>CM046346.1:12702895-13302895 GCA_025403435.1 Artocarpus heterophyllus
ATTGACCACTACAGGGCTACAAAGAAGGTCATGAGATACCTTAAAGGTACAAAAGATTACACGCTTATGTATAAGTAAACCCATAATTTGGAAGTGATTGACTACTCTAATTTAGACTTTGCTGGCTGTATTAATTCAAGGAACTCAACATCTGGTTATGTTTTTATATTGGCTGGAGGAGCTGTATCCTAGAGGAGTAAAAAGCAAACATTAGTTGCTACCTCCACTATAGAGGCAGAGTTCATTTAATGTTTTGAGGCTACTTCGCATGGTGTATGGTTGAAGAGTTTCATGTCAGGCCTTAGAATTGTAGATTCTATGTCTAAGTTGTTAAGAATATATTGTGATAATTCAACTGCTATCTTTATGGCTAAGAATAATAAGAGTGTCAGTCCAAATAACCACATTAACATTAAGTACTTAGCCATAAGAGAATGCGTTAAAAAAAATAAAGTAGTCATAGGGCATATAAGCACTAAAATAATTATAGCAGATCCTTTGACTAAAGGAATGCCACCAAAGTCATTTAAGGATCATGTAGTTCAGATGGGACTTAGTTCCATAATGTAATTTGTTTGTACGTATAATTTATAGTCTTAATGAAATTCCTATTTAGCTGTGATGTTATCTCATTTTTGACTCACGATTACAGTTTGAAGAAAAATTCACATTTAACAGGACCGAAAATAAACATTAGGTTTATTCATAAAGTTGAGTTACCATATAAGGAATGAAGTTTGAGAATAATACATAGAAAATAATACTCATATTTAGAGAAACTATCGCTATGATTCATATATTTATTATCTTAAAAGTTTGGGTTTAATGGATATTAGGATAAATATGTAGACCAAGTGGAAGCATGAACGGGTTTTTCATTATAGCCATTTAAGGCAATGAATAATGAATGTTTTTTAATAGTCGTTTAAGGCTATGAATTGGTTTCATTAGAAATCATTCAAATGTTTGTGACCATTTTCATATTTATGGTCTCATATTCAATTTACCCGCTAAACTACAATTAACCTCTCTTTGGTAACTCTTTCTGAAGGCTTTATATAGATCCTTGATGGGAGGATTTTAGATTCAAAAAGTTGAACACTTTTGTTTGGTCTCTATCGCTTCTTACTCTCTTAATCTAGTTCATACACCATTGTATAGAGCATTTGTGTGACAGAAAATTCAACCCACAACTCTTGAAACTCTATTCATAGTCCAAATAATTACATCAATGGCTAGAGGTTAGTTTCTAATAAAGATTCCGCATATTTTTTTTATTTTGTGCAATCCGGATATGTGTATGTTATTTAGAATTTGTTTTATGTTCAAATTCCATCATTTCATACATTTTTATCCTCGAATTATTCTTAATTAACATGGACATTTTTTTTGGGCTTCATTTTCTTTAATAATCCGTTGAAGTCTGTTTGCAACAGCTTTTATTACGTTATGGTCCAGATTTTTTGCTACAGATTTGTCATTTAATCTAAATTTAGTCACGTGTTTTTACAAAATCCACGTTATTATCCATACTCACATTTTCGTTGTTACATTTTTAATAAATTTTTTATGGTGCATTCATTTTCATTTGATTCTATTTTGATTCTTATCCACTCACATTCGCTTTCACGATTCATTTATCTTACATATTATTCAAGGTGTTTTAGTTCATATTCATTTCTAACCTAAACAATTTCTTAACTATCATTTGAGCATCTATCTCATTCATCTTTCACCATATCAAACCTTATTTTTCTCACAAGGAGTTTGCCTCAGGTATTTATTTGTTCTGTTTTTTTAATGTTTGATTACGTTATTGTTCTATGTTTACACTTTTTTTTTTTTGAATTCACACGAGATTTGTATTTATTGCAAGCATGGTTTTTTCTTTTCTTTTTTCTCCTCTTTTTTTTTTGTTAGATATGTGATTTATATATAAATTACGTAATATTAGTCTATGTTGGTCAGTAATAATTTTGGGCTTGAAAGCCCTCTTGTTATGATTGTGAATTTTTTTTCTTTCTATGATTTTTTTTTTAGTCTTTATAATTTATCACTAATAGATGTTCTTTTTTTTTATCTAAGTTTGTTATATGCAGAAGTTGCACAGGATACATATTCAGTTTTCTATCTTCAAAAGGAAATAAAAATTGAAAATAATCATGCCTAAATAAGTAGATGTCATGTGTCGAAAGTTATAATGATATATAAATTTTGATAATCATATATATAAGATTACTTTATATAGTCTTCAAAACATATAGCTAGGTACTAATTGATCAAATGCTTTAGCTAAACGAAAAGTCGTGTTAGAGAATATGGTAAGGTTTGTTGGTGTTATTGTTTAGCTTTTTTCCTTCCATTGGTTGAGAGGGTTTTAGGATATTATTCAATAAACTGCCATAATCTTGTTTGTTAATGTGGCAAATGCATTCTGATTTGTCATTATCCTAATGATATAATGTTTACAATAATGATATATATGAGATTATTTTTATAGTCTTCACAATTTCTCTCTAACAGATGTTCTTTTTTATTTTTGTTTCTTATATGCAAAAGATGCACATAACTATTCAGTTTTCAAACTCAAAAATGAAAATTTTGAAAAATAATTATGCTCAAATAAGTTCAAGTTGTCATATGTAAAAAGCTATCATGGTCATTAGCATAATGATATATAAATTTTTTTACGTTTTCGAATTCATTGTAGCAATGAAATTTTGTCATTATAAAGTTTTTCAAATTTGTATGTTTTCATTTACATAATAAAATGTTGGACAGGTTATCAATTTTATTTTTTTTATTTTTTTTTTGTAAAAATGGAGTCGGATAATGGTGTTATTGCTATTGACCCATGGCCAAAAATTTTTTAAATTACATTGACACTCTTGTGTTTGATGATAGGAACAATGACTCAGATGAGTTAAGTATTGAGGAAGGCCGAAGGAAAAGTGCATAATATCTACGGATGAATCGTGTAAGAAGAATAAATGTGGATGATATGGTCAGTCGGACACAATTGAAAGTCATGTAATAATCTAATAAACCTTGATAAAACGTCTAAAAGTTCAAGGAAGGGAAATAAATCATCGACGGCCCTCTAATCATCTTGTCTTTAAGGACATTTTCATTGTTTTTGTTTGTAGTTTTGTTGGTTATGTTATGTTTAAAAAAATGAAAACTATAAATAATGGTAGTTTTTTATCTAAAGATATTTTCATATTCATTATCGTAATGTCTATTTTACATATATTATCATTTTCTTCACAAATATTATCATTTTCTCCACAAAAGTTGTACCAAAATGCTTATGTTGTCATTAGCATAATGATCTCATCTTTACCATAACGAGCACATATTCAAAGCTTTTCATGAAAAAACAAAATTATCTCATCTTTACCATAATGACTCTTTTTTTTTTTTTTTTTCCTTTCTTGCAAAGGCATTTTTAACAATACAGTAAAACACGTTTAAACATATACACATAGAGAGATATGTGTGTGTGTGTGTGTGTGTGTGTGTGTGTGTGTGTAAGAAATATAATGTAATTATGACAAAGAACTTTAAATTATATAAAAGATATTATGTTTACTTCATAGAACATAATCCAGTACCTAATATTATAATTTTCTCAATAAAAATTGTACCTAATATCATGATCATGTCATTAGTTTAATGAAACAATATTTATCATAATGAGTAAATAAAAATCTACAAAGGTAGGAATGTACGTAGATTTTACCAAAAAAAGTTCCATATCTAGTCATTAATGACCAAAAAATAACACTAGTTGAGTTTATCAAAGTGTAAGTTGACTCATAATATTAAAAGATCATCTTTATTATAACGAACTCAAATACAAAGTTTATCCCTTTTTTATGTAATGAAATATTTACGAATTAATTGTTCCTTTCATTTTTTTCCTTTTTTTTTTACACTATTACTGTACAATTAGTAGTCGATTATGCAACATCCGTTCTTTTCCTTAATTACACAGTCAACTTTTTCTTAAATAATAATGAAGGATTTTTTACCTACAAATAAATGTAAAGTTATAAAATTAATTGCTTCTTTTTCCCCTTTTTTTTTACTTCCACTAATTACGTTTCAAAGAGGAAATATTAGAGGTTAATTATTCCCTAATATAATTCAATGCTATAATGGTTTATACATGTGACGTAGAAGACAATTTTATAATCAAAATAGTTTGTGGATAATTTTAGATTTAACGTTTATAATTAGACAATTATGTCTCAGGTGTGGGTTTTAAATGTATCAGGTTTTGGGTTTAAATGTATAGAAGCCCAATACTAATTACATGAGGAATGATGGGATTCTAATTTAACTTAGTATATAAAGGCATCTTATGGGGTCATGGTCTATAAGTCAAATTATACATATAATTTGCCCTACTTCTCCTTTCCAATTAAAAAGAGAATCTTTGAGTATTAAATGACATATTTGACCATAGAAAACTACATCCCTTTTAATTACATCTTCATGGATTTAGGTATATATACTCAACCATTATTCTTAGTAATTTGACATGATGGTTCTTGAGATTTACAAATATGTGGTAAATCATCTTTATAATTAAAACTAATAAGTGGCATCAAAGCGGACATCATGTCAGATTATTGAGAGTTTTTCCTTCTTTAATTTTTCCGTATGTTTATTAAACATAAATATATATATATATGCGTATTTATATAATATACAAGTATACTTTGGAATTGTATGGGAGTTGTTTTTCTTTCGTGTATATATGTATGTGTGTGTATATATATATATATATAATTGATTGAATTTAGTTTACTAAAATTCGGTAATATATATATATATATATATATATATATATATATATATATATATATGTTTCAGTTGAATGTTTAACTCAAGTTTTGGTAATTTCGTTTATCAGGTTTCACACATACATATACGTAATATGTTTTGGTCATTTAAATTATATTGTGCACAATATATTTGCCGAATCATTGGAATTTTTTTGTAAAGTATGTCTGGTATTTTAAAATAAATTAATTGAAATAATCTATTGTCAAAGTAACTTCTAATCTGCAAATTCATTTATTTTGGAATATTCGGTGTGTATGTTAATTGTTTATGCAAATAATGACCAATCAAGAGGAAGGTTATTATTTGACCAAATAATCAGCATACTTGTAGTAGTAAATATGTGATGATTATTTAGTTTTTCATGTGAGCAATAAGTCGGTCCAAAGAAAATCTTATTGTTTGATAGGATTATCAGTTTTCAATATTTGATTACCATACAGAAAGCACTATTTATAGTTGATGTTTCTGTCCAAAGATTAAATATCAATGTTGTACTAGGTATTTTGTGATAAGACCCACTATTAGATGAATTGTTTAATCATGTCATTTATGTATTTATTGAATGATTATGCTAATGTTGTGACATGATTATTGATCATGACCTTGTTATTTTGTTTTGTTCACTACAAGAAAAACTACATTTAACGACATATTATTTACGACATATAGTTTTTGAATGTCGTTGAAAAGTACATACAACGACATCTTCAACAACAATGTCATTGATGACATTTGAAACAATAATTAACGACATATTTATAGATGTCGTATTAAAGGTCTCCTTTTAACGACAATAGTTTAGTGTCGTTAAATTATTTAACGACAAATAAGAGATGTCATTAAAACCTTAGAGATTCCACGACACCCCTTATAGACGGCATTGGTCAAGATGTCATCTATAAAGGGTGTCGTGAAATCTCTAAGGCTTTGATAACATCTCCTATTTGTCGTTAAATAATTTAACGACACTAAACTATTGTTGTTAAAAGGAGACCTTTAATACGGCATCTATATAGATATCGTTAATCATTGTTTTAAATATTATTAACGATATGTTTGTTGAAAATGTCATTATATATACTTTTTAATGACATTCAAAGACTACATGTCGTAAATAATATGTCGTTAAATGTAGTTTTTCTTGTAGTGGTTCTATGTTCAATTTCTACTTATGCTTCTCCAATATCTACAAATATCAATTCTGCTCCCGTGCTTAATAGAATAAACTTCAAGAATCAGAAAGAGAATGTTATGATTGTTCTCAATTGCATAGATCTTGATCTTATGCTTCGGACAAAATGTCCCCCCTCTCTCACTGCTGAAAGTTCCTTTGATGCTAAAAGAGACTTAGAGTAGTAAGGACATTCTAGCTGCATGAGTTTTATGATTATGAAACACTCCATTCCGGAAACCTTTAGGGGCTCAACGTTTGGAAAATAAAGTGCTAAGAAGTTCCCTAAAGAGATTGAAAAGCATTTTGCAAAAAACGAAAAGGCAGAAAAAAGTACTTTGCTAGCTAATCTTGTTTCAATGAAGTATAAACGAAAAGGGAACATCAGGGGGTACATCATGGAGATGTTTCATATCGCTTCCAAAATAAAGGCACTAAAGTAAGATCTATCTGAGGACTTGCTCGAGCATTTGGTTTTGATTTCTGTTCCTACACAATACGGTCAATTCAAGGTGAGTTACAACACCTAAAAGGAAAAGCATACCTTAATGAGCTCATATCTCACTGGGTAAAAGAAGAAGAAAGGCTTAAGCGAGAAAAGGTTGAAAGTGCTCACCTAGCAACACCCCTAAAAAAAAGAAAAGAAAAAGAAACCATAATGGAAAAGAAGCTACAGCTAAGATACCACAGCATAAAGTGCAAAAGAAAAAGGATGAGGATTTTACCTGTTACTTCTGCAAGAAGACTGGACACATGAAGATAGAATGTCCTAGGTACGCCAATTAGCATGTAAAGAAAAATATGCTTCTTACATTGGTTTGTTCTAAAGTTAAAATAGTTTCTAAACCTAAACATACTTGGTGGATAGATTTTGATGCTACTACTCACATAAATATGTCAAGGTAGGGTTACTTGTAGAGCTGACAACTAAGTGATATTAAAAGATACATTTATCTAGGCAATGGCAAAACAGTTGCAGTAGAGGCTATAGAAACTTTTAAGTTATTATTAAAGATTGCTTGTTTTTAAATTTGGAAGAGACTTATGTAGTACCATCCTTTAGATGGAATTTAGTTTCAATTTCTACTTTGAACAAATTTGGTTATTTTTGTTCATTTAGAGATAATAAATTTAGTCTTTTTCAAGATTCAAATATTATTGGTACTGGTTCTTAATCCTTGCATGACAACCTATATTTGTTTATTCTTATCGCCTGATTTAATGAAACCTTACATACTAGTCCACGTGGTATGAGTTGTAAATTAATCGACGAGGATTCTACCACACTATAGCACAAGCATTTAGACTATATCTCTAAATAAAGAGTTAAGAGACTTGTGTCTACCAGGATTCTTGATTCCATTGATATGACAGATTTCTAAGTTTGTATTAAGTGTATAAAATGGAAACAGACAAAGCAAAGGAAATTAGGTGCCAACAAAACTTCTAATGTCTTAAAACTAATTCATACTAATATCTATAAACCATTCCCTACAGCTTCTCGAATGGCTAACAATATTTTATGATGTCTATAAATGACTACTGTGTTATGGGTATCTATATTTGATTCATAAGAAATCTCTATCCCTAGATATATTTAAGGCTTTCAAAGCTGAAGTTGAAAATCAACTTGACTAGAAAATTGAAGCTGTTAAATTTGACTGTGGTGATGAATACTATGGTAGACATGATGGATCCGATGAACAACATCTAGGACCTTTAGAAAATTCCTAGAGGAATGCGGTATCGTCCTACAATACACAATGTCGTGCCAACCTACTTGAATGGTGTTGCTGAGGGATGAAACAGAACGTTTAAGGACATGATAAGAAGCATGATTAGTCTTTTTTTTTTTACCAAAATCTCTCTAGGGGGAAGTACTAAAGACTGCAGCATATATCTTTAATAGGTTTTTAAGAAAAGCGGTAGCTAAAACCCTTAGGAACTATGGACAAGCAAAAAGCATAGTATAAGGCAGTTACACACTTGGGGTTGTCCAACTAAGGCAAGATCTTACAAACCAAATGAAAAGAACTGGACTCAAGAATTGTAAGCTATTATTTTATCAGTGCTCTAAACAATTAAGGGGTTTATAAGTTTTATGATCCCAAAATTAGGACTTTTTTAAAGACGGAAAATGCGAGACTCTTTAAGGAAGTTGAGTTTGGTGTGGGTGGTGGATGTATGAGGTTAGAGACATTGTCTTTGTAAAGAAATTTGTTTCTATTCCTCTATTACTATTGCCAATGATTAGGCTCCAACTCCTGACATTATTCAAAATACAAATCCGCAATATCAAGACAATGTTGAGGAGCTCCCTATCCAAAATAAAGAAGTTGTTCTTGAAGATCAAACTCAACGACTTCAAGAGGTTATGCCATTCAGAAGATACATTAGAAGTGAGACTTTGGATTACTATGTCATCTTTTTCTAAGAATATAAGGATCTAATTAACTTCCATCAAGCAAACATAGTTCTAACTCTCAAAAGTGGATTGACGCCATGAATGATAAAATGAAATCCATGAAGGACAATGATGTTTAGGATCTATTGCCCAAAGGTGCGAAGCCCATTAGTTGTAAACAGATATCTAAGACTAAAAAGGATTCAAAAGGCAATATTGAAAGATATAAGTCTTATCTACTTGCTAAGGGTTTCACTTAGAAAGAAGGCATTGATTATAAAGAGACTTTCTTTGTAGTTTTAACGAAAGACTCTTTCGGGATAATAATAGAACTTCTAGCTCATTTTGATTTGAAGTTACATCATATGGATGTAAATATGGTGTTTGTCAATTTTGACATTGACGAAATGATATATATAGTACACTCAGAAAATGTTTTATCCAACAACCCAAAGAATGTAGTTTGCAACCTAAAGAAATCCATCTATGGTCTCAAATAGGCTTCTCATCAATGGTATCACAAATTTCATAAAGTTATTGTTTCGTATGGGTTTGAGGTAAATAACGTTGATAATCGTGCCATAAGTTTAGTGGGAGTAAATATATATTTTTGGTGTTATATGTTGATGACATAATGCTTACTAGTAATGATATAGGCCTACACAAAACCAAGATATTTCTGACAAAGAACTTTAGGATGAAAGATCTTGAGGATGCCTTTTTTGTATTAGGCATACAGATATATCAAGATCGTTCTCAAGTTATCCTTAGGTTATCACATAATAGCTATGTTGAAAGAGTTGTCAATAGATTCAACATGAAAGATTGTACACTAGGAGATACCCCAATTGCTAAAGGAGACAAGTTCAATTGTAGTCAGTACCCCAATAATTAGTTTGAAGTGAAAGAAAATGCAAAAGATTCTTTATGCATCGGCTGTGGGAAGTCTTATGTATGCTCAAGTATGTACGCATCTAGATATTGCGTCTATAGTGAAAATGTTAGGCGGATAGTTAAGTAACCCTAGGATGCATCACTAGAAAACACCCAAAAAGGTTTTGTGTTATTTGCATAGAACAAAAGACTACATGTTCACCTACAAGAGATTGGATTATTTAGAGATTAGTGGATATTCTAATTCTGATTTTATTGAATGCAGACAATAAAAGGTCCACATTTAGGTATATTTACTTGCTAGCTTGGGGGGCTATTTCTTAGGAGAGTGTTAAGAAAACACTCATAGCTTATTGCACTATGACAGCTGAGTTCATAGCCTGTTATGAGGCATCTAACCATAGGTTATAGGTGCAAAATTTTGTCACAAGGCTGTGTGTTATGGGTGGTATTGAGAAACCATTAACAATATATTGTGACAATAATTTACATGTGCTTTATTCCAACAACAACAGAAGCCCTACAAAGTCGAAGCATATAAACATCAAGTTTCTTTTTGATAGAGAGATAGTTTAACATACTTTTTTAAGTCCAAATCTGCTATCCCGGTTTGGCTATCCCACCACTAAAACTTTGACATGTCATTTAAAAATTACACATAAGCTTTTCACAACATAACACACACGTAACCCACAAACGTTGTTTCATTAAAACAAAAATAATAAATAATAAAAAAAAACTCACAAACACTGTTTGAAAAATCTTATACTTTTCAAATAGAAGTTGATTGCGATTGCAATTAAAAAGAAAAAAGAAAGAAACAAATTCACTCAAAAAAGAAGACTAGCCCTCTGACACCCCAAATTAATATTTGTGCAAGAGGAGTAAAAGAGCAAACTAGCCCATTCTGAAACACATCTTTTTTTATTTTTTATTTTTAGGAATTTTTGTACCGTAGCTCTCTAAATTTTGTAACTTTTGGCCCTTGAGTCTTCATTTTAAGAATTTAGACACTCAAGTCCCCAAATTCTTAATCTTTTGGCATCTTAGTCTCTATTTTAAAAATTTAGAGACTTAGGTCCTCAAACTCTTCATTTGTTGGCATTGTCAATCCCTATCACTACAAAAAAAAAAAAACTACATTTAACGATATGTTATTTACGACATGTTATTTTTGAATGTCGTTGAAAAGTACATACAACGACATCTCCAACAAACATATCGTTAATAACATTTGAAACAATAATTAACAACATCTATATAGATACCGTATTAAAAATCTCCTTTTAACGACAATAGTTTAGTGTCGTTAAATTATTTAACGACAAGTAGGAGATGTCGTTAAAGCCTTGGAGATTCCACGACACCCCTTATAGATGACATCTTGACCAATGTCGTCTATAAGGGGTGTCGTAGAATCTCCAAGGTTTTGACAACATCTCCTATTTCTCGTTAAATAATTTAACGACACTAAACTATTGTCGTTAAAAGGAGACCTTTAATACGACATCTATATAGTGTTGTTAATTATTGTTTCAAATGTCGTTAATGACATCTTTGATGAAGATGTCGTTGCATGTACTTTTCAACAACATTTAAAAATTACATGTCATAAATAATATATCGTTAAATGTAGTTTTTCTTGTAGTGCATCTTCTTTTAGATCTGGCTCCTATGTCTCCTTTTTGGTGTCCCCTTATATGTTCTCTAGTAATTTTTTCTAGATCAATTAAAAATGCCATGTCAATTAATGCCATAACACATCATTTAAAATGTCACGTCAATAAAATATGCTACATCACCTAAATATGTCCTGTCATTGAAATATTGTTAATCGAAATATTAATACTTTAAAAATCTTTTCTTCACGTTCTTCCCTCATCAAACAAACAAAAATTAGGGTTTATATTTTTATTCCTTTGGATATACTCTCCCTATGCCATTATCAACAATCTCCTCTTTAAAGTTCTAATCACGTTAACTTCAATAAGGTTAGAACCATTACTTTGTCTCTGATAATAATATATGTATTTTATCCAAGCCTTGATTTCTTTCCCGAACAAAATTTTTACGTGAATTGGAAAGCGTAGCAGAATTGCGCTTGTAGCATTCTCTTCATAGTTCTGTTTTCTACCGGTTGTACATGTTCTTGTCTTATGTATATATAATTTGTTCATTTTAGAAAAAAAAAAGTAAAGAAATGCAATGGTTTCGTTTATAAAGAACTGCAATGGTTCCGTTTGTCATGAGACAATTAAACTGCAATACTCTGTTTTTCCCTTTTCCTATGCTTTTTTTGTCTCTTATATATGATATATATATTTATAATCTATGTGTATTTGTAGCTTTGTTTTCTAAGTAATTAACATGTTGCACATAGGATCTTATCTTAGGTACTATACATAATTTGAACATATTTAGAAAAAAAAAAAAAAAAAGTAAAGAACAATGCAGCATTTTTTTGAACAGGTATACACACACACACACATTCATTGTATGCATTTGTTTTATTAAGTAATCATTAGTACTGAAATTTGTTCTGTTTTGTTTGTTTTGTTTTTGTTCTTTTTTTTAAGATAATGGATGGCCATAACGGTTTTGTAGGGGAAGAATTTCAGTCAAGTCGAAATTTAAATTTTAATAGTGCTGAACGAAAACCGAAGAATTATTTGATGAGAGAAAAAGAAAAGGAGATTTTAAAATAACTTAAGTATCAATGGAAAACTTTTTTTCTTGAAATAATTTAATTATATAATTTTTTTTTTTCATTTGACGAGGGAAGAACATGAAGAAAATATTTTTTAAAAATATTAATATATTAATTAACAGTATTTTAATGACATGGTATTATATAGATGATGTAATATTGTATTTTAATTGATGTGACATTTTAAATAATGTGTCATGGCATTTTAATTTATATGATATTTTTAATTGATGTGACAAGATATTATTGGGAGACATATAAGGGGACACCAAAGAGAGGACATAAAAGCCAGATCCTCTTCTTTTCCTATTAAATAACATAATAGATATTAATATTTTGGGACTTTGTATTTTTTAGGTCTTGAAAATGTAACTTTTTTTAAGAAAGGCCCCATCAACTATCTTTTTTTTAATAAGTATAACTCATTTTTTTGTCTTAAAATAATATTTAAATTCTCTAGCATAAATTTAATTATAAAAAATATTGACAACAAAACTTTTGATTATAAACCAAAAAAAAAAAAACAAATTAATAAACATTCATTTTTTTATTTTGGGTAAGTTAGTCCAAATTACAATGATGTAACAAAATAATTATAACACAACAATTGGTTGTCATATTTCCTAAAGATCTTTAATATAATTATGGATAATAAAAAGTATGTTATCGAATAGTATATAATTGGACAACGAATTGTTGTGTTTGTCTTTAGTTATATTGTTGTAATTTGAACCAACATATCCAAAATATAATGGAATGTATGGCTAATTTTCTCAATGATATTTGTGAAATTTTTTTTGGGTTTATAATCAATCATTTTGTTGTTAAGAATCATTATAATTAGCTTATAGCACTAAACATTATTTTAGACAAAAAATAATAAATTATACTTCAAAAAAATGAGATTTTTTGTCGCAAAAACTAAACATATGTTTTTAGTACCAAAGAAACAAAAAAAAAAACATAAAAATTTGACATGTATTATTTAAGAACAAAAAGAATATGGGTAGTAACTGTGCCAATAAATTAAGAGTTTGGGGACTTGAATATCTAAATTCTTAAAATAGGGACTTATAATGCAACAAATTGAAACTTTGAGGACTTGACTATCCATTTGTTAAAATGAGTACTAAGATGCAAACAAATTAGGAGTTTAGGGGCTTAGGCGTCCAACGTCTTAAAATGGGGACCCAAGTGCTAAACATCGCAAAATTTGGGAACCTGTGGCACAAAAATCCTTTTTTTTTTTTTTTAATTCTTGTCTTGCCAAAGCTTTTATAGAAAAACTATTAGACTTCCTTAAGGTATTACAGTTGTATGTAACTATCTTTCAAAGCTTTATCATGACTTGGAAGCAATTAACTAAAAAAATGAACAAACAAAAAAAATTCCATCAAAACAAAAAACTTAAAACGAGTAATACCCTTGAAGATAAAATAGTGGAAGTAGTAATATAAGTTAATTAGAATTTGAACCAGAAGAAATCTAGACCAAAATTACACCAGAAGAAATAAAGATTGAATTATTTGAAAATATTGCCTTTGAATTCAAATCCTTTAAATGATAATGTTGTAGGACATATTTCAGCCTGTTAAAAAAGAGAGAGAGAAACAATGATCTTAGACAAAATATCTTCTTTATATAAGAACAGTTATAGTTATAAAGAAGATCATATATACAATACTTGCTCTTACAATTGAACCACACTTTTCGTCACAGTAAGATATCCATAATCAACGTTATTCAATTTGTATTCAAATAAAGATAAGGCAAATAATAATTTTAGAGGATAAATTTCTAAGCACAATATTTTAATAAATGAAATGTTTGATGATTTCTTGATTGAGGTTAAATGTTAGTGTAGGCTGTAGGGGGGGTTGTGTAGAGCAAGGACACTAACACCTACAATTGGGGCTTCATAATGAAATTGATGATGTACATTAAAATTAGATGTACCTCTTTAGTTTGAAGGACATTTTTCTTTTTTCTTTTTTTTTGGCCTTTTCAAGAGCACCTTTTGGCCTTTCGGAGCTTCCTACAGCTCCTCCCTTTTGGCTTAATTCCGATTATTTAACCAACTCTACCAATAATATTGTTCTCATTACGATTATGTATAGTGGTTGAAGTAGGAGACTCAATCCGTTGGCTTTTGATGTTTGCATCAAGATCATCTAAAGCCTTAGTAAAAGCTCAAATAGTAATTTATGGGCTTCTTCAGTTTCTACTCCTCATGTTGCAATTTGACAGTATAACATGCATAACTCTTTATAAGGTCTTCCATGCTTGCCTTAGCATCCTCATTGACTATACTACTCTCCTACATAGGCCTGTCAAGAGTTCTTATCTTTGCCTGTTTTGTTCACCTTCTTAGAATGTACTTAGGAGATATTTTCAAAATATTTTTTGAAGAGAGAACTTTAAGAACGTGTGAGCACAAAATCCTTGCACAATCAAACTTTTTGTAATTTCAAATTATTCTCCATTACTTGAGTCATATTTAAGAGTATGAGAAGAACTTTTTCCAAGAGGAGTAAGGTTGTCCTTTATCATTGTCCCAACCTCAAGAGAAGTCTCCATGACACAATCATATAAACCTTGCTTACTATAATTTCAAAAACTTGAACACTGTTGGTGTATATATGTTTGCCACATGTTTCAAAATTGCAATATCAAGTGATAATGATATACTACTTTGAGTTGCTCTGAAATCAGACTTCAGCTTTTCTTAGAGTCGGTCTTTAATCAACCTCTGAAAATGATGAAAAAACTTGAGTAAATCATGTTTGTAAGAAATATAAGCTCTTATAAAGCTATTCACGCTTTGACTATGTCGAGTAAGCATCATGTCCACACAAAATGTGTCCCAGCCATAAACTAATGCCTATTTTTCCTTTAAATTGACCATTTGCTTCAATCAATCATTATTTTGACGAGCGTATTTTGCAAGCATCTTATTCCAAGCTTTCAAAGATTCTTCCTCTTCTTCATAATTATATATACACTAGCAAAATTCTTTAGAAAAATCTTGGAAGCGCTCAAAAACTCCACTAAGATTTTATGCAGCATTTTGATATAAGTGCCAAACACATAGGCAACGAGAAGTTACTAGGAAAGCTAGTGCTTTTACGATTGCTGCATCTTGATCAGCAAGAATTGTCTTTGTTTTTTCCTCTACCATTGCTCAAACAAAAGTGTTAAATAACTAGATAAATGTTTCCGTTGTCTCATCATAAAGAAGCACAACAGTTTCAAAAATAGCAGTTTGCTTATGATAGTTAACCCCAACAAACATTGGAAAAGGTCGACCTGGTTGATTTTTCCTATATGTCGTGTCAAAGCAAACAACCTCGCCAAACCGAGAGTATGCTAATCGCATCTGCGTATTTGTCAAGAAGATGTTAATAATCAGACCAACTTTGTCAAAATTGTAGGCCATAAAAAGAAAAAGGATCTTCTATCTGCATACACTGAGCATACTCAAGAACACCACATCTCTCATCTAACTTCATTTGAGTTATCCTTTTGGTCTGTAAATAATTTTGATAATCATCATGGATGAATACGAGACTTTCACGTCCACCTGCTCTCCTAGTCATTAGATTGAAACCCATTTTCGAAGCAATTCCCTGATCGCCAGTTAAATCAATTTCAGTCGTTTGGGCAGCAATCATTTCCTTTGAAACCTATGTAAGTAACTCTTGCTGGGGCTTGATGTCACATGTGTATGCGGCGCAGTGAACTCAACAATACGATATATACCAGCTTTATTTATTTTAATCTTATTCTTGCAAGACAACCAAGCCTTGTTTGAGCACAACGATGTTTTACAATAAGACGTCACTTGTCAACTTCATGATGGCCTTCACGGAAGCAACAAAATGTTCTATTTGTTATCTTGCCAGTACTTTCTTTGTGTCCTTTTCTTCTTTGAATACTGAAACCCACTTTACGAGCATAATTATAGTAGAAATTGTAAGCTTCTTCTTCTGTTGCAAACTCCACGTCAATATTTGGTATCATATCATCATGGATCTTCGAGTAAATGAATGTTATATTTTCGTTAACATTAAATTTAGCTTCATAGTCTTCGTTTCTTGCAGTTTGAAAACACATATCATTCTCGCTATTGTCAAAATCTAACTTTTTACGAGATTGATGTTCTTCCACAGTAAAATTGTTATTATCATCCATAGCCTTCAAGAAAACAAACATTGTTTCTATATTTTTGTAAAAAAATAATAAACCATTCTCATTAAAACACAAAAAAGGCACAACTCCAAATTAAAAAAAAAAAAAAAAAAAGCTAATAGGGACAAAGAGTAAGACAAAAGAAGGCACAACTCTGAATTAAAAAAAATATGGACAAATAACAACACAAATGATGAGTGTATTTACCCTAAAAAAGAAAGCATTTATTAGTAAAAAAATATTTAATCATGTATTATTTAAAAAAAGAGAGAGAACGCTCGAATTCTTGATTATTAAAGCCAAACGTGAATTCCTTACAGACATATACTAATATATTAATAAAAATGGCGAAACATTGAAAAGCATTGACGAGATAAGAACCAAGAAAGGAAAAGAAAAGTAATAAAAAACAGGGTAACTCATGAGGAATGTCAAAACAAGAATCAAGAAAACAAATGTAATAAAAAAGGACAAATACCTCGTACGTAAATCAGAATAGGACGACAGATAGGGATGATTTTTCAAAGTCAAAGGGCTGGTCTCCTCTTAAGCCAATATTTTGAGAGAGTTCATCTTGCAAGGGCGACTTCTCCAGTACTAAAGCGAAGTTGTTTTTTTTTTTTTATTTGAGAAAGTAAACGCTTCCTAAATAGCGTTTGTGAGTTATGTTGCGAAAAGCTGATTTTTTTAATGATGTGTCAAAGTTTTAGTGGTAGGACAGCTTTTGGGATCGCCAAACGGAAACAACAAATCTGACCCTTATTTTTTTACAACTGTCACATAGGGGACTTGTTATTGTCATATCAACAATGAATGACTACGCAACGTGACATATTTTCCACAATGGATGACACATCACTATCCTGTGTTTAGCCACATCATCATCCTAGTTAGACGCTAAGACCAATCCAACATTGCCATGTGGCTTTACACGTAACATCCTAATCTTTCGATAATTATCTCGTAAGCTTCTAAAGATCAATATTGTTTTTTCCCGCGTTGTTGCCACCCCAAATTACAGACTAAATTTCTCACATAATTTTTGAAGCATTAATATTTAGCCCGATAAATGTAATGTTTGGGCCTCTCTTAAAGGGTGGGCGATAAATGTAATGTTTGGGCCTCTCATAAAGGGTGGATGTAGGACCCACCTTTTATGAGAGGCCTAAGCCCTTACTCAATCAGACAAAAAAAGTCTTTCTAATTTTTGAAGGTTAACTTGATAAATACTACGATATTGTTCTATTTTAGCACTTCTTTCATATTACTTTTAAAAAGTATAAAGACATTATTGATCACAAGTATTTTAAATTAGTGTTAGGTAAATAAGTTATCTAAAGATATGTTGACCTATATGGCTAAGAGAAATAATAGATAATAAAATACAATAGTAATAGCAAAAAAATGATATACCACTTAATTTACTAAACTTTTGGACTAGTAATCAGACATACATTTTTGTGTGGATAAAATGTGAGATATGCCACTTTTTTTTTCTCATCAATTGATTTACGCCACAAAAACAAATTTTACAAAAACTATATGCCATACTCAGACTTTCAATATCTCTCTTTCTCATCATCCAATTCCAAATCGTTTTCCACATCTCTCTCCTCACATCATTCTCTCTCTCATCTCTTGTTTTCCCCTCTCTCTCTCCACCTTCTCTCTCATCCTTCCCTCATGTCATCGTTGCCCAATTGATGCCCATCTTTGGCATTTCAAAATTTAAGCAGTTCGCGCCATCTACTACGAGATTCTCCCCCCTTGCCGTTCGAGTCGTCAGAGCGAGCAATCGAAACTTTGAGATCGTTGTTTGAAGCTTCGAGATCGAAGCTCCTTTTAAGAATTCACGCCATCTGAAGCTTTAGTTACTCTCCATATGAAGCTTCCATATCATTGTCGAAGCTTTCTCTTCACTCCGACATTTTATATCTAGAACCACGACAATAATAAGATGCGACTTCCTGCTCGCGATCTGTGACAGTGTTGATGAGATTTGTACTAGATCCGATCCGATGACGACATCTGAGTGATCATTGCTTTGTTGGCAAACTTGTTTAGATTCAGTTATATTTGGTTTGATTCTACGTTGCTTGGCTTTTGCGCTCTAGTTCTTAAAATATTTGCTGAACAATTAAAAAATTGTTTTTTTTTTTTTATTTTTGCCATGATTGTTAAAGAAGTAATTCTGTTTAACATAAAAAAAGGCAAAAGTAGTGAAGTGACACTTGATAAAAAATTGCTGTGCTCATTCAATCGAATGTGATTGTAATCGTAATTTAATTTTAAGGTGCTACGTTCGTTCTTCAGAATTCGTTGTAAAACACATGCTTTGTTGCAGATAGACAGAGTTTTGAGCTTAATTTTTATTGAACGGTTTAAAATTGCCTTATTGAAAGAGTTAAATATTGTCTTACTTTTATTGAATGATCACACAATTCAGCTCATGTATCACAAATTTTTGTGATGTGGTTTTGTGTTTGTTTTGTTTTCGGCCATGTATCCAATGAAGACTCGTCAGTATCAATGAAGAGAGAGAAGAAAAAAATATATCTCGATATGACATGCAAAATGTCTCAATAGGACATGGAAAATGTCTTTGTGTGACACAAAAAAATGTTCCAAATGAATACATGATATGTTCTGGAAGGACACAAAAAAATATCTTAAATGGACACATGACATGTCCTGGTGAGACAAGAAAAATGTCCTAGAGAGAGACGTGACATGTCTCGGTAGGAGACAAAAAATGTCCCAAAGGACACACAACATGTCCTTGTGAGACACGAAAAATGTTTCGAAGAGATATGCGACATGTCTCGATGGGGCACCAAAAATGTTCCCGAAAAGACACACTACATATCCCAAAGGGACGCTAAAATATCATAGAGGGACACACAACTTGTCTTGGTAAGACACAAAAAATATCACGAAAGGACTTACGACATGTCCCAGTGAGACACAAAACATGTCTCGAAGGGACACACAATATATTCTGGTGAGACACGAAAAATGTCCCAGAAAGATTTGCAGGAAAGATACTAAAAATGTCTCGGAGGGACATGCACTAAATTTGTAACATAACAATTTTTCACAATCACTTTAATAAAAATTGTCTAAAAAATGGTTTACGTGTGAATACCCTAAATATTACAATTACCAACACATAAAAATGTGCTGCTAAAGACATTGTTTACACGCTACCTATACGCATTTTAACTATGTTTGAATGTAAATAAAGACTTTTTTCCCAACACATTTTGAACTTCTACCAACAGACGTGTTATTTTTATACTATTTTTGTGAGAATTCATATATACACATACAATATGATGTATTATACGATAGAGTAATTTGTTAAAGAAACAAGTTTATTAACCTTTTTTTAGCTGTAAAATATGGAATATTTTATTTCTTTTATATATCCTTTGACGCCAGAAATGACTGGAAAACTTAGAGGCACAATTACTTTTCCCAAATCAATGCATGTCATCCCGTAACTACAATGGTGCCCTTCAAGAAGAATAAATTAGGAAGAAAGTAAGAAAAGAAATATAACATAAGCACACATGAAACTCTAATGTTTGCATGAAAATGTTAGGGAAAAGATTAGGGAGCGTGCCCCATTAATTTATGATTTTTTTAAAAAAATTTATATTTGTGTGTGTGTGTGTGTGTGTGTTTTTTTTTTTTTTTTGTCATTTCTCTTAGAATTCTACCTGTCAAAATTATCATATAAAGGGAGCAAGTGATAACCAGCGCATAAATCTCTTTATGCTCTCTCATGAACCAGAGAATAATTTTTTTAGTTGTTTCCTATTCTAAATTTTGGTCCCTTCTCTCGTGAACGAATATAGAACGTCACATTACAAAGTTATAAATCAAGCCCAATAATTTCACATATCCATGCTTGACTAACTATTATTTTAAATATAAATGATTTACTTCTATATTCGTAAATCCTAAGAACCATTATGCCAAATTACTAAGAATAATGTTGAGAATATGTGCCTGAATCTATAGTGATGAAATTAAGAGAGATAGAATCATTTACAGTCAAATTTGTCATTTAATGCTCAAAGATTCTTGCTTTTTAATGGGAAAGGAGGAGGAGAGCAAATTGTATGTATGGTTTTATTTGGAGATCACAACCCCATAAGTTGTCTTTACATACTAAGTCAAATTAGAATCTCATTATTTCTAATTTGAGTAGTATTGGGTTTCTACACTTTTAAAGCCTATAACTAATAGATTTCTCTAGAGCTCAAAATAATAGATCACTTATTAAGCCATATTAAATTAGATAGCCGATAATATAATTATTACTTAAATTTGTAGGCCCATAAATAGAATATTAAATAAAAACTCAACAATTTCCCACTTAGGCTACATATATTGCCTGAAATACTTATATTATATAGTCTTGAATGCGCATTGAATATGATATCTTGCCTTAAAATATCTTCTTAGTTATAATCCAGTCCATCTACTATATTAGCATGGGATTAAAGTGACATTCATTACATGTATTTCTAATTAGAGCTATTAATGATCACCATATCAACATATTTAATGACGTAGATCAAGTATGGATATGTAGCAAGAAAATTACTTACAATGTAATCTTAAACATATCTATTTTCAAGTGGTCCTACTTTATTCTTTAGTGAGATAAAAAATAGAAACAATATAATTCTGAGTTCGTAATAAAACATCTACTTTATTCTGTAGAAAATAAATATAAAATATGCCTGGATAAAAGAATACCAAAATACAAACTTCCACTAGACATGCATATCATTAAATAAAACAACACCCATATAAGTAGTGTGCTTATGAAATACTTTGGGTGGTAATCCTTTAGTGACTAGATCCGCGATCATAGAGTTTGTCTTAATATATTCAGTAGACACTTGACGACTTTAGAACCAATATTGTGATGCAAAGCCAAAGAAAGTTTTGAGAAAAAGCTTACCAAGCTTTAATTTATACAAAACATCTCTCGTGCATGACTTTCTCAATATATATTTTCGTTCAAGACGATTGATGATAGACATCTCGTGCAACAATTATGTCATTTGGTTTAACAAATTGCATATATATACACACACACACATGTATATATCAATTTATTTATACATATATTAACAAATTTCTACGATGGAAGTATTACTTCCCACCCCTAACACACTGACACATGAATATTACGTACACATTTAAAAGCCAAAAAAGAGAATGTTAAGATTGGTAAAACAAAGATCTCAAAGGGTTTCATCCTTTGCCAGTATCACACACAAAACGTTTATACAACAAATAAGTTTGCTCACAAAATTCTATTTTGGCGGGTTCAACCCGCCCGCCTACATATGTTGACGGGCGGGTACAGTTTTAAATTTTAGGGGGCGGGTTCAACCCGAGCCCGCCCGCCTAATTCTTAAAAAAAAAAAAAAAAAATCTTAATCTAAACCTCCCCCACTCCTCACTCTTTAAAAAGAACATTTGACTTTGTTCATTATTTCATCTGTAGTATCCTGTTATTTTCGAACCCAATGAATAGGTTTTATGGAAGAACAAGAATTCTTGACTTTGTTCATCACTTCATCTGTAGTTGATGTTTCTTGTTGCAATGAATGATTATGTTTCTTAATTTGTTGTGAATATGGTTATTGTCTTTAGGCGTCAAACTTGGTTATTGTTGAGAATGCTTTATACATTATCGTCTTATATTTTCTACAAATTTTCTTCACTTTTTTTTAATAAAAAAGAGCTCAAAAAATTATATTGTACATTAGTGTAGACCCAACCCGCCGCACCCGCCCGCCCCCAAACCGAAACCGCCCGCCATTCCATGGGCGGTTTGTGAGTTGGTTAATCGCCAACCCGCCACTTAAAAAAACCGACTCGCACCTGCCCAAAAACCACAAAACCGCCCGTTGTTCACCCCTATTTAGTACCAATATTATGATGCTCATAGCAAAAGGGTCCAAGCTTTAATTTGTACAAATTATCTCTCAAGCATGGCCTACTCATTATATATTTTCGTTGAACACGACCGACGATAGACATCAGGCGATAATCGCACTTGGTTTTAATCAATTTATGCAACTTTAGATACATAGGTTTTACCTGCAGATATATAAATATTAATGTTTTTTTAAAACAATTTAAAAGATGACAACAATTTCACCTGTACAAATTAAACATGATCTATAAGAGAAAAGATGAGCTTGCTCGTTGGAAAAGAATGAAAGCCTTTCAGATTTTGACTTTACTGATCTTTGTTTTTTTTTTTTTTTGGCTTTTTAAATATGTAAGTCGTATGTGTGTATGTTTGAATACTTCGATTTATAGAAAATAGTTAAAAGTGTTCGTGTATGAAGATGTAATTGTTTAAACCATTTGATATTGTTGACGTTTGTGATGCCTTCTCTCAATTGTGTTCAACAAAAATATACGAGAAACTCCCACTACCTTAGGGAGCGGGTGTGCGGCTTATCAACGCATCACACTCATATTAATTGCGTAATTAATGTTTAAAATAAATAATTTCCATCTGTAAAATAAATATTACCATGTAGCACTTATTTTAACATATAAAATAAATATTTTTTACAAAATTGATTTTCCTTGTGTGCTATTAAATATATGAAACAAATATATCATTGTTGTTAAATTAAAAAAAAAAAAAAATCCCTCGTGTCCCAGACGCGTACTATTACGCGGCAACCTAGTACGGTCCATTGTACTAAGCATTTTTCCTCTTTGTTTGGGGAGATTGAAAATCAATCAAGAAAATTCTTTTAATTTAGCCAAGAGCATTATGTAACTAGCAAGACGTCCATATAGGTATATATAGTCCCAATAATTACTAGTAAATCAACTATACTTATAGAATTAATATAATTATTAACTTTACGTTGAGTTACTATTAGTTTCAAAAGATGCACTTTTAAATTACATTTATAAATTAGAAGAAACTCTTAAATGACAATTTTAAGGTTGTTAAAAATTATAATCATTTGTTATATAAATTTATCGGGATGACAGAGTTTTAATCAGATTATATCATAAATTTTTTTATTTTTAGGTAACAACTCTTAACCATTAGATTTTGTCATGGAGTTATTATCCTTCCATTAAATCAGAATTATGCTCAATTAAATTGAGCATAGCAACTTTACAAAATTTAATAAAAATCTAGATATTCAAAAATTTGTTCCATTGATATATATTTTTTACCTTTTAATCAACTTTTTTTTTACCTATAATCTATAATCTATGTATAATCTATTTCTATAATCTATAATCTATATCTACAACCATATTAAAAGTGAGAGTTTCGTGTAGAAATACTCAAAAATGGTCAAGTTTTTTTTGTGTTATGGTTCTTTTTTCACCTTTGTTAACTTCTCTTTTTTTCTTTTCTTACACCTATTTTTTTTTTTTACTAAAAACATTCAAAAATATTACTATTTCAACCGTGATCTTTATAAATACTTGTTTTTTCATATATGCTTCAAAGTAATCTCTTTTTAAATTTGCCTCTAGTAATTTTTTGCTTGAGTAATATAAAAGAGAGCTCCTTTTATTTTTCCTAATTTTATTTATTTAATTTATCATTTTGTGTTCCTTCACTGAAGAATTTCTTTTTTTCTTTTTCACACTTTTTTATGTTTTTTCCTCTATATAATATTGTATTTTAAATGCATTTCATTGAAATTCTTTTCTCTTTTCTGATTCCACTATGTTGAAATTTTTTTTTCCAAGTACGTCCCCTCCAAAGTATATTTTTGTTCCTTGTAATCTTCTAAAATGTCATTTTGTTAATGTCTCCTGCATAAATAATTTTTTTTCAAAACCTTTTTGTTTTTTTGTCCTTACG
The DNA here is from genome assembly GCA_025403435.1 of Artocarpus heterophyllus. Lineage (NCBI taxonomy): Eukaryota > Viridiplantae > Streptophyta > Magnoliopsida > Rosales > Moraceae > Artocarpus > Artocarpus heterophyllus. Next base: position 12,726,999 of record CM046346.1, read on the forward strand.
CGGATTGTATTAGAGCACCACATTGTAAATCTTTTATGTATCTATAATATATATAGCTATTATATAAGTGGGAGTTCCCTTACATAGTATTATTTAAAAAATGATTTATCTATTTTGTCCTTTTGTATTTTGTCCTTCTCTTCTTTGTTCTTTATCAATTTTATCTTTTCTTTTTATGAACTTATCAGTTTGTTATTCTATCTATAATATGTGTATAATCTATAATCGATTGTTGTAACTATATTAAAAGCGAGAGTTTCTTCTAGAAATATTTGAGAAATGGTCAAATTGTTTTGTCCTCTTCTGGTTCATCCTTTTTCTTTTCTACTTTTGCTAACTTTTCTTTTTCTTTTTCTTTTTCTTTTTCTTTTTACATTCGTTACCTGTAAAACTTTATATATATATATTTTTTAAACATCCTAAAAATCTAACTGTGATCTTTATAAGTACATTATTTTTTCATATATGCTCTGAAGTGATTTCTTCTCACATTTGCCTTGATGTAACTTTTTGCTTGGGTAAGATAAAAGAGAGTTCCTTTTTATTGTACATTACTTGTATTTTTCTATATTGTTGTTTGTATTTCCACTACAAGAAACACGCCTATTGCTAAAAGACTACTTTTAGCGACGACATGTTTTAAAACAATTACTTCGAAAATTTATTCACTAATAGACTTTTGGCAACAACGTTATCATCGCTAAAGGGGGCTCAAAGTCATGAAAAAAATATCTATGGGAAGTATAATGGAAGTCACACCAAAATTGAACTTTTGTCGTCGCTAAAAGTCTAGCACAAAACAACAAATGTTCACACTAGAAAATTATCGATTGGTGCCAGTACTAATTAGTAACATCGTTGCTAAAAACCTCGGTCAATGAGACAACAATTGTTGCCCACTAAGTCTTTTTGCGACAACAATGTCATCGCTGAAAAGTTTAAACGTAATTTTCATTACAATTTTAAGCGGTAAAAATGGACAATTGCCAAATTTTTTTTCGAGACTATTTGTCATCACTGAAAGTCTTCTTGTCACTAATAATATATTTTAACATGTTTAGATGAAACATCGTTGTCTCTTCTTTGTCGAGCGACAACACAAGGGCTTTTAGCGACAACACGTAGTCTTAAATATATCAAGTTGCTCCAACCTTCATCTTCCATAAATCTCCTCTTATCTCTCTAAGTGTTTTTTCCCTCTCTCTCTGCCCCCACCCTTCCCCGCCCAATTTTGCCACCCTACCATTGCCGCCATCGGTCGCGCCCCTCTCTCCCACTCATTTTTTCTCCCTCTGTCACTCGTCTTTCTCTCTCTCCCTCTTCTTTTTTTTTTCTCTGGACCTCTTACTCCAAGTGCCACCCTCACTTCAACCAAACCCACTGCCACCGCCCCTCACTCCAGCCAAATCGACCAGCCCCATCACCTTTCCCTCTCTTTCCCCTAGTTTTGTCGCCTCCATTAGCCCTTCCGCCCATGGCCATGGCATTCAGCCACCACCACTACGTCCTTATTTTTAGTCACCCTAGTTTTAAGGTGATTAAATATGATTTTTGATTTTTTAAAATTTATTTAGTTTAATGTGATTAGGTGTAATATGAGATTATAAGATTGTGTGATATGATTTGTGATTATGTTATATGATTATGTGATTATGTGATACGATTTTGTGATTATGCGATTTTGTGATTATGAGATTATAAGATTATATGATTTTGTTATTTTATGATATGTAATATGTGATTTTATGTAATATATGATTTTGTGATTTTGTGATTTTATTTATATAATTTATATAATGTGAGGTGTGAGCTATGAGATTAAATGATTTTGTGATTATGTTATGTTATTGTATTCATTAATTTTGATTATTTGTAATATGTGGTTTTTGTTAATATGTTTAATTGAATATGGGATTATGTGTAATATGTTATTTGTTTGTGTTTGGAATTAAAAGAAGGTTAAGTGTTAATGTTAATTAATAATCTTAATAGTTAAAAATCTTAAAATTAATAATCTTAATTAAGTAATAATATTAATTAATTAGTAATCTTAATAATCAAAATTAAGTAATTAATAATCTTAATTAAAATTAATAATAGTTAATAATTATTAAGTAATAACAATGTAATAGTATTTAATTAGTTATGTTGTTAATAATTACTAATTATTTAAACGCAATAATAATAATAATTCAAAATTAACAATTACATAAAATTAAATAAAATTTGAGGTGAAAATAACAAAGAAATTAGTTAGACTTGAGAAAATTAATTAATTGTGTAGAAAATGTGGTATCACAATTTCTAGTGTATTCATGAATTTGGTCGTAAGCGTACACTAATTAAGGTTATAATACGCAGTTACTAAGATTCATACATGCGTACGAGTTTGTTGCTTTTCATATATTGCATTTCATTCTTAAAATAGCCTTAGATCCGCATCGATTCTTGAATTGTCCCATTTGGATAGTTTAGGATTGTAATTTTATATGATTATTTCTTATTTCCACTCATGCCTTGTAGTACATGGTTTGGTTGTCTCCCTTCATTCTGTGGGTGTGCCACCATCGATAGTACACTTAGAAGAATTGAGGGGAGATGTTGCCAAAATTTCTACATGAAAGAAGTGTTGTGGAATGAGTAACAAATGCATAAGTTACAATCTTCAATAAAGTAGGACCTTTACCTGGTAGGATGAGAAGTGAAAGTGGATGATAGTTTTCCATGCATACATCTGCATTATAAGTTTACACATATTTTTTCAAAGGATTACCTACATAAAGATGTCGATTAACAAGAGTTGAATACATTTGAAGAACTGTCTAGTGCCTGCATATTGGGACAATATAACAGCATTCATTAAGATTGCAAAAAATCATGTCAATGATAATGATCTTGTAAGATGTTCCTGTGTACGTTGCTTGAATTTTCTATTGCAACCCTAAGATATTGTCAGAGTGCACATATTTGATAAAGGGTTTAACACATTGCATACCAAGTGGATTCATCATGGAAAACTAGAGGAAACCATTACAAGCACTGTTAATGATGTGTCTAAACCATCCAAAAAGATGTTTACAACATAACAAGATGTCGTCAGTTATGGAGAAGTTGATGGTTCGAGGAGATGCATACAACTAATGAAGACCCACATGGAGAACATAAGGATCTCTTCGAAGAGCTAAAGATGACCCTTTCATATTTTCATCTCATGCACAACAAGTTTTTTACACAAATGACCTAGTCAACAACGTAAATTGGAAAGTTGTTGAACATTTTGGGCATCAACATATTTTTGATATACCTGATGATGTCGAAAATAAAGTTTAAGTGTTGTAAGACAACAACTCTTCTAACTTCAACTGGAGGCTGAGCAACCTGAGTTGGACATCTTGATCTTTAGTTAACCTGATGTTGCCTCTGCTATTGTCAAAGATGTCGATGCTCTTTTTGTATAGTCCTAAAGGGATGACATAGGTTTCATTAACAATGATGACACATTAGAGATCGATGACACGTTAGAGATCGATGACATGTTTAAGGAGTATATTGATGACAAGGTGTTTAAGCATGAAGCTAAGGAAGAAAACAATGAACAAGCTTCTTTCGAGCCCACTGCTCACAGTAACAGTGATGATGATTGATTCTTTTATATTGTATTCATCTAATAAACTTTGAACTTATAATAACAATCGTTTCAAAATATAATGCATAAATTGATCTTATTACTTACTACCAACATGCAGCATATCAAAGTTGCTATGCACACTGGATCAGCTAGGGGAGCTGAACCCTTACCTGGAGATGGGATAACACGCCTATCCCAATGTCAGTCAAGTATGAATTTCAATATTTATGTGTTTTTTTTTCACATTCTTATTGATTTTCTTTAATTAATAGATCTTAAATATACAATACCAGCTTCTCGAGCCGTAGGGTTTGGGAAGAGTTTAGGGTGATAGACATCGCCAAATGGGTGGCACTAAATGGAAAATGAATTGTATAGTTTGATCGGATAAGCAACACGATGAAGGCCATCGAGGAGTTCGGCCAATGGTTTGAAAGTGCCATTGGGGTGCACATGAGGGATTGTGTGGCCCCTTTCTACATCACTTGGAGGTCTATCCCACTGATGGATAGAAACAAGATCCCTGGCCGCATAACGGTAATAGTTTTTTTAACCAATTTAGTTTTCTTATGTTTTCATGGAGCATGTAGTATAACTTTTTTCTAAAAAATACAGGAATGGTTTCAAATCAAACTCAAGGATGAGATGATACTTACATGAACCAAAAGGCTCAAAAGTGCTACCAAGGCTAGAAAAACAATTTAAACAGACACTACAAGAAACACGGTCTGGACATTAGGCCTAAAACCGTCAAGAGTAGAGAGCACTGGCAGAAATGTTATGAGCAGTTTGCCTTGCCTGCATTTAAGGTTTGCTTCCCCATCAATATTTTTTTAATATGTTTGACTTAGTAAAACGCATTGTAAAAGTGTAACTTTTCTTTTACAAGCTCGATTAGAAATGAATATGGCAAACCACGAAGAAGTAAGATGATCAACCTATCAATGGCAAGCATTTTACTCGCAGCATTGATACATAAATGTAAGAGACTCTATGTACTTTTATTGGATACTCATATTTATAAATGAAACATTAACATTTGAACTCTAACATCAATTCAATGTTATAAATGAACTCTGAGACACACCAGCTGTAGTTCTTGATCGAAAATTGGCATGCTCAACATTTTTGACAAGGCAAGGGTTAGGCAAATGAGGTTGTAGAGGATGCACATATATTTTTTGAATCTGTATTTTTTGCATTTAAAAAAATTAAAAAGACTATTATGTCAACACTAATACTTTATGCGCCAAATCCTCATTAAAATTTAAGAATTTTCAAAAATTCAAATACTTTTAGTGACAACATTTTCTAAAATGTCGTCGCTAAAAATCGTTGATGACGTCATCCACCTGGATTCATGACCTTGCAAACTAGCAACAACACGCTGTTGTTGCTAAAAAACTTTTAGCGACGAATCGTTAGTGATGACTTATTAGCAACGACTTGTTGTCGCCAAAAAGTTTTTAGTGACAACAAGTGACTTTTAAGTCATCACTAAAAGCTTAGATTCTTGTAGTATTCTTTAATGAAGTCCTCTCTTTTCCTTTCTTACCCTTTTTTCGTATTTTTTTCCTTGCTAAGGCATTGTATTTTAAAATGTAGTTCATTGAAATTATTTTTTCTTCTAAGTCTGCTGTGTTGCAATAATTTTTTCCTTACATGTCCCCACTAAAGTATATTTTTTCTTTGTAGTGTTCTAAAATATATGTTTGTTAATGTGACCTCCTTAATAATTTTATTTTTCAATTACACGATTGAAATTTATTTCATATGTGATTTTACTTAATATTTTTTTGTTTTGATATGTAGTCCAATTAGTTTTTAATCTAATTTGTGCTCACCAAAGTCCTCTTTTTCTTGTAAGTATGCTCTACATATTTATACAAGTATAAAATTTGACTAAAACACATGGTTTGACGAAGACATACATTTGATGCATTTACTTTTTTAAAACCTAAATTTTAAATGTATCCCATTAGCATAATTGTAACGCCCCTATGTGGGGGTTAACAGTTTTTAATGAGATAAAATAAAAATAAATAATAAAAGTAAAACCTTAAAAATAAAATTTGCCCGGGACTTAAATGAAAACTCTCAACTCAAAAATAAAAATATAAACGACAAATAAACCACAGTTTTAATGTAGCACCTTAAATTTAATAATATAAACTGTTGTCATCATCATTTTAACCCTCAACACATTATAATTACAGTCACAGAAAGTAACAATTGATGCTTACATTATCATGAAGAACATTCTTTACAATTGAGCAGTCCCAATGTAATATAGTTACATCGCTTCCTCAACTATATTTCTCGTAGCCACCTCACACTTAGTGAGTCCTGAAAAGATATAAACATAAGGGAATGAGCGACACTATGCTCAGTAGAGAAAGCCATTACTCACCTTTAGGTTCTTATCATTACCACATTAAAACCTGCATGGTTAGTAAGTTACATCATATTCCAGATTATGAGGTTTATTATGATCACATCTTATGGATACCGTAGTTAATCATTACCAAGTGTCATAATTACACATTTATACAAATATTACCAATCATCATTGTTCCTAGGTATCCATGTTAAATTGAGTATCACTCAACTCATCGAAACCCAAATGGGCGCACTTGATCACCCTATAAACATTCCAAGGGTGTTCCGGTGAGGGGACATCAAGCCCCGAGTCCTCACCAAATCGATTCCTGTACAGTGTGTTCTGGGACTTTCAACCCAAGGAAGCGTCATCACCTTCCCCCTATTTTACCTTTTTGGGTATTCATGCCCAAGGACGTAACCGCCGCCCTCTTCATGTCTCACCATTTCTCTATATTAAATCATTATTAATAGAGTCAGTTTTCCTAACCATGCTTCTCAATTTATAACATATGTCAATTCATTATGTTCCTCGCCGTACAATACAAGACGAGTCCATGTCATAGTTTCATATGTGATACTCATATAATATCAGTTCAACATAGATATATATATATTGCGGCAAAACAATCAATTTTAATTCTATAAAAACCTCACAAAAATGAGTAATAGAATCCCTACCTTTTAAGCTTATCAACAGTCTCTTAATCCTGGAATCAATTAACGTTAGCTCCATACTCCCTTGATCCTAAGGCGTGCATAAGGACAATTAAAACTAAAGCACAACATACAACTACATTCATAAAATTTATTTTAATTTAATCTTAGAATTTCAAGAAATAACCACTGCCCATAGAGGTATTATAAAGTTTAACAATATAAATTTTCTGTCTAGGGCATATACACTTAGACTTCATACATATGCTCCAAAATAGCAACAAACATATACTTAGGTTTAAGAACGCAAATTTGAATAATCCTTTAGTATAAAAGAAAATTTATAAATGAAAGACTAAATTTGTTCATAAGATTCTAACCTCGGATTATGGTTAGTTGGAAGCTTGAAATGGCTTCAAAACAGGTTCCTTTAGTTCGGTATGACTGAAATTCTTGCTCAAATGGAGGTGATGGTGGCTGATTTTTATGGCTGCCTTGAAGAAGTTCTCTAAGTATTTTGCTTCAGCAAAGAAATGAGAAGAAGAGTGTGGGAACCGTGGAAGAGAAAGGAAGAAAAGATGAAGTCTTTGAAGAGAAGTGATAGAAACAATTATAGAGGAGACATGTTAAAGCATGTCACGGAGGAAATAAAGAAAATGAGGGTCAAGAGTAGTTGGAAAAGATATCCTTATGTCTCATCTAAAGACTTTAACACACATAATGCCAATATGACATTTTTGAGATTTATTAGAAGTTCTAAGGCTTTTTAGTAATCATACCAAATAAATATAGGAGAATTTTAGAAAATTTAAAAATAGATAAAAATAAATATTATAAAATAAATTTAAATGAAGCAATTTTTTTTATACACTAAAAATTAATTTAATTACCTCAATACCCGTTAGGAGAATAACGGGTGTCACAGCTCTACTCCCCTTAAAGAAATTTCGTCCTCGAAATTTCAATTCTAGCAATACTAGTAAAAATTTTAATTCCATTATGATTCCAATTCCGAGTCTAAACCGTTAATGTTGTTTGTCCTCCAAATTTAAGTCATCGTATCTCCACTTATTTACTTGCATAATAAATCTTACTCCTAAATCCCTCAATGAGAGTATTTCGGATAAGTTTCAACTTATAACACCGTATAATAGTCTAAGAATCTGATTAGGCATACATATTGACCATACCATGATTCCAGTCCTTCATTGTCCATGGACTGTGATTTACAATCACATTTAAGGAGATTGCCAGAGAAATTTTATATACTTCATCTTTAGGTTCCTTTTCCTTTTTGAGTAAGGAAAAGTCAAATATATTTTATTTCATACCTCAACTAATAAACTAAAACATAATCATAAAACATATATCACAAACACTTATATTCAAAACCATACATTAAACTTATTCATAGAGATATTAAACGGAATCTCAGAGTTGCAGACAAACCCGACATATTTTTCATTAAACAGCTATCCTCATGACACAAACATTCAACCCAAATAATATACTCATATTTCATATGGAATATCCCCATAACTGACTCTGGTACTTCCACATAATATTAACAGAATATTACACATTACAAACATGATACGGATACGTTTCGAGAGTACAAGGCACTCCGTATACCAACTATCCATATCATGCATGCTTATAGGATACAAAAACATCGATAAACAAAAGATCGAACCTTAAGAAGGATGCATTTCGAGAGCATCAAGTACTCCGTATCCAGCCATCCCGGCATTAGGCTCAATGAATCTAAAAGATTTAACAACGACGTACCACAAGAAACACAGAATACAAGGCAAACGGTTATTCGTAACACACGAAATACGGACACACATGCCTACATGCCAAAGATAAAACAAAAAGATTACAGATGGAGATTCAAATCAATTGGCCGCTCCCGGCTTTCCCTTTCCCATTCAAGCTTGGATGTTGCAGTGTCGGATTCTGGATGTATGATTTGCATTTTATCTATCAATTCCTCAGCTGTTGAAGCAGTAACAAAGATTTGTCTCTCCGATTCTGTAGTGATGTTTTCTTCCACAGCGTAATCTAGAAATTTCAAAAGACCGTCATAAAAACCCTTTACGTTCAGCAGACCCAAAGGTTTGGAATAAAAGCCCAACAATTGCCCACAAGCAACTATAAATATTTCCTCAAGAGTACCTAGACCACCAGGTAATGCTATAAAAGCATCGGAATTATAGATTATGTCTTTAAAATTTTTAGGGATACTCCTGACTCCTTCTCCCTTACCTATGGCTTCCTTACAAAGGTTTCCTTCAACTGGAATATGAGGCCAAATTCTTACATCAGTAGCGTCGCTAGACCTAGCTGCTAGTGCCATATTTACCATCATTTTTATACTACCACCCCCATAGATTATGTTAATCTTCTTGCGTGCTAGGACTTGCCCTAAGTGATTTGCAGCTTCTAAATAAGCTTTATCTTTTCCAAAGCTGGAACCACAAAAGACACAGACATTCTTTATTTTCTTCGTGGACTGGGAGGTAGACATATTTGGTTTATAGAAGTGGTTGCTTAATGTCTGCTCCACTTAGACTTCGGGTTCTACATGAGTTTTTAAAGATGAGAAATATACAAAAAGGGCTAAAGAGATAGACGAGTAGGTAATGAAAAGGTAATCCAAAGATTTAAACAAAATCTTGTGCGGATAAGAAAGTAAGATAAGGTGATTGATAGTTTACAGAAAATCTGATTCACTTTTTGAAAAAGATTAGACTCTAATTGTATAACTTTTGACAATTAAGAACAATTTGACAGAAGACCCTCTTGACACAACTGTAGACTTTTTGACAAATATACACCAAGTCTAGAAATTTAATATAAACGACAAATACTGTAGAACTTTTGAAATTTGAGAGACAAATCTTGAAATATCTGGATAAGCTTTTCAAAATTCAAACATATTAATGTACCGTATGTAACGTGTCTGATAAGATAATATATTTTATTATATATATATTTAAGAAAATCATAAATTAAATAAGATATTAACACTTACTGTATCAATCTAATAATCACAATTATTTCAAACACAAAAGCAAATATTCTGAGTAAAAGAAAAACACAAACTGTTGAACATCAGCTAAAACTGCTTCAAATAAGTAAAGACTAAATAACCTTTATAGAGCGATGACTTATTTCCCATCCAGTTTTCTTATGGCTTGGCAAACAGGATCTAGAAATACCATATTCCCGAGGCGTTGTCTTTCTGTATAAAATTTAGGCCAGAGTTTAAAAATAGCTCCTTGAACATATCCACTAGGGTGACCGTGGAGAGGAGGATGGATGCTATCCAAGTTCTCCTTTGAAAGTCCATCTCTACAAAACCTTATTTTATCCTCTCTATTCGTAGACATATAACCAGGTGAAGTACATTTACCGTTACAATTTTGTCTTCCACATTTGTTACAAGTGACCACGATGGCACGAGCTCTTCTTTTCATTGCACTACGACTGGTACCCGTTCCTGGTAAACCGACATCTTGACTAAAGTCACTCGGACGGATTTTCCCCTCTATCAACATTCTCACATCACAAGGGATGCCAAAATGCATAAGAATCCACAACCGAGTAATTCTAGCCTTATATTTCTTTCTGAGAATCTTTTGGGAGAGTGATGGGAAATACTTTCTCATGTGTTGGTACTTTGGGTCCATGATGAGATGAAAGAAGAGTAAATAGAAAGGAAAAATTAAGATAGTAAATTGCAGAATCCTATAATTCCTTCTTCTTTTAGAGGAAAAGAAGAATTTCTAATGAAAAAGAAGAGGATTTGCGATTTAGAGAGAAAATAACAAATTAAGAGAGAAAAAGTGAACTCGGAGAAATAAGCTCCTATGCACAGTAAACGTATATGTAAACAATGATTAAACCACTGTATATGACACGTATAGACACCACGTGGGAGAGACAGTGTGAATCAAACTGATTTAGGATTTGAACTAGGCCCAAATGTTCTAAGTTGAAAATGGTCAGGTTGTTTCGGGCCTTAACACATTTGGAACGAGTTAAATAACAAACATAAAATTGAAAACCAATTTGTATAAATCTTAAACCCAATTTAAAGCCCACTATAGATAAAGTTAATTATGAACAACAAATCTAATTTAACGACAACAAGGATCTTCCTGAATGATCCAGCAACTCAAATAATTTTGTTTTAATCAAAACCTTATTGAACAATGCATACACCCATATGTTATTCCTAATACTCAACATCTATCAATGGATTCGTCATCATTGCTACCAAGGGTTTAGAATGTGACTAACCTTGAAATCAATACGATTTACGTCTTTCAACGTAGACCATATCAATGAACAAAGACACTTGATGTTACTACTTAAGAACATCTACAATCCCCACAATTCTACTTATACAATATATAATTTCCTCATATAACAAAACCTTAGGTAACCAAAAGATTCACATCTAAACATCTAAAACTTAAACATTTTATCGTAATTATCCAAAATTATTATAAGTGCCTTAAGTATTATGATTTACTTAAGGAAACTCCTATTGATCATTTTTCTATTGCATCTATATATAAAGATTCACTGATACACTTAAATACAATGTACGTAACAAAATATTCCAATTTTGAGATTCATGCATTCTAGACTTTACACAGCCTCAACAGACCAAAAGTCTAACATTTATCTCTCTCAAGATTCAATACCATGATTCCCAACTTATATCATATTCCTCAAATAAAGAGAACTTTCAAGAAAAGTTATTGACACTTATGTGCTCCATCGAATCCACACATAATCATTACTTAGGTTTGAATCAATTACGAAAAATTTGACATATCTATGTCAAACTTTAAAATCAATAAATCAAGCCTTATATTTCTTATTGTTTTTCACGAGACAAAAGGCTTTTAAATCCTCTTATCTATACGAATTTCTCATCGTTTATACGAATTAGATATGCTTATAGATCCAAATATTATACGAATCTCTCATAAGCAATCTACTTATAAACTCATTCCATATAATTATCATTCCCTCATAACTATTAATACTTTCCTTCTATATAATTATTGTACTCATATAACCATTAGTATTTTCATTCTATGGCCTTTCCATGTTACATCCTTCTAGACTGTATAAATCAATGTGAAGGTTCATTTTGATGATGACAATGAAAATTCAGCGTCAAAACCTCTCAAAAATATATTTTTTTTAAAGTGGTGCTACACTCCCTAGGTTAACCGAACCTAGGCTCTGATACCAAAAATTCTGTAACGCCCCTATGTGGGGGTTAACAGTTTTTAATGAGATAAAATAAAAATAAATAATAAAAGTAAAACCTTAAAAATAAAATTTGCCCGGGACTTAAATGAAAACTCTCAACTCAAAAATAAAAATATAAACGACAAATAAACCACAGTTTTAATGTAGCACCTTAAATTTAATAATATAAACTGTTGTCATCATCATTTTAACCCTCAACACATTATAATTACAGTCACAGAAAGTAACAATTGATGCTTACATTATCATGAAGAACATTCTTTACAATTGAGTAGTCCCAATGTAATATAGTTACATCGCTTCCTCAACTATATTTCTCGTAGCCACCTCACACTTAGTGAGTCCTGAAAAGATATAAACATAAGGGAATGAGCGACACTATGCTCAGTAGAGAAAGCCATTACTCACCTTTAGGTTCTTATCATTACCACATTAAAACCTGCATGGTTAGTAAGTTACATCATATTCCAGATTATGAGGTTTATTATGATCACATCTTATGGATACCGTAGTTAATCATTACCAAGTGTCATAATTACACATTTATACAAATATTACCAATCATCATTGTTCCTAGGTATCCATGTTAAATTGAGTATCACTCAACTCATCGAAACCCAAATGGGCGCACTTGATCACCCTATAAACATTCCAAGGGTGTTCCGGTGAGGGGACATCAAGCCCCGAGTCCTCACCAAATCGATTCCTGTACAGTGTGTTCTGGGACTTTCAACCCAAGGAAGCGTCATCACCTTCCCCCTATTTTACCTTTTTGGGTATTCATGCCCAAGGACGTAACCGCCGCCCTCTTCATGTCTCACCATTTCTCTATATTAAATCATTATTAATAGAGTCAGTTTTCCTAACCATGCTTCTCAATTTATAACATATGTCAATTCATTATGTTCCTCGCCGTACAATACAAGACGAGTCCATGTCATAGTTTCATATGTGATACTCATATAATATCAGTTCAACATAGATATATATATATTGCGGCAAAACAATCAATTTTAATTCTATAAAAACCTCACAAAAATGAGTAATAGAATCCCTACCTTTTAAGCTTATCAACAGTCTCTTAATCCTGGAATCAATTAACGTTAGCTCCATACTCCCTTGATCCTAAGGCGTGCATAAGGACAATTAAAACTAAAGCACAACATACAACTACATTCATAAAATTTATTTTAATTTAATCTTAGAATTTCAAGAAATAACCACTGCCCATAGAGGTATTATAAAGTTTAACAATATAAATTTTCTGTCTAGGGCATATACACTTAGACTTCATACATATGCTCCAAAATAGCAACAAACATATACTTAGGTTTAAGAACGCAAATTTGAATAATCCTTTAGTATAAAAGAAAATTTATAAATGAAAGACTAAATTTGTTCATAAGATTCTAACCTCGGATTATGGTTAGTTGGAAGCTTGAAATGGCTTCAAAACAGGTTCCTTTAGTTCGGTATGACTGAAATTCTTGCTCAAATGGAGGTGATGGTGGCTGATTTTTATGGCTGCCTTGAAGAAGTTCTCTAAGTATTTTGCTTCAGCAAAGAAATGAGAAGAAGAGTGTGGGAACCGTGGAAGAGAAAGGAAGAAAAGATGAAGTCTTTGAAGAGAAGTGATAGAAACAATTATAGAGGAGACATGTTAAAGCATGTCACGGAGGAAATAAAGAAAATGAGGGTCAAGAGTAGTTGGAAAAGATATCCTTATGTCTCATCTAAAGACTTTAACACACATAATGCCAATATGACATTTTTGAGATTTATTAGAAGTTCTAAGGCTTTTTAGTAATCATACTAAATAAATATAGGAGAATTTTAGAAAATTTAAAAATAGATAAAAATAAATATTATAAAATAAATTTAAATGAAGCAATTTTTTTTATACACTAAAAATTAATTTAATTACCTCAATACCCGTTAGGAGAATAACGGGTGTCACAATAATTTTTCTTAATATCATAATTAAAATAATTTTATCTCTATTTTTCTTAAAGTCTAACCACTATTTGCCAATTTTGATATATATTATGATACCTACTTTTATGAACAAAATATTTAATTGTTTTCCTACTACAAAATTGCAATTTTTTACAAAAACCTAAAAAATACTTTTAAATAAATCTAAAAAATCCAAACTAAAACTTAAAATTTATAAAATAAAAGAAATATGTCTAACATTTGCATGAAATTCCCACATGAGATGTAACACCCGCCAATTTCTATGTAACGGATTAGGTTAAATGAATATTGATGTTAAATAATTTCTTTATTAATATGTGTTATGATATTACTAACTATTTTATGTTAAGTATTAAGATAGGTGACGGCCATGTGGAATTGATGTGTTCAAGGTGTTCATGTCATTTTATGTAGTATGTTTAACAATTTATTTAATGTTTTAAATATGGCAGTTCGGCAGGCCGAATTGTCCTCATGGAACGGCAGGCCGATGAAATTTCATCAGCAGGCTAGACTCCATGCCTTCGGAAGGCCGAACAGTGAGAGTTGATTGCTTTAAAATGTTGTGATGTTTTCTTTTTAAATTATGATTTTATTATTTGGAATCTTTAATTAATTAAAGAATGATTATGATCAAGTAAATTTTGATTGTTATTATTATGGATTAATTTATCGATTGTTATAAAAAAAAATGCATGCATAGATCCTGGGTTATGTTTTCAAACAATCTTTTTAATCAAATAGTTTTAAAATAAATAAGTATGTAATGTATAAATGTAACGACATCTGTGACGTCCGTAAGGGGGCCGTTACAGGCTTTGGTATCAGAGCGATTTTTTCGTTTGCAATTCATATCACCACACGTCAGTCCAAGTCCTCCAAGTAAGTATGTTTTAAAGTATGATGATAAGAATAAAGTCTAGATGTTTAATGATTAATGCTCTAGTAGTGAAAACCTGTCTCATATTAGAAGATTATTCTTAAGTTCCTAATTCTTTTAGGAAATCAACTATGGATGGCCCGAGAAGAATGCAAACACGCACCCAGACCAATGAAAGGCTTATGACGATGATCGCCGAGCTGTAGAGGCAACTTGAGGATCAAAGGAGAGAGATTGCTGAATTAAGAGCTAATGGCCGCAATGACGATCGACGAGGCAATGACATGCCTCCTCCTCCTCCTCCTCCTCCCCAGCCACAAGTCAACGAAGTTCCAGCCCCTATTGCTGAACCCAGAGCGGTCCATCAGGAACCCCTACTCGTCAGATGGAAGAGGGTTAAGCCAGCAGACTTCGAGGGTTCAAAGGATCCGTTAATCGCCCAAGGATGGTTAAGGACGATTGAGGCCACTCTGAGACTCATGGGCTTCATTGATAATGAGAAGGTTCTCTATGCATCATACTGTCTCACCATGGAGGCCAGAATTTGGTGGGATGGCATAGAATTGAGCAGGAATGTTGACGAGATGACATGGGCAGACTTTGTTCACGAGTTCAACACGAAGTTCTTTCATATGAACATCACAAGGAAACATTATGAGGAGTTCGAGAATCTGCACCAAGGAGATATGTCAGTCACAGATGAAGTGACAAAGTTCGATCAGCTAGCCCGATTATGTCTAGGGATGGTTAGTACTGAGAGTGAAAGGGTCAGAAGATTGATCAAAGTTCTCAGGCCTGAGATTGCTGCGATTGTTGATGGGGTGAGTCCACCCAGAAGTCAAGAGCAGGTTGTTATGAGGGCCCAACGTGCTAAGTTCCACCTGTCAAACCTAAGAAGAAATCAGTCCCAACCAGGTCAGCAAGCCAACAATGCAAACAACCAGAATCACCCTCCCCATAGGAACAACAACAACAATAACAGCAACAACAGCAACAACAACAATCAGAACTGGAAGAACAACAAAAGGAAGGGCAATTCGCAAAACCAGCAAGGCCAGGGCAACAAGAAGCATAATAGCGGCCAACCCAACAACAACAACAACAGGCAGTTTCAACCATGCACCAAATGTGAAGAAAACATCCTGGAGAATGTCGCATGGGGACAAACCAATGTTTTATTTGTGGGCGAGAAGATCATTTCGCCAAGAACTGCCCCAACCAGACGAATGTCCAAGCCCAACAGAGAGCTCCTTCTCAAGCCCAACTTCATCAGATGCAAGCTTCCCTTGAAGGGCCACTAATCAGTCAAGGAAGACTTGAAGCCCCACCTACGAATGCCCGCATATATGCCATGACAAAGGAACAAGTGGCTGTTGAAGCCTCAAATGTGGTCACAGGTCAGATATCAAGTCTTTCTATTGATGCTTATGTCCTTTTTGATACGGGTGCCACAAATTCTTTTGTATCTACGTCATTTGCTAAGAAGTTAGGGGTTCGATTAGAGCTTATGAGACAGGGATTCACTACGACACTACCCTCTGGGGAAGTGATATTATCTACGCATTGTTTGCGTACAGTACCCCTATGGATTTCTGATAGGGAACTCTTCGTCGATCTCATTGTGATCGACATGCATGACTATAATATGATTCTTGGGATGGATTTCCTGAGGAAGTACAATGCTTCTATCAAATGTCGGAAACGAAAAGTGATCTTCCATCTTGAAGGTGATCAGAAGTTCGTTTATGTTGGCGAGTCCAGAAAGAAACCCAGCATGATTTTATCTGCAATGAAAGCAAGGAAGTTATTAGCAAGTGGCTGCATGGGCTATCTGGCGAATATTGTAAACAAAAACCAAGAAGAAAAGATAAGAGTTTAAGAGGTGCCTGTAATTCGAGAATATGCTGAAGTGTTTCCTGATGATCTGTCAAGTCTACCGCCAGAAAGAGAAGTCGAATTTGAGATTGGGCTCGCTCCAGGCACCGAACCGATCTCTAAGGCACCTTACAGAATGGCCCCGGCAGAGTTAAAAGAGCTTCACACACAATTAAAGGAACTACTTGACAAAGGCTTCATCAGGCCAAGCTACTCTCCGTAGGGAGCTCCAGTTCTATTTGTTAAGAAGAAAGATGGCACTATGAGACTCTGCATCGACTACAGAAAGCTGAACAAGGTGACAATCAAGAACAAGTACCCGTTACCTCGAATCGATGATTTGTTTGATCAGCTCAAGGGTGCATCTATGTTTTCAAAGATTGATCTATGGTCAGGTTATCACCAGCTGAAGATTAAAGAATGAGATATCCCTAAAACTGCCTTTAGGTCGAGGTATGGTCACTATGAATTTGTGGTTATGCCTTTCGGTCTGACGAATGCACCTGCAGCCTTTATGGATTTGATGAATTGGGTATTCAAGGATTTTCTCGATAAATTTGTTGTTGTGTTTATCGATGATATTCTTGTCTATTCAAAGAATCGGGAAGAACACGATGAGCATTTGAAAATTGTGTTGGAGACATTAAGGAGACACAAGCTATATGCAAAATTCTCTAAGTGTGAATTTTGGCTCGACAGAGTGTCTTTCTTGGGGCATGTAATATCAAAAGAAGGGATTATGGTGGACCCTGTTAAAGTAGAAACTGTTGTCAATTGGAAGCAACCGACAAACGCAAGTGAGATAAGGAGCTTCTTGGGTCTAGCAGGTTATTATCGGAGATTCGTAGAAGATTTCTCCAAGATAGCAGCCCCACTCACGAATCTGACTCGCAAGGGAAATAAGTATAAATGGACTGAAGCATGCGAGAAGAGTTTTCAAGAACTTAAGAAGAGATTGACGACGGCCCCAGTATTGGCTATTCCAGAAGGAAATGATGGATTCGTAATTTATAGTGATGCATCCAAAATGGGCCTTGGAGCTGTTTTAATGCAAAATGAAAGGGTGATTGCCTATGCGTCAAGACAACTGAAGGATTACGAAAAGAACTATCCTACTCATGACCTCGAGTTAGCAGCAGTCGTTTTTGCGTTGAAAATATGTAGACACTATTTATATGGGGTCCAATGCAAGATCTTTACAGATCATCAAAGTTTAAAGTACCTCTTCACGCAAAGGGACTTGAATATGAGACAACGAAGATGGCTTGAATTGGTGAAGGATTATGATTGTGAAATCCTGTATCACCCTAGAAAGGCTAACCGAGTGGCTGATGCTTTAAGTAGAAAGACAACGGCTACATTGATGTCAATGCAAGCAATGTCTCCACCTTTGAGAAAGGAAATTCTAGACTTCGGTTTGGAACTTGTAGCAGGCCAGCTTTCAGCCCTCACCCTTGCTCCGATCCTGTATGATGAGATTCGGAGTAAACAAGATGACGATGTAAGCCTCGCAAGGATTAAGCAGGAAATGAGAGAAGGAAAATATCAAGAGTTTTGTATCGCGGATGACGGAACTCTACACCTCAAAGACCGCTTTTGTGTTCCCAACGTTGATGGTCTAAGGGAAAGAATCTTGGCAGAAATTCACGACACTCCTTATTCAATTCATCCATGTGCAACAAAGATGTATAATGATTTAAAGGGTAACTTCTGGTGGTTTGGAATGAAGCGTGATGTCGCCATGTATGTAAGGAAATGTTTAACATGTCAGCAAGTCAAAGCTGAACACCAGCGACCTGGTGGTGAATTGCAGTCAATCCAGATACCAGAATGGAAATGGGAGGATATAGCAATGGATTTCATTACTGGATTGCCCAAGACTATGAATGGTTATGATGTTATTTGGGTTGTTGTGGATCGACTAACTAAGACGGCACATTTCATTCCTATCAAGATCACTTACTCTATGAAACGGTTAGCAGAACTCTATGTCAAGGAGATCGTACGACTTCATGGAATCCCTAAGTCTATCATCTCAGACCGTGATGGCAGATTCACATCCAAGTTCTAGAAAAGTGTTCAGGCTGCAATGGGGACCAAGTTACATTTCAGTACAGCTTTTCATCCTCAGATAGATAGCCAAACGGAGAGAACGAACCTGATCTTGGAGGATATGCTTCGGGCCTGTACTCTTGACTTCAAGACCAGCTGATGTAAAGTGTTACCATTAGCGGAGTTCACTTACAACAACAGTTACCAGGCGACAATTGGTATGGCACCTTATGAGGCTTTGTATGGGCGGAAATGTAGGTCGCCTATATGTTGGTATAAAGTTGGTGAGAAGAAAATGATGGAAAGCATTGTCGATGAAAAGACTGATTTTGTTAACAAAACCTCCGAGATGATAAAGTTGTTAAGAAGAAGAATAGAGACCATGCAAAGCCGTCAAAAGAGTTATGCTGACAAGAGAAGAAGACCCTTAGAATTCGCTATAGGCGAATCTGTGTTCTTGAAGGTTGCACCAATGAAAGGAGTCATGAGATTTGGTAAGAAAGGCAAGTTGAACCCAAGATTCATCGGTCCTTATGAAATTGTGAAGCGGATAGGTAAAGTAGCTTATCAACTGAGGTTGCCCTCGGAAATGTCCGCAATGCATGACGTGTTCCATGTTTCGATGCTCAAGAAATATGTTCCAGACTCTACGCATGTGATTGAGCCACAAGTGATCGAGATAGGAGAAGACTTAAGTTATGAAGAAAAGCCAGTGGAGATATTTGATCGAAAAACCAAGACCTTGAGGAACAAAGAAATTCCATTGGTCAAGGTGCTTTGGCGAAATCACCAAGTAGAAGAAGCTACATGGGAACACGAAGATGATATGAGAACTAAGTATCCGCAACTGTTTTGAGTTTCGAGGACGAAACTCTTATAAGGTGGGGAGAATTGTAACACCCGCCAATTTCTATGTAACGGATTAGGTTAAATGAATATTGACGTTAAATAATTTCTTTATTAATATGTGTTATGATATTACTAACTATTTTATGTTAAGTATTATGACAGGTGATGGCCATGTGGAATTGATGTGTTCAAGGTGTTCATGTCATTTTATGTAGTATGTTTAACAATTTATTTAATGTTTTAAATATGGCAGTTCGGCAGGCCGAATTGTCCTCATGAAACGGCAGGCCGATGAAATTTCATCGGCAGGCCAGACTCCATGCCTTCGGAAGGCCGAACAGTGAGAGTTGATTGCTTTAAAATGTTGTGATGTTTCTTTTTAAATTATGATTTTATTATTTGGAATCTTTAATTAATTAAAGAATGATTATGATCAAGTAAATTTTGATTGTTATTATTATGGATTAATTTATCGATTGTTATAAAAAAAAATGCATGCATGGATCCTGGGTTATGTCTTCAAACAATCTTTTTAATCAAATAGTTTTAAAATAAATAAGTATGTAATGTATGAATGTAACGACATCTGTGACGTCTATAAGGGGGGCGTTACATGAGAAGCGTGGGTGGTGGCCGATGTTAGAATTGTTACCCTAAGAAATAAATAGTATATTTGTAATTAAAGATATTTTGGATTAAATGAATAAATAAATAATAATGTGAATATTTCATGAACTAATAATGATCCTCATATTGCTTTTCATTATTATGATTAAGCATTTAAGCAAGCATGTGATCTATGACTATTTTAACCAAATTTTGAGATAGAGCATATATGGAGTTTATATGCGGTATAGATACAATACCAAGATAAATAATCTAAATTATATAGTCTGTAATCTATATATTTAGCTAGGTACTTTATAAATGATAAGACTATAATGGGGATCTACATCCAACTACAGAGGTGGTTTATTTAGACCATCGGCTTATCTAGGCGATTTATCAAATTATGGATAACCTATGGGATACGTATATGTATGAGAGCTCATGGACAAAACTAATTTGTAAAGTATCGTAATATAGTATGTAATCAAGAGTGTAGCTTTGGGTCTTTGGTGGAATAACACCAAAGTTAATAATTAAATGGATATTTAATCTAGGATTAATTTATCTATTATTATTGAAACTTCATAAATATATATCAATCGGGTCCCAATACTAGCTCACGAATCCTTGTTAAGTTATGTAGATGTAGTTTACCACTAATAATACAGGAGGATACATTAAACAAGTTATCAGACCTATCAGTGTGCACGCCCACAGTCCAATAGATTATGTTTGCAGCCAATCCCAATCCAGTTGGACTTTTGGCGCCTATAGTAGGGGTAATCTAGAATTGCTTATTTACTCAATTAATTTCAAAATAATACTTATTCAAATTTAATTGTTGAAATTTTGGATCATTAATTATTTGTATTTGAATAATTAATTTAAATCCTAATTGTATTTGAATTTGAATAAAAGATAATTATTTATAATTATTTAAATCAAAAAATTATCTTGAATAATTGAATTCTGATTTAAATGGAATTATTTGAATAGGATTTATTTTGGACGATGCAGATAATCGTAAAACCCTATACTGTGATTAGTTAAAATTTGAATTCCCTTTTATAGGAGATAAGCATGTGACACTAGCAATGGGCCCAATGAAGTTGCATATGACTCTAGGAGAGAAAGAGAGAAAATTCCCATCTTATCTTGACAGACTTTCAACTCCTCCAACCAATTCTGTAAATAGAGGTCTTATGTCCTAATTTATTAATAGATTATCATAGTGAAAATTTCTAAGAGAAGAATTTTGTTCACTTACTTAGTGTTCTTAATTCTAGTAGAACTATAGTAGTTGGAATGAGAGTCAGTGGTGAAGCATTACTGAGTTGTGCCCCTACACAAAACAGCTTAGAGGAAAAGACATAGCATTAAAGACCTAAGGATTGAGACTCCTTGATCAATCAGACATGCTGCTTTTGATCATCACTAGGTGCATTTTAATTAGTATTCTATTTATTGTTTATAGCAAGCTGAGTTAGATTCTAAGTGAGAAATAACATTTTTAATATTCTATTTTGTCACCAAATCAATTTTTTTAACAACAGAGCAAGGGATGAAAGGCAAGGAGAATTTGGCTTCAAGGGTATGGCATGGTCATGAGACAATCGAGCCTCTCTAAAACATCAAGGTTGTTAGTTTTCTTTTGCACTTTTTTATTTTGTTTGTTTAGGTTGTAATAAAAACGGTGTTGAAGATAGTCTCCCCACCTCCATTTTTATCTTATTTATCTTCTTCGTCTCTTATTTGTGTAAGGTGTGTAAAAGTCCGATTAGACCTTAATCTAGGTCGTATTGTTTGTGCCCTTTTGATGGAGGGTTTGATTTCGGTCAACTAGTTTAATACATCGACTGTTGTCGTATCTTGTAACGAGTCTTGTCAAGATTGTTAGTTTTCTTTTTCACATTTTTGTTTTGTTTGTTTAGGTCGTAATGAAAACGGTGTCGAAGATGGTCTCCCCACCTCTATTTTTACCTTATTTATCTTCTTCGTCTCTTATTTGCATAAGATGTATAGAAGTCTGGTTAAACCTTAATCTAGGTCATATTGTTTGTGACTTTTTAAAGGAGGGTTTGATTTTAATCGACTAGTTTAATACATTGACTGTTGCAGCACCTTGTAACAAGTCTTATCGAGCTTTAGTTTTGATGTCGTGTGGGCATTTTCTATTTTGGGTGTTGACACCTGAATTTTGTCATTGTGCTATGTTGGTCCTTCTTGCTTTTCAATATATATATATATATATATATATATACACACATATAACGAAAGAAGTGGACTACTCGCTATTACTCCTTTTCTTTGGACGTTTTCTTTTTATCATCAATATATAACGTTTTGTTATGTGTGTGTGTAAAACGAAATATATATTCTTGTCTGTTGACGTTTTGTTGGTATTTTGTCTGTTGGCGTTTTGTTGTTTATAAATTTTACGTTGTCTTTCGTATTTCGTCGTTTGTGAGTTTTTGCAAGAAGCAAAGAACCTAAAATAAGTAGTAATGAAAAAAAAGGTGAAGAAAATCTTTTTAGCCCCCGGCGAGGATCGAACTCGCGACCTTTCGCTTACGAAGCGAACGCACTACCACTATGCTACGGAGGCTCGGTTAACACGGGTTCTTTTCCGTTATTATTAATAGAAGCTTTTAATTATGATGTACAACTTTCAGCTACTAGATTCCATAATAATAATAATGATAACAACGAAGCAAAAAATTTTGGTAATCATATCCATAACAGAAAGGCTAATCAAAGTCTCATTGTTTCAAACTTTCAGTGTCTCTTATTATTATTATTATAATTGACCAATACACCATTACATTCTCAAAAAAGAACTTGGTACTGTTCAATTTTTTTTGGGATACATTTAAAACTTGGACTCTCTTCTTACCTTCTTGAACTTTAAGAACTATTTTTCCATCTGTTCATGTTCATTCCAATAGAACAAATTTTCTTCTTGAAGATACGCTCTTCTCCTTTGCATATTGGACTTTACCAAAAAATGCAAGTCGTTTCTGTAGCAAGCTCTAAAGTTGGTTGATTTTTACTCCCACGATGAGCTCTGCCGTTGGTACATTTGTAGTATTGTAGAGATCTTGAACAAGAGTGAAGCTTATCAAAAATTTTTGTTGGAGATTCTTCTCAATTTTGTTACCAATTATGCCTCAAGAAAGGATAGATGTTCGTTGTAGGATATAGACTAAAACTACCACATCCAAAGCTTGACAACATTGTTGTCCAAACTTTGGGCATAAATGGATAAGGGGTTATTTGCAATATTTTTACATATGTTGGGTGGTAAAAAATATTTTCTTTTCTTTTTTTTTTAATTAACAATAAGACGCAGTTTCGTATAAGTCATTGAAGTGGATGGCTGAAGAAAATTTCATTGTCTGCAAGTTTGGAGGGCGAGAATAGAACATTTATGAGTTTAGGAAACAGTGACAAAAATTCACATCAACCTTTTTATAAGTTTACATTTTTAGGCGTTAATACTACTAATACTCTTGCATGGCAAGAAAAGCAAATGTTGTTCTCTAAATGTTGAAAGAAAAAAAAAACATATATTTAAACATTTTGTGTAAATATATACAAGCGTAATTTTCATAAATCCCAAATTTTGCTAGAAATTCTTGGCCTCCATTGATTTGTCATGAAACACTAGACTTAGGAAGCATTGTTTAATCTAAATCTTAATCTAATTTATTATCATGTTATGAAAGAGAGCTTTTACGTTTACAGCCAAGGACTAAACAAGTCACTTGTAAGCCCTGCAAGGATGGGGAAAACTTCAAAAATGATTACATAAATTAAAAGACGATTGCTTAGTAGAGTTGAGGATAATCGATATTATTATATTAATGGTCAAGCTTCTATGGAACATTGGAAGAGAGCATTACACTGATCCTTGAGAATGCCTTTGTAAACATTTTCACGGTTATTTTCTTTACAAAAAAAAAAAAAAAAAACCCAGGACAGAAAACTGTAGTTCTTTCACAAAAATTATTACATCTTTTGTCAGAAAAATAACAATTAAATGATAACCAGAAAGCGAACCATAAATCACCAAAGTGGCAAAATGAAGAAGAAGAAGCAAAAGAATGCATAGTAAAAAAAAACTACTACTTTGCAAACAGCTGCCTGCACCTGCCTGGCTTGACTCGCAAATTCACAGCTTCTCCCCTAACAATTTCATCTACCAAGTCCTTAAATATTGAGCGCTCCACGTCTAACACAACCCCGGAAATCTCACTGGAGAAGTCCGTCCAAGTCCCAGACTGATGCATTACATCCTCCCATAAGATGCTCTTCAAAGAATCATCTTCAGCCTCAAAGCTGCACTCTTGTTTCTTGGTCTCAAACTGTTCGATTTCGTGGCATAATTCCCTTAGAAGCTTTTGTGCATTGAGGGTCTTCTTTGCGAGCTTCACAGGCTTCAGCCACGGCTTGGGAGAGACACTAACCAAAGCCAACTTCCCCACGAGAATTTCATTGACAGCGTCGAATATGAACTTCCTATGGAGCTTCTCCTTGTCTGATTTCAAGTTGGCATCCTTTTTGGGGCTGCATTCATCTTTCGGTTGCAAGCTGCTTGCCTTGGTTTGCTCCAAGACAAAGAACAACTCAGGGTTGATGGGATGGCCCGAGGGATGGAGCTGAAATGTGGTTAGGCCTGAGCCAAGGTCTCTGAGGAGAAGGCCAGAAGCTAACAATATCTCAGAAATGTATCTGTGATCGGGATTTGTATTCTCGCAGAGTGACGCAATGTAGTCTGTTCTGGCTTCATCATGACTGGAGTTCAATCTTCTGAGCTTCTGAACCAAGTTTTCAATATTTTCTAATTTCTTGCGGTTTATCTTGGAGGTAAGACCAAACCCTTTGCTATTAGACAGGTTCTCAGAGGGTGGCCATAGATCTTCTCCCGCAATTTCATTGGAATCCTGAGGATCATCACCTGTAACTCCAATGTGTAAATAAAAAGTTAGATTTGGTCGATTTCATTACTCTTAATTTTTTGTTATCCAAAATGCAGAAAATATTAAGCATCCCCGTGTCGTATAGAGTACCTATTCCAATTTTCTACTGAAGTGGACCGTACGTTTTACTGAAAAAACTATTTGATGCTAAGCTGTTTTTAAAAATGTACCTGTAAGGGCAGTTGGTATCTGCTTTACAGGCGAAGGTGCATCATCTTTGTAAGCAGAGTTATCGAGAACAGAGACAGGACTAGGATGTTCTGGTGCAACCGTAGCAAGTTCAGCAAATGACTCCTCTTCATCCAGCCTAGGAGTTGCTTTCTACAAGAAGGAAAAAAGAAAATTTGTCATGCAAATGATGAAACTATGCGAGCCAACAAGGAAGATATTACAAACGATACCTACCTTTTTTATTGAGTCAGAGGCCAAGTACTTTGCACTCTTTATCTCGGTTGATCGTAGCGAACTCATGACTTCCACATCCGATTTCGAGTCCAGAGCCACATTGCCCTCTGATTGGACAGAAGCGTCATCAGCTTGGCAACTTAAAGTTTTCGATTCATTGCTTACCTCGCTCAATTGGTCATCACATTGTTGCAAATTGGGATGCTTCATTCTGGCCCTTCCACCAGGGGAACCTGAGTCTGCTGGCTGCCGATTAGTTTGCCTTCGAGGCTTGTTTGAGTTAGATGGAGGAGTTGGTGGACGAGATCGTTTCTCCGTCTCAAGCTTCTTCTGTTGCAGCCTTGGGCTTACTGATCCTGAGCTCTTTATTGAACTCATTGCAGTGTTTTCTAGCGCTTGTTGTTGAGACCTAGATGTAGAATGAGTTGGTTTTGTGTTCCTGGAACTTCCTCCTCTCTTTTCAACAGAACCAACACCAGCATCCCGATAACTGTACTTTGGGGACTGATCTTTCACCGTTCGGCTTTTGTTTGAACTCTTCCTATCCTCTACAGTTCCCACATTCTGTGGTCTATGGATATCAGAAAAACCATCAGCAGAAATGGCTGAGGAACTAGAAACACTAGATTTTTCAACAAGTTTTGCCGGTTTCATAATCACTATGGAAGATTGAAAGGTCCTTGAGGAACTGGACCCTCTAATGGTGGAAGCATTAACATGGCTGCTCTGCTGGTTTCTTTGGTTAGTAGACTTTAGATTTAGATTTGGGCCCACGAATCTCTGTAATTCATGTTCTTCTTGTGCTCCAAAACTTGAAGCTTGTTCTTGTTTACTGGTCTCTAGCAGTCCCTTTGTTTGCATTGCTTCCAATATCTGTTTAAGAGCCCGAAGATCCTTTCCTGATTGTTTGAATTCAAGATCTTTTAGTCTCTTCTCAATCTCACTATAAACAGAAGGGAAGGAGTTTGGACTCTTCGCTGGGACTTTTACTGATCTTGAACTTGTTCTCTGAGGACCTCTATGTCCATCCTGCATTTTCCACGGAGCTGGTTCAATTGGAAACCTTGAGCTCGAAATGGGTTTCATCACCAAATCGGGATTTCTCCACTGTGGAGATGTCGGCTCTTTCAATGAGTTTCTTGGGGAGTTTGAAATTCGAATAGGCCTGTGAATACTATTTGCTTTCAACGACTTTGTAGACGAATCACCGTCATGAACTGGGAAGGTTTTGATCGAGGCAAATTTATCATCACTAGCCTGAGGAGAATCTGGTAGTGCATCCAAGCCCATCAATTTTGCTACGACACTAGGAGGTCGTTTTTGACTCACCAAAGACTGGGGTAGGCTAGGATCTTTCTCATTCATGATGTCACTACTCTTGGAAATTCTTGAGACATGACTCGGTTTTGAATCAAAGTTAGAACCCCGAATCGAACTTTCCCGACTATCCAATGAAAGTCTGGGCAACTCTTTTAGCTTAACAGTTGATTTGAAGGCATCCCGTGATTCGAAGGATAGACGGTTAATTTCTCTTCCATCATAAGAAAACCGAGGAGCATCCTTTGTAATCGAGTGCCAAGACCCATCTTTCGAATTATACGATGATGATGGTCTTGGATTTTCTCTAGCATCATTATAATACCAAGGCGCTTCTCTCAGTTTAGCAAGAACACTCAGAGACTCCTTAAGATCAACTGAAGTGTTTTGCTTTCCACTAATCCCAAGTCCATTAGATCCATCCACATGCTTGGAGAGCTGTAAAGGCCTTGAAGAATCTCTATGCTTCACTCCATGACCCGCTGCTTCATCTCTAGTTGCGGTTTTGACGGAAAGTCCCCTGGCTTCCCTATACATCGAGTCCTTGACAACATCCCGGAGATCAAGAGAGTGCCTCCCAAATCGCGGGGAGGTACTCGATTGGTTCATCACCGGTTCCCTTGAGGAAGTTTCGGGAAAAATTATTCGGTCAAGGGAAGAAATATCGTGTTGAGCTGTTTTGTCACAGTCCACAGATGATGCGGATGATGAACAAGCGGATGAGAAAGAGGCTCTTGATGATTCCGTGGAAAGTCTTTGTTTCTCACTCGCACTCTTGTTGAAATTTATCTCCTATAGTTAAATAGTAGGCAAATCAGGTTTGATACCGGATTTAACATGCTTGAAGCATGAGAAATCAAAGCATATTCAATAATGAGGCTAATTCTAAAAAATTAGTAAAAGAATTGAGCAATAGGAGAGAAAGTGCTTACAGAAGTCTGTTGAAAGTGTAAACTAGTAGACTGTCTTTCCAGGTTATTGTTGCTGAAGTTGGGATTACCTATAAAACAGAAATGTTAGAAGCCTAAAGACTCCATAATTTTTCAACACTGAAGTCGACAAACATGAGAAAAAACAAAATCTAGAAAGTTAACAAGTATTCAACCAATGATGGAAAAACAATAAGAGGCAAGACAAATCATTCATCACCAAAAAAAATTCAAAACAGTGCAAATCAAGATGGAACAAACAATAATTTCAGCCATTCAGTACAAAATTTATATAAACTAAAATCAAATGGAAAAAGGGTATATTTCTTCATCAATGGAAACTTAAGAAAAAAGGGTCAAATTTACCTGGAGGAAGCCTCTTGTGGGGAAGGCGCTTCCCAGTGAGGACATGATGACGATCAAAGATTTGAAAAATCCCAGTCATGCATCCAATTTGCTTCTGCAAATCTGGATTCTCATCAGCCAAGGAATGCAGGAGTTTTGCAGCCATTTTTCAAGTTTCAAGATTCTTCTATCTTCCCTTGCCCAAGACTTTGGTATAATCTTTCCCACTTCTTAATTTTCTCTCCAACCCAGATTAGAGCACTCTTCAAACAATGTTGGGGACCATTATTATTTATTTTATTTTTTTGCAGCCAAAATACACAGTAATTTCAGACACCCAACAGAGGTTTATTCCTCGGACAACCAAAAATCAATAGTATCAGAAATATCCTTGGAATTCTCGGAGAACTCAAAACTAGAAGCAGTAATTCACACACCTCAAAGACCTCTCTTTTTTTTTCCTTGCTTCCTCTGACAACAATATCCAAGCTTCAAGTACAAGAAAGAAAAATAAAAGGATAAAAATCTAAAACTTTACCCTTTTCTTAGTGATGTGTAATATAAAACCAAAAAGCTTAATAATATTAAGCACATTCTTCATTCACTTAAGACTCCCAACTACAGCTTTTTTTCCCAATTAAGTAAATTTTACCAAGAGAATTTTGAGTTGCATCACAATGCCTGCCAACATAAAACAATCACTTTTTTAAATGACCCTTCTTCTGCTAATTTACAGCTCAAAGATGCAAACTTTTTTTCCTTCTTGAAAACCAACCAAGCGAAAAGAGGGGAAAATTAAAGATTTGTATATATTTTTTGTTGTAATAAAAAAAGTCTCAAGCCCACGAAAGCTTTTTGTGGACGTCACAGATTTCTCCCAATTTCAACAACTTCTCATCAACAAGGAAAACCCCACAACAGAAAAAAGGAATATTTACATATACCCAAAAGAAAGCATAACAAACTCAGTCAGTGTGGGAAAGAAACTTGTTTGGTTGCACAGAAACTAATCAGGAAAAAAAAAAATGCACACCAGTAACAGTTGTCTTACACTAAAAGGAGGGGACCACAGTAAAAATAATAATATAATATATTGGAAGATGAATGAATATAGAAGCAAAACCCACCAAAGGGTTTTACGAGCAAACAAGATTATAACCTTCTTTTGCCTAAAAATGAAGCTAAAACAAATGCACAGTGTGAATTTAGAATCTCTGCAGATCCAAGAAGGGATTTTTATTTTTTTATTTTTTTTTCTTTTCCACTCTTTGGAACAAGTGGGAAAGACAGCTCGGGAGAGACGGGAAACTTCGCTATGGCCTATAATGTGAAAGTGTTGTAATAAACAAATCCTCATAGAGAGAGAGTCAAGGCTTCAAGACAAGGGTTGGGGATAAAAAAAAAAAAAAAAATTAGAGAGAGAGAAGGTGGTTGATTTTGTTTGTGTGGGTCAAAAATCCTCGAGGCTCCATCCCACATGGGATGAGCATGTTGGTGGGTCAAAACCTGTCTGTATCTGCATGTGATCTTGTCAGTTGTCAGGAGAGAGAAAGGGAGAGGGAGGGAGGGAGGGAGGGAGGGAGGGAGGGAGGAGTTATTGAGCAGCGCAGAGAAGGAAGAGAAAAAAGCATTCCTTCTGCAACCCACCTGCAAAGGTCCATGCGCCCTTCTCAAACACTTGTCAGCTTGTCATTTACTTTTTTTACCGTAAAACTTAGATCATGTTTGCCATGTTTAATTAACAAGAAAAAAATTAATCATTAATCATTACTATAATTGATTTTAGAGATAAGAAGGAAAATGACCTTTCTTAAAACGTTGTCTAATTAAATGTTTCAAGTTTAATGAAATTAGAAAGATGCCTCTCTAAAAAAAAAAACAAAACAAAAAAAAAACTAAGAGGGTGTTTAGGTTTTAAATACAAATAATGTAAAGCTATTATACAATGTAATGTAAAGTAAAAATTTATTACAATGTAAAACTTTTACGTTACATATTATAGTGTGCTGTTGAAATTTTTGGTTCTAACTTTTTTTTCAAAAACTATATAAATTAAGAAAATAACTTGAAAAAAATTGTTTAGCATTGTAAGTAATTATTAATTGTCCGATATAATAAATATTTTAAACAATTCTTAGCCAATGATTAATTATCCAATTTGATTGTTTTGATGGTTGATTATTAATTAATTGGATCTTATCGATAAGTGTTGGTTATTTTCTTTACAAAAAGTAAAAATGGTGACAAAAATCAAACATTTCGTGTAATTTTTCTTTATTTTATCAACGGAGAATGGTCTTGTAGGTTAAAAATATATATTTATATTAGCAGATATTTTATTAACTTATCATTATTTCTTTTTTAACCTAATTTAATTATTTTTAAATTATTATAATTTTTAATATTCATAATTGCATGTTCTTGATAGAATTCTTATTATATTTTTAAAGAACTCTACTTTGTCAATTCCTGTAAACATTGTTGTAATTTTAAGCAGTTCTAGCCAAAAAATGAAAAAGAAAGAAAGAAAAAAAACCAAAACAAATAACAGGGAAAAGAAAAAAAACAAACAAAACAAAACAAATAACAGGGAACATCGTTGAACCTTTTGTTATGCACCACAATATTTCATCGTCAGTCTTTCGGAACTCAGCACAAAATCACACATGACAAGTAAACAGGTAAAATTTTAAAAACTAAAAAAATATATATAATAGTGTTATTTCTAACAATTAACGTTTTCCAAATTCAGATTGTATCGAAATTTATGCAAAACATTAATAACAATGTTTATCCTTGATGACCATCAGAGCAAAATAAAGAATAATAATTTAAGAAAATATGATAAGGAAAGTAATTATCCTTGATGACTTGTGAGTGGTCCGCAGTATCAATTTATAATAAGATATACAATATAGGATAAATTACCATACATGAAGAGAGTATTTGTCTAAGTGGGCGCCACATTTTTGTTGTACGTCTGTAGATTTCCTCATCAAATTTAAGGAGTGGTTAAATCTGACCTTGCAAAAACGAAAACTCATCAAGAATATAAAGTCAAATTGTATATAAAAATGTGTTGGGAACTCAGTTTTACGAACTCTTAGGACCAAAAACATTGTAATTGTTTTGAATTTTGTAAGAGAAAATATTATAATAAAATTGGTTTGAAATGTAAACTGTGGTTTGAGTTGTCACTTCCAAAACAAAATTAATCCCACTACGTTTTTATTTTTGTTTTGTCAGACCTCTCTCTTTCCTTGTTTATGATTTTTCCTAAAAAGATTGGGTGTAATGGAAAGGAAGAATCTTGTTTGGTTTTTCTTCCATGTATATTGAGTTAGAATATTAATCAAGCATTAAGAGTGAGTAAGCTATAAATAATGCGACAATATTGAGATGGGCAAGTTGTTGCCTTGTGCACATGTGAAGAATTAGGACAAATGAATATCTATCAACTAATTTCGTTTTGCAGCTTTTAGCATTTGTATTTACTGTTTTCAATGCTTCGCTTTCATTATACTTATGATTTTCTATAAAAAATGAGAAAGTAATGCGTGCAAATTGACCTATGAGTCGATGCAATGGCCGGCCAAAAGTGGTCTATAGTGCTTATTTTGTAAAAATATTATATATACACACACACACAAAAAAAACACATATATATAGCAGAATAATATTTTAGATGTAGTAGGTGATATATATATATATATATGTGTGTGTGTGTCTATTTTGAAAATTATATATATATTGAAGAGTGAGAATTTATAAGTATAATGTGAACACATGGGTTATACATGGGGGGCATAATACCCAAGACCAAGAAAGAGCCATAAATGTTATAAAACATTATCATGTACAAACTTTGATCTCATAATGTTATAATTTCCATGTCAATGCTATGATCTTATACCAACACATAAGTTATACACAACACAAACATATTATATATTAGAAGGACATATTGGAAAATTCATAAGAGAAGTTTCTAACACACAAAATTCATATTTTATCCAATTGCAGCTACTCTTGCTATTTCTAGGCTGTATTTCAACCTTCCGAGGAATATCAAAACCAATAATGAAAGCGGGTGTTGTATATGATTCAGAAACTAAGAATGCTTTGTCAGATTCCCTCATCACATGGCCACCCACCACCACATATTTCTTTATCAAACTCTCAACGCATATATGACAATTCACCCTCTTCTCTAACTCTACCATCAATATACTATTATACTTCTAGATAGAAGAATTTACATCATGTAGGA
Source organism: Artocarpus heterophyllus (assembly GCA_025403435.1). Taxonomy (NCBI): domain Eukaryota; kingdom Viridiplantae; phylum Streptophyta; class Magnoliopsida; order Rosales; family Moraceae; genus Artocarpus; species Artocarpus heterophyllus. Next base: position 12,759,448 of record CM046346.1, read on the forward strand.
CTCTCTTTTTTTTTGGCTATATTGGTGGATCAATTTTTTTAATTAAATTTTCACTAATTTATAAATGGAGACGTACCCCCTGTTTGGCATTGGTTCCCACCACAAACTCAGTTATAAACAGTTTAAAGCTCTCACATGCTACAGTAACAATTTAAAAAATTGCTACAGTGTAAAGCTTTCACATGCTACAGTAAAAGTGGTTCCCACCACCTTCCAAACACCCCCGTAATTATGTATCATATTGTACCCTTTTAGTCTTAGACTGTTAAAATTTAATCAAACTATCAGAACTTACATAACAATAGTATAAAACAATGTATCATAATTAATGATTGGAGAAATCTGCGAAATTGATGCTCATTTTCGATTAACTAGTTGGTGAAGCAATAGTTTATCAAGACAATAATCAGTAGCTAGTCTAAAAAGATGATCAACCATTAAGATTGAAACATGGCATTTTACATTCTACTTCATCAAAAGATAAAGAGTTTAAATCTCTCAATCCTTCTCGGTATTAAAAGAAAGAAAGGAAGAGATTAAAAAGACCAAGAATGCATACCATAAAATTTTCCTACTTTACCAATATAGTAAAAAGGGCTCTCACTCTGGTCAATTTAGTATGCGTTGTATGGTGTAGAGAACCTGCCCCTTGTCAATTTTCAAAATTAGTAACTTTAGAAACAACACCAGTACAACTCATGGTCATTTATGACTCTTACATCACCTTCAAAGATGGTTGTATATCCGCACAGAAGGTGATAAGTTAGCTAGAAATGGATATGTAAATGTACCGCGTCAAACGTTATTAAACAGCAATATGATTTGAACACAAACCTAACTCAGCCACTCATCATCACTTATCAGAAGGCTTTTAGAGTTGGCTTATCCAGTGTTATAAACGTACCAAAGTTAAAGCACTTTGTAGCTGAAATTTTACGCCTCTTTTATCTTTAATTGATTTGAACCAGTAACGGCATTATATTACATAGCCCATTTTCAATACTGTAAGACAACTATTGTTGATAGGGGCTGGGCCCCATACAGATATAAACATATATATTCCTTTTTTCTTTTTTCTTTTTTCTCTTTTTTGTTTTTGTTTTTTTATCCCTATATACGTGGTATTTGAATGATAAAATTTTTTGGTGGAACATCTTCCTAATGTTAATGTTACGTTTAAAAGGGTATTTAGTATAGGGTAATTTATACCATTAATTTAATTGTAAACAGTATAAAACTCTACATGTTACAGTAAAAAAAAAATTGTTACAATATAAAATTTTTACATACTACAATAAAAATAATTCTAACAAATAATTTTTACCACTATATCAAACGCCTTGTAAAAAATTATCTTATTTTTTCACTTTTCATGCTACAATGGCGCTGGACTGTCCGATACAATGATTGCTAAAGCCGAGTTATCAATTATCAGATGTCCGTATCAAAATGGTCTAATTTGATTTTAATTGATGTAAGATATAATAACCAATTTCTTTTTCTTTTTTATATTATAATAAATATATTGATATATTTGTTGGGAAAAAATATAAGTATGTGGTAAGTATTAATGACTATAATCAATAATTAACATTTCAAACTATTAGGTGTCTCTTAACGTATCCCTATATGGTTTTAGTTTCTTTTTGCAGCTCATCAGTTTTTTTTTTTTCCCTCGTGTTTACAACATTAATGATTTTTGTCTTGCTTGCGGACGAGGAAGAGGGAACATTTCCTATGGAGTTGTCATCCACTTAAAGCACATTGAATGGAATTTCCCCATTTCATGCAAGCATTTTTGTCTTATGCATGGATAAAGTTCTAATAAAAAAGTGACCTTTTTTTTTTTTTTTTAGCTGGAATGATGGGAAAAAGTTAGTACTTTCAAACCCAAGCAGATACTTGCCGAGCTCAAACCTCTAGATGCATGCAAGCTGTCGCCCCTAACTAGTGGCTATAGCTTCTCGTAAGCTTAATTCTCTGTCTTCTTCTTCTTTCTTTCTCTCTCTCTCTCTCTCTACAGCTATATATTTAGGAGGATTTTGTCCATACATACATACTTGTATCGCACTTTATGGGTAACAGCATCGGTGGAGCAAAACAAAAACAAAAATTTTCAAGAGTTAATTACATGAATATGCTTTACAGCTTTAATTATTTTTTAGTTTATTTTTTTATTTTAAAAAACTATAAAAATATTATTTAAATTTAAAAAATTTATTTTAATTTTATCTTTTGTGGATTTTTTAGACAAAAAATATGAAAATAATACAAACATACTCTTAATTACGTTAAGTTTATATTTAAAATATAGTTTTCTTCTTAACAAAAATTTTAAAAAATATTTTAACTTTTAAAAAGTCATAAAACTTAAGGATTTTTTGTTGAAATTTGATGTTTTATTTTCATGAGATTTTTTTATAGCTGCTTAAAGATAATTATGTCATTTTACTCAATTTTTTAATTTATAAAGATGAAATTGAAACAAGTTTTTTAAATTTAAGGGATATTTTTGAAGTTTCTAAAAATAGAAGGACAAATTGAAAAATAGTTAAAACAAGAAGGTATAATTATGTAATTAACCTAAAATTTTTTTAACGAAATTTGCACTAAATATCACAGTTTTAATTCTTAATATAAGCAAATAACACACTTTTAAAAATATTTAAATAATAACATTTTTGAAATCACGTGCTCTTTTTAAACACTTGAATTTTTAATTTTATCTCCTCTTTTTTCTTCTTTTTTTCTTCTCTTTCTTTTTGTTTTGGTTTTTCGTTATCTCAATATTATTTCGTGTTTTTCTCTAAGTCATTTTGTACTAAAATAAATTTTGTTTTTTTTTAATCTAAATAGGCTATTATTTACTTAATATTATTATACTTTAGTCTATTAATTTTTAATACCAATAAATAATGGTCTAATTCCTTCATTCTCTTAATTTTTAATTACTTCTTTAGTTAAAATTGCGTCAGCCTTGGCCGGGCTAGTAGTGAGCCTAAAGAATTAAAGGGATATTCTGTGGTGGCCCTAGGTACTAAACTATTTAAGGATGATTCTCTCAAATCAACATTTCATTGAGAAGAAGCTAATCAAGGAATATATCGAGTTTGTGCATGTTTTAGATCGGCGGGGATAAAGCAAGAAAGCTATAGACATAAGCACTAGCTTGATGTAATTGTACAGACAATGTTTGACCATTGGTTCTTTGTTCAACCCCTTTTTTAATCGGTATTTCTGTGTGTTTCTGTATCAAAATATATCTGTTATGCATATTTTTGTTTTAATATGACCTTAATCAAATCCAACAATATTAAACGTGCGCTACCCATATAAGATATTATCGAAGGAGGATCCTTCGTTATTTATAGAACACTTTCTATAGTTATGTTATCGGATTAATTCATCTTCGATCTCCAAATTTTTCTCAGCCAACAATGTGCACTTCAATATCACTTGAAGTAACGGAATACAAATTCTTTTTAGTGATTATAAATTTTTTTGTATAATATGAGATATCAAAATTTTGAAAACTACACGCTTAAAAATTTAAAATTTAAAATTTTAGTGAGGCACACGCTTAATTTTTCTGTTTTTTATAACTTGAACATTGCAATTATTTTTTTGAAGTCATTTACAAGTAAAAGTTTAATTTTTAAAATTTGAATCGGAGTATATGCTCCCACTTAACAAAGAGTGGCTACACTATAGACTATATGTTGATTCCCACTAATTTCAAAACATTTAAATATCACAAAATATTATTGGCGTACAAAACCATGACATTGGCCTAAATATCAACAGGAACCAAGCCATAGGGGTGCACAAAAAAGCCGCTAAACTGCCCCGCCCCATACTATCATTTTTATGCCACATTATCAAACTATCAAATATAGTTTCAAATCGGCCGTCAATCCCACCATACATAACGGTTGGTTTCGGTTTGGGTTTTTGTCAAACCACGATTTATCAAAACTACATTACCTTGTCAAACCGAGGTTCAAAGGGGGCCAAATTCATGTTACATATTATGAAATATGAATTATACAATATGAATCATAATGATTGCTTGTTATAAATGATCTTGTTTTAGCTTTAAAAACTAGTGAATTAATAATAGTTTTTCTAAAAACATAGTAAACGTATACAATAAATTAGTTTTACGTTTTTCATTTTTAAGCATCTTCCAAAAAAAAAATGTATAATAGGCCTAAACCACCTGCAACTCGCTCGCCTCAAACCGCCCCGCTGCAGCTCAAAATGGATGGTTACAGTTTTGATTTTTTCAAAACCACTCTTTTATAAAACCACACCACCAAATTGTACACCTGTTCGCCCCTAGCAGGTCTCATGAAGTGGTGTTGTAGGATATTAGAATTGATGTTTCTTATATAAAAGCTAAAAATATATCTTATCCATGGTACTAGTTTTTATTTTTCTTCAATTATATTGTTATGTCATTAGTAGAGATATCAAATGGTTTGGCTGTCCTGGTCTAAGCCTATTAGTGCTTTGTGTTGTATTTGTATCGGTCCATTTAATACTCGTGCAAAGATATATCGTGCTTATTTATTATTGATGACATCAAGTCCATCCACAACTCATTTACATTTGTGTCATACCCTTGATGCATGCTTTAAAATAAAAATTAAATGTTAGCTAATAAAGAAAGAACAAGAGAAAAAAGTATTTGACCACACTAAAATTTTAGCTAATAACGAAATAAAGAATTGGATTAAAAAGAACATGCCATATTGAAAATCTTAGGGAGCAAAAATTCAAAAGAAAAAAATAGTACATTATGAGTTTTATAAGAAAGATATAAAAATATATATATAAAAAAGAACAATAATATCACGTCATTTATTGTACCTATATTATGCTCTTAACTTATCATGCCTTTACCTTTAATATGCTTCATGTTTAAAACTCGCATCAAGCCTATTTAATAATTATGACGTCTTTGTGTTTATTTTTAACATGCTGTGTTCGTGCCTGTTTAATTAGTTTTTACACCTTATTAATATACATGTTATAATGATTGTAAGTAGAATAATGACTGCGGTAATCACTGATGTAACAATGACAAAAAAAAAAAACCATGAATATACCTTTTTTACCGCTATAAAAAAAAAATTAACCTCGTTTTCCACCAACTAATTTCATTGATAGTTATACTAATGGTAATAATCTATTATACTAATGGTAATAATCTATCAGAAATTAAGTGGAAAAATAACACCCAACCAAAAAAAAAAAAAAGGAAATAAAACTCAAAAGATTAGTGGAAAGAAAACGATATATTTACTAGGGTGATAATGATGTAATACTAAAGAACAAACCAAAGCGTCCCTACATTCACAAAGCAATGAAACTACATGTGATGTGCTTGAACTCTATTATAAGGGCAAGCTCAACTAACCTATCCCAATCATCCCAACCCATGTTCCACGGAACACCATCAGCTCAATATTCACTCTCACGCCCTTCTCTTGATTGGCAAATTATGCCCTTTGCTTTTTCTATATACAACACCAATTATATTTAGTCATGCATATTTTATCATGTCATCATTGAAACTCTTCAATTATAAGCTTGAGAATTGTAATCCATAGCGGGGAAATGGGTACCCTACAGGTTTATTCAAATTGATAATAAATATCAAGTCATCATATTGGTGGCGATGAGAGAGAGAAGAGTGATTTATAATTAGCATGCAAAAAAAAAAAGTGTGTATATATATATTGGATAACAAGAAGTACAAGTTGTTTGACAAGTTTGTTAAAACTAAAGTTTTAAATAAAATTGTAGCACGTGTAAGCTTTATAAAATGGTAACTTTTTACTTTTATTGTAGAGTTGAGAGCTTTACACTATAGTTAATTAGAATCAGAGAGTATTTGGTAATGTCGTTTCCACTATGTCGTTCTAACTTGTATATTGTAAAGTTCTCACATACTATAGATAAAGCAAAAGTAGATTACAACGTAAAAAGTTCTCGCATGTTATAATAAAGGTTTTAATTTTTTGATTCTAAATGTATTGCCAAACGCATTATCAATTTATTCAAACTAACGTTCTAGACACATGCGCAGTCTCTGCATGTGTTTTTTTTTTCTCTGTTCTTTTTTCTTTTGGCTGAACCTCATGCATGCTTGCTTGATCAAAAAAAGTGATCGCCTTTTCCCTTTTAGGGTATTGTTTTAATTAGGGCCCTATTTAGTTATAAGGAAACAAATTAATGGTGAGAGAATGATCGTCTATGTATTCAATAATACGAGAATAATTAAGCTTAAGTTTCAAGAAAAGTGACTAATATTGTTTTGTTTTTATTTTTCCTTAATGAAAAAAATGCGAAAATAGAGAGTGTATCCTGCTTTAACACATCTCCTTAGTTTTGTTCTTTTTCAGAATTGCCCATGTCTAAGTTAATATATAAAGGGAAATTTTATAATTCAAAGAAAAACAAAATTCTTTATTTAATTTGCTCCCATTGTGAGGACATTGCTTTAAATTTCCTATTAATATTCCATCCAGATGTCCCCTACACATTTTTATTATAAAAGTTGAAATCTCAGCTGAGACCCCTTTCCCAGTTTGAGTTTATTTCACGTCATCAAATATTAATTTTTACAAAATGTAAGGAAACCGTGGTTTTGCAGTCATACAAGACATGACTCCAAGAATGCAAGGAATTACACCCCAAATAAAGTCCCAAAGATACATCTAATATAGATTTCACAAAATTATGGGTGTGATAATAGTAATATATCTCAAAATCGTTTAGATGCAAATATTTCAAAATATTACATAAATAGTCTTCAACCAACAACCCTCACCTTTACCGGTCCAGCACATTTAATTTTCTTCATTCCTGGAATGTAATATTGTTTGTACGTTCATGTAACATTGCACTTTTTTAAATGCAACATCTAATATTATATATGTTAGCGACTATTTATTAAGTGTTATTTGCGAGCAGATTGATTGAGTGTGTTATATACGAATGCATGAACAATCTTCTATTTGCAAATAAAAAATATTACGTGTGACGAACTGATAGGGTATCTGACTAAAGACTATTTCAAATATTATACAACTCTTACTTTAAAATGGGATGCTAAAAGGATGCATTTGAAGCATAAATTAATAATTTACTCACCTGAGTGTAAGAAATGGTATAAATCTCTATATCCCTTATTGTATTCCTCTAGATTTTCGTAAATAAAACTAAAAAGAGTATAGGTTCACTGAACACCAAAACTTCACGTGAAAGAATCAACAATTGATTGTTATGATTTAGGATTAGAATTATCTGATCAAAGTGGTCTAAAAGTCTTGGCTAAAAATAAGGAATAATGAGAACCAAGTATAACAAGTCGATCGGAGTTGATTTTGCCAGATTGTCCCAAACTAACCTCATCTACACCACATGCAAAGTTGATTTTTATGGTTAGAATAAAAAATAAATAAATAAATTCAATACTATTATTACATCATTAAGTTAGAGTTTGGTAATAAACCTTTGCAAAAAAATTGCATTCAGCAAACACGTCATGAATTGTCTTGTAAAAAAATCATTTTTAATTGTACTTGTTTTTTTGATTGATGGGCTTTTCCCATCTGTCATTTGGACCCACGACCAACCAAAGACATGGGGGACCATCTTGTTGGATAATAATGGTGGGGCTAGGTTAGCTTTTTGTGGGGCCAAGAGATTAATGTTTGGCTTTTTAAACAATGCAATGGCCAACAAAAATCCAATCACTGCTAGCTCTTCAAATTAATAAATAGGTCAAGGGCACATGGAAGTCTAATGTAATATGGTTGGCAAATATGTTTCCCTAATAGATATAGCCCAGCAAAGGGGAAGCGCATTGGGATTCTCTCAAAATTATAAGCTCTCACGCATATGGTGGTTGGGTAACAAATTTATAATTAACTGTCAAGACCATCAACTACCTCAATATTGAAGATTATAGTGTTTTGTACGATGATTATAACTATTGGTTAGAACTGTAAACACTATAATATGTGAGAGCTTTATATTGTAACAACTTTTTTTTTTTACTGTAGCATGTAAGAGCTTCATATTGTTCTTAAATAAAAAGTCCATTAGAATCAATTTTGTCAAACAGATTAGATGTTGACTGTGTGCCAAGGATGTTAAACAAAGTTATGGAGCTTTTTCATTTACTTTGCATATCTACTAGTTTAGCTTATACTTCTCAGTTTGGTAATGATTATTTTTTTAATCACTTCTTTACTGGTACGTTTTTTGTACATTAAATTCTGTGCCACAACTTCAATTGCTAATCCTTCAACTTTCAATTAAAGAGACAAGTCATTTGGTCTTGCAACAAAAATTGAATTTTCTCTGATCCCTCATTGGATTAACCTTCAAGAAGAAAGTTCAAGTCCTTAACAAGATTCAACTCTTGTTTCTAAAGAGTCTTGTTCTAATTTGGCAGATGTGGAAGATCACAAAAGATATAGTAAAAGTAAATGATTTAAACTTGATAGTTTGATAAAAATGACACTTTCGTGATTGCTAAAAAGGAAATGACGACAGTTGTCTCAGTATCTTGGGATAAATTGGCAGAGATTGATAATTTGCCAATAGCTATGACTAATAATATTGAAAAGAAACAAGGCTTAAGCTCTTTGTGCTTGAAGCGAAAAGGTCTCAAGTTGCACATGTAAAACTGAATTGAATCATGCACTTTGCCCCTCTACCATGTATTTCTCCTCTGGCTTTAACTAGTAGAGGGTTTTATTAAGGTCTCTCCTAATTTTTTGATTAAGAGATAGACTAAGGTAGTTTATAATTTGTCATTCTTAATTTCTTTGTTTCTGTTATAAAACAAATGTAAAGAACTAAATTACAAAGCATAAAATAGAAAGATACAAGAGAAATAGAGAGAAACAATCTTATTATTGATCATCTCATCTTATTTACAAATACAAGCTCTTAAAGGCCATATATATAGGCCAAGAATCATAACATGGGAGAGGCTAAAAGCTATTAGTTACAACAATAATATATTACTAATAAAGGGTTAATTGGAGGGTTATATGAAGGTTATGAAATACTAAATATCAATGATAATCAAAGAGGAGATAATGCAATTCATGATGATGTTAGAAACATGAACATCCACACTAGTAAACTAATTTATTCATAACAGTTCCCCTTTGATGTTTATCACTAAAGAATATATGCCTCGTTAAAAACCTTACTAGTAAAAACCCTATGAAAAAAAAATCCTAATGAAGGAAAAAAAAGTACATTATTCTATTAAGATTTGGCTTAGAACTGTCTCGTTAAAAACATTGCTAAGAAAACCCGAAGGGACAAAACCTATGCAAAGGAAAAAGAGTATAATAGCCAATAGCCTCCCCTTCATGTCAGCATGTCTTCTTCAACAAAATCATATGCAAAGATCTTTGAGTCGATTCATACTAATCTTGCGCAATAATTTTTTCAAATGTAGTTGTAGGAAGTATCTCTATATAAATTTCCCAAATTGTCATTTGAACAAATTCAATGAATGCTGTCCTTTAGGAGCTCATGCATGAAAAAGAACTATTAGGAAACATGTTTTATTATATCTCCTTAACTTGGGTGATAATCGTTACATTCTCCCCGTATAAAGCCGTTGGATTTCCTTTGCTAAATAAAAGGTCACATGTTACTTGGATATATTGGAGTATCAATCTCAACAATATAATGCATAGAAAATGACTATCTCATCAATTGCCAACATTTCAATATGATTCAATGACACAACGACAATAGTTTGCCTTATAAGTTGCCAAGATATAGTAGTACCATCATACATAAACAAGTAGCATGTTTGTAATCATGCTTTTATACGGATTGAAAAATATTCAACATCCAATCAATTTTAACATCCATATAAGATGTTTTACAATGAAAACGAAATACTTGTCTAACATCTTTTCAATGTCTTTGAGAACTATATCTTGCTAGTACAATAGCAAAGATTGTCATGTAAGGTCTTGTGCTATTAGCAAATACATTACTGTGCTAATAGTATTATTTGGACTAAGAATTTCAGCAATATCACCTTATGATAATTTTCACTTCAAGAGATCAAGAAAATTCTTATTCAAATGATCAAACAACCATTAGAGAACACATTGGTGGTGTTAGAAGGTGAACATCAATAATAATAATAAGTCAAGTTAATTTATAAGACTCTTTGTTGGATGTTTAATACTTTAGAATGTGCCTCATTAAAACCTTACTAGATAAAACCCCATGGGACAAAATTCTAGTAAAGGAAAAAGAGTACATCATTATTATTATACGTTGTAAATTGCCTCATTAAAAACCTTGTCAGGAAAACCCAGTAATAAAAAACCTTGACCAAGGAAAAAAGAGTACGGTGTGTATTTGTGTCTCCCTTGTACCGTTGTCATGGTTCTATCAACAATAATTGATTTGATAGAAAATAATTGAGTGGATGCATACTCTTGTAAACATATTCAAGATATTTGCAATTGACTATCAGAACTTGTTACTCTTAGCACTTTTGCTAATATTTTAACTATTGCACTTTAAGAGCTCATTCATTATAAAGAATTTCATAAAAGTATTAGCTATTTTTATGGGTACACATGAACGAACCTTTACCTATATTTATTTTCTAATTGGTAAAACAATGGTGCGACACTTATTTGCATATACACTCATCTCCAAGTGAGTATAAAATATTGTGCACCTTATAGCCAAATACTTGTCATTCTACTTAATTATTCGGATAATATTTCTACTATAATATACTAAATTAATTATTGAGATGCTATACAAAACACTATATAAAAATTCAAGATTTGGAATTATTTTGGTATATTCTCAAAATATATAATCATCAAATAAATGACAAATATACACAATATCCCTGAAAGTTCCTTAGAACAATTTTCTTATATGTAAGAGAAATTATGAATAAGCATTCTTTTAAGCAAATCTAAATTTTCAAGTCTAAATAAACTTTCTTCTATAAGATTTGTTTTCTTAAATTTCTTTTATGATCTCTTCAAGAATTTTTACAAATAACAGCAAATCTGATATGTTTGAGCTCATTATAAAGCAACGGACACATAAATTTGCTAGCACTTCCATTCTTTATAACATAAAAACATAGTGGTACCATTCATATCTGGATTGCATTCATTTACAGAAATATTTTTGTGACCTTAATAATTAAGCGTGCAATTTCAACTTATATTGTTCAGACCTTTGAAGCCCCTTTGGGACTTTTTATAAATATTAATCGATTGTTGAACATGTTTTTCAGATGCACATGAACTTGTTATATATATTTTGCCAGGTTATCAAAATATAATTGCTTATCCATCATATATAAGCACCGTTACTCGTATTCTTTTTTATAAGCTTTCTACAAAAAACTTAAATAACTCATAATTTATTTTATAACCTCGTGCATTTTCATATGCATTATTTCATATGAATGTTCATTTCTACCCTAAATATTTTAGACTATTGGTACACCATACTTTGCACTAGCGTATATACTTGCTTAGACTTTGCGTCTTTTACTTATAAGCCATTTTTCACATCAATCACTTTTGACGGATTTCAAATATTTTTCACGATCCTCACTTTTTTTAATATACTAATAATTCATGTTTTTTGTAATTGTCGACAAGAACTTTTATTGCAATTTAACTTTATTTTTATATTGATATGACTTGTCGAGATCTTCCTTTTTTTCTTTACTATTTCTAAATTTCAGGTATACCCTTTAAACTACTTCACGAGCTTAATGACTTTAAGAAGTTCGATCTTTAATAAATATATGAAATTGCCATTTCAATAACTTTTTTCGAGTATATCTTCTTTAAGAATATGGTCCCTTCATAATACCAACATATTTATAAGTTTTTTTCTCTTCCAATAAGTGTGGTATGTACTTTAGACCAGACAAGTCTTTAGTGCTTCAAGTATCTCTTAAACTCATAAGATAACAACTTGTCATTTGGAGACCTCAATCCAAGCTATTAAATTAGTAGTTAGAGAAGTGATTTAGTCATTTTCTTTATCATATTAATTAATAATTTTATACTACACTGCAATGCACAATTAATCAATCTATGCGAGGATCAATAATATTTAACTGTAAATTCCCTTCTCCTAACGGTGGGAATATTTTTCCAAACGATATTACCCGTAAAGATTTTCAAAATACATATGTTCATATCCAAAATGCCTTATGGGTTAGCAAACTTCTAGTTCGTCGTAACAATTTTTTTTTCCATAGTTGTCTTATTACAACTTAGAAGAGATAGTGGAAATTAGTTTCCAATGTATCCATATAAGTGATAAGATATACCCTCGTGCATGTCTCTATATGCATACAATCAAACATAATGTAGAGATATCTCATATCCTTTATAGCTATTATGATTTTTTTTCATCAATTAATGACAATACCATGAGAATTTACATCGTCAATAACAAACATTTAATTTGTATACCCAACAAATTAAATATCATAATCAATTTCTTATAAATCACTAGGCTATGTAATAATAAAACACCATTATTACTACAATGTATTGCACGTATGTGATCTTCCAATAAATTTTGTCTCACGTGCCTCTTAATTTTCCTTTCTTGTCACATTTCTACTTTTGGTGATTATATGTGACTTTTTCAAATTGGAGGATGCCTTGTATCGTAATATCACATTGTACTCAATTAAATCAACTTGGATCAAACAAAGAGAAGACAATTAATAACTCAACTCTTTCTTTAGCTTTTTCTCTATTTAAGCTTTATAAGATCACATTTATATTTTGAATACTCTATAGGCATGTCCTTTATGAAGGCACCATTATAGCCTTTTCATATGTCATAAGAATATTCTTATAACAAATGGATGAAAATTTATCCCTTGATTTAGGCTTGGTATTGACACTTAGACATACAACGAGTACATACCAAAGCCTTTTTATATCACATGCCAAGTAACTAATTTGATTAGTCATGGGAGCAATATTACAAACTTTTTAATTTCTCTTATCAATATGTTTTTTTTTTTCACTTTTCAATCGCACTTTATGGTTTTCTTTGACAACAACGATGTTGAGAAATTTTAGAAATCCCATAGCTATTATATTTGCATTCATTTGGAATATGCAAAAATAATTAGACAAAATATATGGTCATTTCATATTTTATTGTTAATACTAAAAGACCATGTCTAATACAAATCATTTTTTTTTACTATCACATCATAATTGCATCAATAATTGCAATAATATACATTCATTTCATGGAGTATGTGGAGCCAATTAGCCAAAATTAATGGCTCTTTAATTATGGGCTCAAAAAGTAAGTGGTAATACAATTTATATTTATGTCAATGTAAGTTTCAAATATTAGCTAGAGAGTATTTTTAGCTTCTTACAAATAATATAAATAGATAAAAACATAAAAACATATTGTAAATGAATACAAATTAGATAAATATTGTGCTAATATAACAAATGAAATCTTGAACCAAACAATACCATTTGATATTAAGATGATGGCATAAAGGTTTTGGTACTAAAAAAATAATTATTAGTAAAGCATGGCTTGTTTATTTATACAATTATAACATTCAAAACACACTTATACAATTATAATAGATGAATTTTCATTTATGATTATAAAGTACTATCAATTTCTTGACTTTAAAATAACCAAACAAAAGAAAATGATGATTTTATTTTCATGATCATCGAATCAAAATAAATAAGGATAAAGAAATTTTATAAACATATGGTTTGCAAAAATGCAAAAATAATAATATAGTTTGAAAAGATTTTTATAAGCAATAAAAGATGAGCTCTCAAACGTAAGAAAAATATATATTGCTCGCTGCTCAAAGTGAATACATAAAAAGCATAGCCAAACAATAGTTGTGTAGATATAATATGAAAACATGTGTCAAAATCTCTACAAATTTCTTCCATAACAATATATGCAAGTATAAATATATATAATTACAACATACCATCCAGAGAGTGGTAATAACTAACATTCAAGACCTTTTATTTGTAATAATAGTATATAGATTCGTATTAGATAATGGACACAATAATCATATGAAGTATATATTGTCTGTTTATCCCTAAGATATAGTTAGGATATCATGAAAAACACTTAATACACATCGAAGACAAGGTATTAACATCTGAGATGATCTTTAAATTTTGTAGAATTTTAAATGCCCCTATAATAAAAATGGTTAGAGACTTATACTGATAACGTGTTATAAAACAAATACAAAGAACTAAATTGCAAAGCATAAAATAGAGAGAAACAATTTTATTATTCCTCATCTCATCTTATGTACAAATACAAGCTCTCAAAGGCTATATATATAGGTCAAGAATCACAACATAGGAGAGGCTAAAAGTCATGAGTTACAACAATAAAATATTACTAATGGAGTGTTAATTGTGGGGGGAGGGGGAAGGGGGGATATAGAAAGGTTATGGAATACCAAATATCAATGATATTCAAAGAGAAGATAATGCAATTTATGAGGGTGTTAAGAATATGAACATCCACGCTAGTAAACTAATTTATTCATAACAGTTTCTTTAGTCATTATGGCTACATTTTGATTTTTTTTATTTTCTTTTTTTTTTTCAGAAATTAGAGTAACATTTCTTGAACTCCAAAATGTAAGCAAAATTTTTGAAATAAATATCATATTACTAGATAAATATTTTATTTACTTCTAGGAAAACGATTATTATCTAGTAAATATGCTATTTATTGTAAATATTTTGAAACTTGTTATATACTTCTTTAAGTTTCAAAAAGTCTCATATTTACCTATTTCTTCCTTTATTTCTTTCTTTTTAACACATTGCGATGTCAATTACCCCCCTGCCCTTTTGATGCAAATATATTCTTTATACTATTATCACAAGGCCACTCTAATGTTTAATTTTTTTTTTTTGTTTCTTATCTTTTTTGAGTTTGAAACAGATAATAAATCGATGCCAATGGTTGCCGACGTGGATTGTAAGAATAATGTACTTGGAATGGGGCATTTTATCAATTGTATGATAATAAACGCGTGGAATATTTGGGCATACCTTTCCTTCATACATATCACATGAAGGTCTAGAAAGGAATATGATCTGCCCTTTTTGTCTGTAAAAAATTAGTTTTGGCTGGTTTTATGTCTCACCGATTTACTGTTCTTAAGCTTCGTAATCAATCCAAGTCCACCGAGTAATAGGAGGATATTAAATTCAACGGTTAAAATTTAAGATTTTTTTAGTTCGCGGTTCAAATTGGTATAGTTTTAAACCTTTGTAGTTTAAAATGCACGTAAAATAAAGCAAATACCAAAAAAATAATGTTTAGATATTGTGAAAAAGTGAAAAAAAACTAGAAATGAGGCCATTGTTTTCCTGTAATAAATATGTTCAAAACCGTGTGAAATTCTAAGAAGATAAGCTCTCAAAAAAATAGATTTTGGGTAGATTTAAAAATTTTCATTAGGATTTAAAACTACCTCAGCCAATGTATCTGAACGCCACCAGTAATGACTACAACAAATATTTAATCAAAGTAAATAATGATTAAATACTACGACTCTCCTTGATAGATTTTAATTTCCTAAAATATTATCGTAATGTATAACTTATTGTTAGTGCAATTGAGATGTTTTTTCTTTTTTACTAATTTACAAAAGATTGATTTTTAATTTCCTTTATATATCTATCCTACACTCAATGAACTTTCATCTAAATATCGGACAAAAAGTATAATAAATCAAGCAGACAAAATAAAATGTCAAATGAAAAAAAAAAAAAAGAAATTAAGCTTTCCAAAAATCATATCTAACTGGTAACTTCACATTCTACACTAAAAATTATTGTGTATGTTTTCTTATTACAAGAAAATGAGAGAGGAAAAATAACAAATAGCCTTTAATTAATAGTCCAGGTTATATTAGAGGAAAAGATCTTGTCAAAAAATCCCTAAAAATATTAATTTGGCTTTGATTCAAAGTGATTTTTTTTTAATTTTTAGGGGTAGCAAAATGAGATATCTTGTTTTTAGAGGGGCTACATGTAAGTGCGATTCAAATACATATACATATTAAATATGCAAAAATTGAGGAGGGCATAAACCCTCCCTGAACCTCCAGTGTCTTCGTCAGTGAGTTTGAACCGTGTTTATGGGTTGAAATCGCATGAAGCCACGAACTCAACGACCCCGTAGTCCATTCAGTATGCTTCTCAGGGTGGGAACTAGAATTAGACGGCCGGCATTGCAAAAAAATCTCGTAGATGGAAGTGCCTTGAGGGATCTAACTTAGTAGATTTGTGTGTTTGTATACTCTCTCTCTCTCTTTGAAAGCTGGCTGTCTTTGGGTTCAAGTCTCCAAGATAGAAGTTCTCGTGGGAGCCTCACATTTGGAGCAAACTGCACTTTACAACTGCATTTCACATCTATGACTACACAAGTGCTTGAGAAATTAGGTTGAAATCGAGAGTTTGACCCTTGAACTAAAAGTCTTGTACCATATAAGAGTTTTATGTCGTAGCATACTTTTGTTGAGTTATAACTTATGAATTTTCAACTAATTTTGCTAACACCCATATTTCACCGATTCGCGCCTAGTTGAGTTTATCCCCATTGAACATATAATAAGGAAATTATATGTAAAAAGACATTAAAAAAGAAGTGTGAAATCCAAGAATTAATAAACATAACATTTATGTGGTAGTACTTGAATTTTGATACACAATTTTAAGAAAACATGAGTTTTGATACGGAATTTTAAGACAACATGAGCTGAGTTCTATGCAATTTCGTACAAAGCTAAAACAAAAACAAAAAATTGTTTATACAACCACTTCTCATAAACCCCATCAAGAGTTGGCAATTGCATTTTTGTTGGAAATGAATTCTGGTGATTTTCAACCATGAACACAAAGCTAGATGGCTCGTGGGTACACTTGTCTTCTACTTTTCGGACTTGATATGTTTCCTAGTTTGGCAATCATGAAGTTTCATTCACATTCTAAACTTCAGGGACTGGATTGTCTAAACCAATTCTATGAGTTAAAGTGTCATCTACTACATGATTCAGGGACCAATCATGTCAAATACTCAAAATTTTTTGCCAATTCAACTGCAAATTCTAAAATCAGATTGTAATGTAATAGGAATATTATGACAGGCCTACCTAAAATAAATGAAACCTCAATCATTATCAGATATTTCTAGACCCAACAATATATATACTTAAATTCAAGTTATAGGAGATATAATTCCACCTTCTATCTCTTCTAATGCAAATGGTACAAATTCATTTGCCACAGTGAAATTCAATAGAGAGAGAGAATACAAAATTGCGGTGTGTGAATGCAGAATAGCCTTGTACTAAAGAATGAATTCGGTAACTTTTGGTATTAGCAGATTTCCTAGCAAGTCCTCCCCAAGTCCAATCGCATGCTCAATGCATCACCATCTTCGGATCAATGTCAAATTTTACAGCAGAACAACCACAAAATTTTTGAAACTTTACAAGTCACAGAAAAAAAATAATTCAAAATATAGTCACAGAAAACAAAAAATATCTCAAAATATAGTCAAGTAAAAAGCTCAAGTTTGTGTGCTAGATATGGACTTGTATTGTAAGCTGCATAGAAAGTTTCCATCTTTGTTGCAACACTGCTGTTGGCTAACAGCGTTTCAATAACATCAGTCTAGGAAATACCTTTTTTTTAATCGCTCCCTTGATCAGCAATGGTAGAGAAAGTAGTTGTGTCTCGTAATTTGGAGACCGGTTCATCAACGCTTACAATTTTACAGTAGAAGTCCCATTGTTTGTGTGACTTTGTTATGGCTCCTTGACCGAATGGATTCTGTTCTACATATTCTCTAACATTATCGGCCAGAGACAATCCTTCCAAATAGGTACGAAGATCTCCTCCAGGTCCTGTGGTGAACCAACGAGTGTGAAAACAGAATATCAGCTCTATTAAGCACAAAAAATGCAATAACCAGGGAGCAGATTGGCACTTGAACAATAAACAACAGGAAAGAATGGCAAAATGTAAAGCATGGAAGATAAATTAATAACATCAACTTTAATTTGAAAATGGTTTTGTAACAGAAACCAGAAAATATCTCCTTTAAAATCCAAAAGTTGGCGAGATTTTGGATTTACCCAATTAAAGGTGGCCAAATATGGGAAAAAAGTACATAGTGGTTAAGCAACTAGAACAAATTCAGATAACTTTATGAGGCACCAGAAAAAAATAAATAATAAAAAATAAAACCTTTGCATCACGAGACAACTTTTTTTAGGGTATAGTGGTGGATGAAGTACACTCACCTAATGAGTTATCTTGCCTGTTCTCGAAATTATATGGGAAGGGAAAAACTGCTGTATGGGCCTAAATAATTGAAGGTCATATGAATGAAGAAACAACATCAGAATCTTAAAAAAATCTGAACTTTTAGTACCAGAGCCGCAATATGAAACGTGAAACAAAAGGAAGGAGATCATCATCAACTGACCGGATTGCGTAAAGCCTTGTACGGGGAATCATCCAACAATAAAGTGTTTGTTTCATCATACTCCCCCTTTTCAAAGGGAAGATCAGGCTCGACCTTTTCCCATACTTTCCTCAGTTCCTTAAGAACCAAGGGTTTACTTGTATTCTCTATGGTGTTAAGCCCCGTAGGAGTGCAGTGTGACTGGTCCTGCATAAGCATGCAAAATAAACTGAGTTTCAATAATGAGTTGGCAATGCCTTTGCTTTTTATAATCAGGAGACCACAACAAGATAAAGACAACAAGAACACCCTGTATGGCTATTAGCTTTGAAAAACCCCACTTAGTACATCAATTTACTCAACCGTAGTACTCAACTCTGCGAAATGAAGTAAAGAACAAAAAGTAGATATATATTAAGGTCTATGAGATTTTTAACTATTACTTCAGTTAAGTAATGCAAGTTCAACCTTTCACATTTTCAAAGTCAAAACTGGAGAGTTTGACAACGTAGGTAAATAAATTCTAGAGACCACTAAACCATAAACATATTGTAATTCCAAACGAGACCATGAATCTTAACCTTGTCAACCATAAAGTTACAATTATTATTATTATTTTTTTCAAATTTTAGAAGAAGGGTTAGAGGAACATGATTAATGTGCATGTGCATCTATATGATGATATTGTGAAAACTACATATTCAAGTGTAGAAAACACTTACCCAGCAAAAGAGCAATTTATCTCTGGTTTGATTGAAAAGAAAATTTACCACCCTATCCATATTGCACCTGCAAATAAAGAATGTAGAACACAAGAATCTTTAGCAACATAAATGCCTAAAAAATGAGCAATCTCAGATTAATGAGGCGATAAAAATGTAAGTAAACTTAAAAGAATAATGGTCAGTTCACAGGTTGAGGATTACTTCATTCTTGATGACCAGAGAGCAATATTGAATCTATCAAAGCAAAATTGTAGAAAATCATCACAGTAGGGCCTCTTAAAAACTGGGGGAAAAAACAGCAAGATGCCGTCAGATTAGTAGTTACATGGTCACGAAAATGTAAGGCAAAATATATCCATACATATAGGAAACATTCTAACTTCGCAACCGGAAAGACAATAATAAACTATCAGTGTTCACCTCCTTTCTTTGATATTCTTATGTGAGGCCGACTGTACTTGGGAACATTTGAAACAAATTCAACAAGAATTCCATTCACATCAAGGATAAGAAGCTTTTTCTTTGAACGGACAACTAAAGATCTTTCAGGCAAAGCATTAGGCATCTGTGGAATATTTGCCTCTTTAAGGACAGCATCCGAACGAACTACATCTTCTACTTCACCATAATTTGTTGACAAAGGAGCTTCTTCCTTTGTTATTTCAATCTTGATAGCATCTAATTTTGAGAGATCACTGGAACCGTTTTGCTTGCAACTAGGACTTTCACCTTTAAATGCATCATGTCTTGTAACCAGCATTCCACCATTCTTCTGTTCAAAGACCCCATTAGAAATACTCGGCTTCCTTAAATTGCTCATTTTCATCAGCTCCTCTCTTTCCCCTGATTCAGTTTCATTATCTAAATGATTAACAGAGTCTCTCTCTATCAAAACATCAGCATCCTGTTCTGAGACAACAGCAATTCTTGAAGAAGTCTTTTCAAACTGATTATCCAGTGAGGAGGATAAATTTTCTTCTACCAAATAAGGAGATGAAGTATCAATGTCGTCCTTATCTTCAATGGGTTGCAATTTATCTCCCAAGTCAGAGGACTTACTCACTTTTGTGTGTGAGTTCTTCTTCCTTCGCATGTACGAATCTAATTCCTGTGATTCGAAAACATCACAAACCTCAGTGTAGCCGTCACTTTTCTTTGCTGAGCCATTATTTACTCCATTTGATAAAATACTTTGTATCTCACTGGTTGGAGATTTTTCGTTTATGCCAGTTGAGTTCAGTCCCGCAGAAACTGTAACAAAAACACCTTGGCTGGGAATGCCAACATTTTGCTGGAGTGCATGGTCCATATCATCAGTCTCCGGGGCATTGAACTTCTTCTGCTCCTTCTCCTCAACCATTTTATGAGAAAGACCAGACTCTGCACATTCTGGTTCCACTTTTGGCCCTGTTTCTGCAGATGATTTGAATGAAGGATGAACAGTACCATCAAGAACCTTGTCGTTATTCTCATGGACATTCTGCCTCATAGCCTGTTCGTTTTTCTTTTTCCTAATTCTTCTTTTCCTATGTCTTTCCTCTGTTTGTTCCTCAAAGCAACCCAAATCTGAATTTGGTGTAGGATTTTCCAAGGCTGTTGTCTTCCCATTAATAATTTGGTTTGGAAATTCCAGATTTCGTTGTTCTGATCCTACGACAAAAGGCTTCAAAGGGGCACCATTCAGATTCTCATTTTCAATGTTATAGGTAGAAGGGTCCTTACTTCTAGATCTTTTCCTCTTTTTCTTCTTCTCGGAGGTCACAACCAATTCTTTGCCAAGCAAGGACTGTGATGGACACCTTTCTGGATTTGCTACTGTGACAATACCATCAACAGATTCTGGATATAAATATTCTTCAGAAACACCTGTCTTCAATGAGGCAGTCTCATGATCTATTGCATTCAGTTTAGAGTCGTCGCTTGTTTTACTCTTTTTCTTCTTTTTCTTCTTTGCTGAAGCAACATCAACTGGGGGCTCTAATGTCATAGCCTCCGCCTCTCTAGGAACAGTTATAACAGAAAAATTGACTGAAGGCATCGCAGGAGTGTTCATTCCTGAAGCACTGTTCTCCAATTTGGCACCCTCATGATCTACAGCATCCATTTTAGTGCCGCTGCTAGCTTTATTTTTTTTCCTCTTTTTCTTCTTGTCCAAAGTAACGTTGGTGGGGGGCTCTAATGTCGTAACCTCCATCTCCTTTGTAGAAGCTGTGGCCGCACAAATATTAACTGCAGGCTCCAGAAGAGTATCTTTCACTGAAGCACTATTCTCCAATGGGGCACACTCATGATCTGCAGCACAGATTTTAGCGTCGCTGCTTGCCTTTCTTTTTTTCTTCTGTTTCTTCTTTTCTGAAGTAACATTGGTTGAGGGCTCTAATGTTGTAACCTCCTCCGCTTTTGCAGGATCTGCAACGATACAAACATTGACTAGAGGCTCCATAGGAGTATCTGTCGCCAAAGCATCCATTGAGGCACTCTCGTGAGCTGTAGAATCCATTTTAAAGTCGTCACTTCTTTTCTTCTTTTTCTTCTTTTTCTTCTTTTTCTTCTTTTCTGAAGTAACAGTGGTTGAATCTAACATTGTACCCTGTGACGTAGTAGGTATCGTGAACGTATTAGCATTGACAAGAGGCTCCCAAGTGGTATCCTCCACTGAAGCATTGTGCTCCAGTGAGGCACTCTCGTGATCTATATCATTCATTTTACCATCGTCAGTTATCTTGCTCTTTTTCTTCTTTTCTGAAGTAGCACTGGCTGGGGTCTCTAATGCTGTAGCCTCTGCTTTTGTAGTAACTGCGGCTGTACGAATATCAAGTGGACACTCCCAAGTACTATCCTTCGCTGAAGCACTGTTACTCATTGAGGCACTCTCATGATCTGTAGCATTCATTTTAAAGTCATCAATTATCTTACTCTTTTTCTTCTTTCCCTTCTTTTTTGAAGTAACACTGGCTGGGGGCTCTAATTTTATAGCCTCAGCTTTTGTCGCAACCACGACTGTATGAATATCAAGTGGAGGCTCCTGAGTAGTATCCTTCGCTGAAGCAATGTTTTCCAACGAGATAAGCTCATCATCTATAACATCATCACTCGCCCTACTTTTTTTCTTCTTTTTCTTCCTTTTCTTCTTTTCTGAAGCAACATTAGCTAGGGGCTCTGATGTTGTATCCTCTACATTTGTAGGAACTGTAATAGGAAAAACATTGATTGAAGGCTCCAGAGGAGTACCATTTACTGAAGCATTGTTCTCCAATGAGGCACTCTTATGATCTGTAGAAATCATTTCACAGTCGTCACTTGTCTTACTTTTCTTCTTCTTTTTCTTCTTTTCTAAATTAACATTGGTTGGGGGCTCTATCATCGTAGCATCCGCATTTCTCGGCACTTCAGTCATGCAAATCTTGATAGGAGGCTCCAAAGGAGTATCCTTCGCTGAAGAAGTTCCTTCGAGGCAATCATTTTTTGCCTCAACATTCTTGCTTACGTCTTGTCTCTTTCTTTTTTTCTTTTTATGGCAAGAACTTGGTATTTCACTCGACGCTGCATTTTCAATATCCATCAACAACTAGTATCATAAAAAATAGACGAGGTCTGTTGTTGCTTCAGGATTCTCCCTGGATCCTTTTTCAGGTCAGCTATAGAGCAAGCGCAATCCCTCCTTCTCCTCTTCGTATAGTTAAACACCTGACAAATAGCGATAAATTGAAACCAAAGCACAAGCTTCATAGTGGTGAAGGAAATGACAACAAGTTCAACAATTTTGATCAATCCAGACACGTAATAATCCAAACAACCAATTGTGCAAAACAGTATCAACATAATTCCATGCGAACATTGTTATATAACTGAGATCACACAATAAGCTATATATCTGATAGAATTAATTAAATTCCCTTTTAACATATTTTCAATCAAAAGAAACATACATATACAAGACTAAGCTAGAGAAGCTAGGTGTATTTGGGCACCAATGCTTCTCAGTCTTTGTCATTAATAATAATTAAAATACATAAAAAAGGCGTTAATCTATTGAACTGTTGAACATCACTGAATCCAAAAAAAAACCCAAAACCCAATAAATAAATAAATAAAAGACTTCCACAATTAACAATGGAAATGAAGATGACGCAAAATTTATATCTTTATGCATCAAAAGATACTAGTAAAAGCAAGCATAACAGACAATAATCCCGTCAATATCATCTAATCCAATTTCACCAAAGAGAGGTTCCGGGGGAAAAAAAAAGACTACATTTAACAATGGAAATTAAGATGGCACTTTTTTTTCTTTGCATTAAGTATCAAAAGATCCTTTTAAAAGCAAAATAAATCAAAAACAAGCAACGCTTTAATCCAAATGAATTCAGTTATCTTAATGAGTACCATGACAAATATCCACTAGAAATGTCAACAACACTGGATATATTAATCAAGAAATAAAAGCATGTGAAGCTTGATTAAGATTCAAATTTCAGCCTGCTTTCTTTTTCCTTCCTATAATTTTCTCAGCGACCAAAGAAAAAAAAACACGGAATTGAGAAAAAACACAATATCGAAAACGAAACAGATAAACAACCGCACATAAGGAAATCTCTTGCATGGATCTCATACTGTCAATTGGGATTACAGAGAGAGAAGACCTCAGCGAATGGAGAAAATTGGCTATGGCAGAGAAGACGTAGAGGAAGTTCTTCAGAGGAGGAGGAGGAAGAAGAAGAAGAAGAAGAAAAGGAGCGTGAGTTTTTGAAGAAAAAGAGACGGTGTTTCAGCCGCCACAACACCAAAAGTGACTTGGGTTGGTGCCTTACGTGGTTAAAAGGTGACCGCAACCAGGGTTTACTTGCACAAGGCATTTTGCATCAATCACCGCGAGTGTTCGGAATTCCAACCGATGCTCCTTGAATTTTCTAGTCCTTTTATATTTACACTGTCAGTAGAAAACTACGGGTAATGCCCTTTTTAAATACTCCTTGTTAAAAATACTTTTCTTTTTTGACCTTTTTAAATTATCTATTTTATTTTTTAAATTATAATTTTATATTTATTATTATGCTCATTTAAGTTTATTCACTGATTTGATTGAAACCTTAAGTTCTGTTTAAATAGTAGTTTTAACCACTATCTTAATTATAAACCATATAAAGCTTTTACATGCTATAATAAAAAAAAAAATTTGTTATAACATGCTACAGTGAAAACAGTTCTAACTAACAATTCTCATCATCATGCCAAAACCCTATTAAACAACTTTAACTTTCTCTTTGCTAACCCTTCCCTCTCTATCTTCTCTCTTCTTTTCTCCCTCTCCTCTTCCCTTTTTTCCCACTGTCCATGACTCTCTCTTTCTTTCCGCTTCGTCTCTTTCTTTTCACCCCCTTTCTTCTCTTCTTCCCCTCTTCTTCTTTCTCTCAGATTGCATCTCTTTCTTTTCTCCACCTCTTCCTCTTTCTCTTAGATCGCAATCAATCTGTGTGGCAAGTTCTGACAACCGGCAAAGTAGAAAGCTGCGACTCTCCGACAATAATCAAATAGCGTGGATCGTTATGCGAATCTTCGACGATGATCAAACAGGGTGGATCTCCACCCGACTCTCCGTCGCCACAACGAAGATCTGCACAGTGAGATCTCTAATTCACAAAGCTATCAGTCATCGCGGTCCTTGTCCGAGATCTTGTCTGTCATCAAATCTAAAGAAGATGCGACATTAATGGCCAAGGCCAGCACCTCACCGCCTCTGCCACCATCTGCCTCGACGACAGCTTTTGGGCTCAGGGTGCTACCTTCCCTCATGTTCTCTCTTAATGATTTCATTCTCTCTTTTCTTCGATTGATTTTGTTTTTCGTTACTGTTTTTGCTCCGATCATCTGGATTGATGCAGTATTGCACATTTATTGTAGCCGAATCTTGATCCTTTTTCAATTTCCATGTTTGATTTAAGCATTTGGATTTTCATCTTGTAATCTAGCTAGAAGTATCTTTGATCTTCTTGTTGCTAAATGAACGTGCATTTTGATTTTGCTAGATCAATTTGGTGCATTATCAACATTTTATATGATGTGGTTTGAGTTTAGAATTAGATATGACATTTGTATTTTTTTGCTTGATCTGCTGTTTTTTTTTTTTTTTGGAATTTAGAACCTGACAAAATTTGATGGGTTCTAAGACGAAAATGGTTCCAAAATAGAATTTCTTTATTCCGGTTATTTTTTGGACAAAATCTAATGGGTTTCGTGTTGAAACTCAGTGGGTTCCAGGGCAGAATCTGACAAGTTCTAAGACGAAACCTAGCAAGTTCTTATGCTCCGGCACCCCGTTTCAAAGACCGGAGACAATTGACATTTTTTGTTTCAAAGAAAGTATGTTGGAATCTGGCAGGTTCTACTTTCGAACCTACCAGATTACAATCTGGCACCCACGTTGATGATTGTAGGTGGTCGACGCTTCTTTATTTTAAAAAATATATATTAAAATCCGGTAGGTTCTAACTTTAGAACCTAGCAAACTAGAATCTGGCACTCTACACCAGCAACTGAAGGCAGGTTCAGGCGGGTTCCACTACAGAACCTGACAGTTCTATTTCGGCATCCTGCATGAGTGAATAAGAGAAACAATAACTTAGACTTTTAATAAATCCTTAATTTTTAATAAAAAGTTTATTAGAGTACCTAATTTCGAATAAAGAATTTGTTGAAGGGCATTTCTAATAAAATGATGTATTTGGGCCAATTTTTGTAAGTTGCCCATTAATTTATCTACTTAACTTTGTTTGTTTTATATATTGTATGCTTTAATTGTTATTTTATTATTGTTTTATAGGAATCTATAAATAGTCACACTAGCTAATTGTAAAAGACTAGAATATTGAATAAGGGGTAAAGGCCCCTTGAGGCCAATGGCTCTTTGTGTTTTTGACTCCAAATAAATTTTTTATATTTTTTTTTTCTACTTTGCTCCTTGATATATTCAAAATTGCACTATTAATAGAAAAATTCATAAAAACTTCTTTTATATCCCAAGCATTAGCTTCAAGGTACGCTTATGCTTTAAGACATTGAAATATTAACAGCGTAATTTAAAAAAAAAATCAATTATATCCATTTTGACTTTTTAAATATACTCAATATTCAAAATTATGACCCCAAATAAACAACAAATTAATGATATTTCTATACAATCTTATAATTTTTGGACTCTAAACTTTAAAAAGTGAATCATATATTGTAAGCTTAATTCAATTACATGATGAATAAAAAGGATAAAATAGATTAAAAAAACAAACAAATGACAAAGTTCACAAAAATACAATTGTTTTGTAATTTTCATCTAATTTTTGTTTCACCATACTTCTTGTGAAAAAATTCTTGGCTCAGCCCCTAATTGAATATTGAATACAACTTTCAATCGTCAAATTGTAAATTACTAGCTCGAGAATGTATTGTTTATAAAGGTTAAAATAAAAACAACGACAATTGATCACACTTTTTATGTTGATTTTTAACTAAATTTATCCCAATCATTAATTTAATACAACTTTTAATTTCATACCTTGAGCCAAACCCTAACTCTAAGATCCTAAAGTTTGAAGAGCTTCCCATGGTTGACGTCCACAACTCTGTGCCTTCCAGGCATCGCCATGATCGGACCTTAGCCATGCGCTCTCAATGTCAATGGGCCTTGCTCCCCTGTGCGAATTCGAGTGGGTCGCATGAGAGGGTCGGTGACGTCGGGATGAGCCACAGGCTTCAAGGGCCAACATAAAAATGGCAAAATTCTTGCGAGTGACATCGAGACAAGCTTTGTGAGGGTTTGGGGCTTGGCAACGAGCTTCATGGGCTTTGCAATGGGCTTCGTCGGGGCTTGCGATAGGCTTCCTGGGGGCTCGGTGAGTGACTCCTAGAGGCTTGTGACATCTTGTCACTGCCATCGACATCTCGTCCTCTTCCGCACCTTATTGCCAGCAAGCAGTTGTGATGAATTGGATTCCATGGAGGAGACGACAGAGAAAGGAATTGATGTTTGATCCTTTTTTTTTTTTTCTTTCTAGAATAAAAGATGTAGTTAGGTGTTGAATTACATTTGTTAGGGTTTATTGTCAATTTGTATTCATCATTTTCTTTACCATTGATTAAAATCTCAGGACCGCACATTATCTCTGGATCATACACCATTGGTGGGGGATAAAAATGCCTCCCACCATAGACCTATCCAATCTTTTGATAGGTGATAGTTTGATTTTTATTATTTTTCTTTTGTTTTTTTTTAGTTTTGATGAACCCTTTAAACATTAGTAAATGATAGATTTTCGTCAAAAACCTGAAGGTAACACGCATGCACCCACCATGCAAATTGATTTCAATGGGTAATAATTGAAATGCTAGGCCCATGAGAGGCTGAACATCACTCATCGTTTGAACATTTGGAATTTGGTTTCTTCGGTTTGAATAGTGACAAGAAAATTTTGTTTTTTTATTTTTTATTTATTTTTAATTCGATTTAGCCAACTGAGGCTCGAATCTACAACAACAAATAAAATTAGAAGAATAAAGTTTTTTCTAGTTTTTCATCTTACAAGAAAATGATTTTTTAATGAGGAATGATTAACACTATTTATTAGGCATTTAAATTTTAACAACTAGGCGAACTAGACTTAGATTATAAGATTTTGATTTCCGCATCTTGTTTGTTTTAAATTTCAGTTGTGCCCCAACAAAATGAAAACTTGCAATTATGCCCTCATTCAATAAAAAAACTGTTTAAACTTTCATATTGTGACCCCACAAAATATATTATGATTCCACACACAGCCCCGCCAAGGATAACCCTGCCATCCAACTGCAAGAGTGGGTGGCGTTCTATCAGCAATAGCTAGTGTTGGACGAGAATCGTGTCACAGAAAGCCAGCAGTAGTTTGCAAGTAAAAGAACTTAAAGAATTTTAAAGCACGCTTCATCTCAAATGGTTTCCTGATTTCATGGATCCTATTTTGGCATCAAACTTTCCTAACAATCATGTAGGGAAATAAATGAAGCAAATATCCATGAAGAGTGATGTTTTGATAAAGGAACCTTTCATAGACTTGTGTCATTTTTCCAGTGATATCTATAAACGACAACTTCAACAACAATGGTACTTAAAAAATTCCCCTGCTGAAAACCGTCATCCTACTCGGATGGGAGCGCCAAAAAAAAAAAAACATGTCAATATATTTGCCAAGGCCTAGATATCTCCTACTTAGAACATGCAAAACTTTACAGAATATAGACATGCACCGAATCCCGTTGAAAACTCCCCATCTAGCTTAAATCTAAGCTCCATAAAAACACAGAAAAGAAATCCAAATGATGGAGAGACACCATACTTATCAAAACATTGCAGCCTCAAGTCGCCACAAACGTCATTCTTAGACCTTGACGTACTTATCGACATAACCCTGCAAAACGTTAAGGGGGATAGTGATGCATGAGCAATAAGAAAGTCTAAACATCTAAATGCATATTTATCTTCAGCAATATATATAGATGTAAGTGTTACGTATGATCTATATTCCAGTTCCAGGTATAAGACAATTAAGAAAGCATCACTCGAAACTTTCTGAAGCAGCCATTTAGAATCTAAACTGAAGATGAACACATGAGAATCAAAGTCAACCGACTCACGAAAAAAGCAAAGCATCTAATTGCAAATTATTGTTTGGGAAGGAAATTTACAACTAACACTTGAAGCTATATAACCACTTTGTCATTTTCCTTCTTCAACAAGTGCCAAGAAAAATTTTGATTGTTAGGCAACAAAGTTGCTGAGAGTTCTGATGAGTGGGGGCATCAGTCCACTGCCAAGTGCATTCCATATTAAAAAAAAAAAGGGGCCGTGCTTAAAGAACCTAGGTATTGAGCCTAAATCCAACATTCCCTTTTTTCTTTTCATGTAGTTTATGCATTCGCTACAAAAAATTTATATTTTATCCAAATTAAATATTTCAAATTATGTAATTACAAACTATGTCTCATTGAAATCAGAAAAGAAATTGGGAAAAGAGATTTTTACCATGACAAGTTTTGTCAATTTCCGCTGTTGTGAGTCAATATATTGGTTAATCTTTGCCTGAGACTTGGGCATCTGGTGGCCCTTCATGGCCCCAGATACCTTATCAACGGTCTTCTTGACGATTGTTTTGAAGGCCTCCTTGCTCATATTACCCTGCCGCCATGATGGCTTCAAAACATCCTTCACAAAATCTGCAATAGCAATCTTGAAAGGCTTTGTTGAACGGGAATCCTTCATCTTCTTCTTTTTCTTCCTGGGGGACTTCATCTCGGTCCCCATCTCTCCCCCAGTTGCTACATCAACAGGCTTGCTTGGGCTCTCATTTTCAACAGAACCCACTTCTGCATCAGCTGTCTCACCAAATTCATCATTATCCAGAGATGTAGTTGAAGCAACAGCACCAACTTCATGTCTATTATTCTCTTCCAAATCCAACAACTTATAAGAATCACCATGCCTTTCCATTGGATCAGATTCACTAACACGTTCGGATTTTCGATCATGATCACCTTTCCTTCTGGCATTAGATGACGGATCAATGCTGTCAAAAAGCGGATCATACTGGTTGTCACCAGCCCCGGGCAAGATTTGCCCTACAGCTTTAGCAGATCTTGGTGAGGAAGTTGCTTGCCTTAAACCAGCAGAAGTGTCATGTTGATTAGCAGACAGAGCACCTTTATCTTGATTGAATGTAGTAGAGCTGAATTTGGAGCTGAGCGGCTGCTCAAATGTTGACGCATAAGGATTATAATGTGCGGAAATTCTTGGTACCCGAAAATCTGCATTGCTAGATGACTGATTCCTGTCAAGAAAATCTGGTGGGTATTGAGATATTGAACCAGGTTTTCCAGGAACACCCAGGCTGCTATCACCTAGAGGGTTTTGCAGTTGGCCAGAAGCCAATTGCTTCTGTGAAAAAGGTTGAATCTCCGAAGATGACTTTGAAACATCGCTAAAAAATGGAAGCATTGTATTCGCAGATAACTCCTGTGAAGAAGGCACAGGTTGCTGGTGCAAGCTGCTGTGACCCAAAGAACTTGAAGTATTCAAATCCTGGATTGGAGGATAGCTAAAGCGATTGTCTCTCAACAGACTAGGTGCTCCAAATTGACTTATAGAGTTGCCTGATCTCGAATTTTCAATTTGCAAGTCAAAGTTTGGTTGACGTGGTATTGAAGGGTAGGCTTGGTGCAGAGAATTGGAATGCAATTCACTAGAATGACGCCTTCCAGACATCTGAAAACCGAAATCATTTCTTGGAGGAAAGTGGCCTATTGCGGTTTCTGTATTGAAACGCAAATCATAGGATAGTTGAGGTGGTGGAGGTGGCAAGGAGGTCCAAGATGAATTTGCTGGCACAGAAAATTGCGGATGTTGGCTGGCTACAGAAGCCTGGTAGGTTTGAGGATTTCCCACATGAGCTGGCTGAAGTGGATAAGATGCAATCTGTGGTATTGAGCCGTAACCCATAGGAAACTGTGGCATATGAGGAGCATTTACACTGTGTGTGTGTGGAAGGGGAGGGGGAGGGGGCAACTGCAAAGATTGTTGTGGAATAGCTGGCGCTGAATAACTAAGAGGAGATAACTCTTTAGTAGCAGGGAACCGAACGGGTTCAGACGAAAGAGCTTGAGATGAACTTGCATTGGGCAATGACGGTGGTGGGAAGATGTTGCTCGGAAGAGATTCGCTGTTAGAGAACTTTGGAGAAGTCAAGGTTCTCTGATTCGGTGATGCGTCAGACACAGAACTTTCCATCTCATGAGATAGGCAATTGCCATTTTGGTCTTCTGTGACTGAAATATGGCTTAGAGGTTGATGGATTGCAGAGTTTTTTACCAAAGGAAGATCTTCCCTAGAAGTATCACCACATGAATTTTGAACGTCACCACCATCAACAAATTGAGACTGAAAACTATCAGATGGTGGTGGCTGAGGAGACTGCTCCCTAAAAGTTTTGTTATCAGGGATCTGCAGGTTCGGCTCAGTTGACCCTTCTTGGATTATTTGCTTCTCCTGCACTGTATCAGCTATCTCCCTAGGACTCTGGCATTTGACCATACCAGAATCAAGGTGACGACCATGATCCCAAACAATAGACTTTTGAGAAATCATACGAATTTTTTCCTTTTTCCAATCAACTTTACCATCTTGCATCTCTTGATTATGGGCTTCACCACCAACATGCTCTGGAAGTTTTACAGAGGCATTGTTATTCTCTTTCTTTGTCTTATTATTCTTCACACCAGATGAAACTTCTGGATACTTTTGTTTGCTCATATGGGGCCTTGAAGTGTTACTTTTGTCAACTTCATCGTGCATGTATCGACATTTGGCTCCACGGATGCACCTGCCTCGAATGAAGTCGAAACACAGTGGAATGCGAGTCCTGTCTGATCTCAATTTCTCACCTCTGAATTCACCTGCATGCCTATATGTGGGAGATCTGCTCCTGCTTTTTCGGTTTCGAGGAGACCAGCTGGATTGCATCAAGAAAATTATTCCAATGATCATGCATAAACGAATATTAACAATAAATGTATTTATTTGGAAAAAGGGAAATCAGCCACTCAAATAGAACGTAAGTAAACAAAAAGCAGCTGCTACCTGCGTGATGGGCTTCGCTTCTCTTTTCTCCTCCATGAACCTCTCCTTGTTCTCCTTCTGTCTAGAGGGGATCGGCTACGGCTCCGACTCCGACTCCGACTCCGGTTTCTGCCTCTTTTTCCTCTTTTTTCATGCCTGTCAGTATACCCTGAATCGGATCCACTGTCACTGGAACCTTTTTTGACCAATCTCCCAAACTCATCCACTTTCAACGAAGTTGACTCAGACTTTGCCTTTTTCTCCTCATTTTCCTTCTCTGTCTTACCCCTTTTAGAAACAACGTGACTATCTGCACCATCCAAAGCAACTTCCTTTGGAAAATCCACATGAAAAGAAGCATCTTTAATAGAGCTTTGTTCGCCAGGGTTGCTGTCAACATACCCATCAGTTCTTCCAGTTGTGATAGATGGTCTACCAGCAGCTTTAACCCCTCCCTGTGAAACTGGGGAACAGTCTGCAGCCTTCTGAGACAGGTTGGATTCGGATAGCCATCTAGACCCCTTTTTTGTCTTTTCAATATAGTGCTGGCCCTTTGATACCATATCTGTCTCAGCAAATCTTCCAGTATCTCTATGGGGACTCAATGCATCTGCACTAAGTGATGGCAGAATCGTCAGAGGATTGATATCTTTATGCAGGAGTTCACTATCATTTTCAGAGTTGTTGTCAGAAGCATAGTCTTGAAGAAGTCTAATAGGGCTACGACTTGCAATAATTCCAGAATGCTTCTTTGAATTAATGTCTTCAGAAGCTACAGAAGCACCAGCTAGATTCAAATTATCAGGCAGGTGGGAAATAGTTTTCTCTATGTCGCTGTCCAAGGAACATTCGGCAGCACCAACTGAATTGGTGACCTGGCTGTGAACTGTCAAAGCAGATTTTGAACTTAGACCTTCACTTTTTTCAAGGAAGGACCCACACGAAAGCTTTTCAGAAGAAATATCCTGGACCGGGCTATGTTCTGGTGAAAGCTTTGGTGCGTGTAGCTGCTCTTTCACATGATGTTCTTCAATATTAAGTAGAGCCTCAGTTGCGTGATTCATTTCTTGGTCTTTATCAAAGAGGGTAATATCATCTGGCAAACACACATAAAAAGTTTAAATTAAATTATTAAAATTCTGCCATCGCACAAGTATGGTTTAATAAAGCAGTGCATGGCGTAAACCAAGTGCAAATTTTTTGCTTGAAAACTTAAATAAAATTAATCAACAAAGATTAAAACTGTCCCCAAAATCACCATTAATTTCAGTAAAAGAAAAACAACATCTTTATAAATTAAGTGAAATTACTGTGTGTGTGTGTGTGTGTGTGAGAGAGAGAGAGAGAGAGAGAGATTCAACACTGCACGACAGTTTACAGGACACAGCCAAACAGAAACAGTAGGTACGTCATGAAGAACCTTTAATATATATATATATATATATATATATATATATAATTGCAAAAGATGGATAAAAGATAAGAAAGAATAAAATCGAGCTAAATTCGTTCTAGGGGAAAAAAGAATATAACAAGATAAATGGATCATTTGATAAGAGTGTCACTAGAAACACATACTGGGGAACTACAATATTCAAAAAGAGTTAATCAGGGAGAAAATGAAGCTAACCTTCCATCTCCATGTCAGAATCCACAGTTGACGTGCAACCAGCTGAAGCGATCGAAACATTAGGCTCACTTAAAGAACCCATTTGCAAAGGCGTTAATGTCGGTTCACTTTGCTCTTCATGAAATTTATGTTTTTTCTTCTTCAACCAAAGGAAATACTCACAACCAATAGCAGCTTCACTTCCAGGGTCACCGCCAAACAGAAACTCGTACTCTGGATTCCCATATTCACTTTGACGAGTCACATCTTCTACACCAGGGCCATTCTTAGCAATTAACTGGCACAAGTCTTCAATCCTTTGGATAGTTTTTGCGTCTGTTGGCTTCAATGGAGGTGGAGGAAGATTTAGAATCTCACTTTTAAGTGATGAAACATCTCTTGGTTGAGATTCTACTTCACTGCAACGTCCATCCTTCGAATTTTGGGAGCTTGCATGCATGGATGCATCATCTCTGACCTGATTGATAGCTATGGCTTCATCACTGGAACTTGCAGCCCTTGGTTTTGAGAATGAAAATGGGGGATTGGAAGATAACAGCAGAGAAGGTTGAATTGGTGGGGTAGAAGAAGGTGGTCGAGGATGGGCCATGGAAAAGACTTGAGATTCTCCCGTTATTGTTTGTACAGAACTTCCAAATGCAGCAGGAGTGAAAAAACTAGAGGTGGTAATGGGAGGGGGAGGGGGAGGGGGAGGGGGAGGTGGGATATGGTTAAGACCCTGCACACCACCGGGACATGGCAGCTGCGGGAAAAAGGAAGTTCTATATGATGTTTGTCCCTGCAACTGAGGCGGAGGTGGCAATGCTCCAAGAGGTTGTGGGGCTTGTAACATGTCTAGGCGGGTGGGGCCATGTGAAGGGGGGACACTTGTTGGATTATGGTGCACATTTTGGGCTCCCATGTGTGAATGTTGTGCTTGTTGACCCCTTAAATGCATTTGAGATACTAACGGAGGTGGATGTCTGTAAGATTCACTTGCAATCAGTGCCCGAAGAGGAGAAATTTGTGAAGGGGGACCCGGGTGAACAAGTGGGTGTGGGGCAGGAAGACCATGCTGGTATAAGCGAGGACCCGGCTGATTTATCTGAGAAGGTGCAGCAGGCACAGCCTGCTGAATTAAAGGAGAGGGTCGAGCCTGAGGCCCCTGTTTAATTGGAGGTTAGGAGGAGGTGGTGCCGCCGGTGGGTGCTGTTGGTATGCTGATGCTCTAGGTGGTTGGGAACCATAATTAGCTTGACCATACATTGAAAATGGTAAAACTTTATAAACACTTGCAAATGCTAGTTTCTTTCTTTCTTTTTTTTTTTTCTTTCACATCGGCCAAATTCTCTTAGGTTTGGTCTTCAACTCAAGCTTCCACAGAATTCTCAGAATTCCTATGAAACAGTTAAGAATTTAGCAACTTTTTTTTCACCATTTCATTTGATATTAAGAAAAGTATGCTTCAAAAATATAACCTTCAATGAAAAAAAGTTCGGAAGTTTCCACCTTGACAATACAAAATAGTGGCCTAGTTTAAGTAATATTGATAAATATCAACAAGTGGACACAGTCTCTTGTATAATCAACTAAAACTGTGGTTAGAAGCCTTTTCAAGGGCTATTTAAACGATGAAACACTGCTTAACAAAACTAAAAGCAACAATCAAATAAGAAATGTAAAACGCCTCACACAGTACGAGAATGAACTCTTGATAAGCAACATATATATGTACATACATATATATATATATATCGGCGACAAAAACTAAAATCAACTCTCATCTCTCAAACAGTAGGAGAACCAATTTCCAAAACTAAGAATTTTGCAAACTTTATCACTGAATTCCATACCAAAATCTAACACCAGATAAAGGAACTAACCATGCCCCCACGCCCATCCCCATTTTTCCCTCCCCAGTCAGTTATTTTCCCGGTAACCAAACAAGGCAGTAGTTAAAAGACGCACATTAAAGCATCAAGCAATCCGCGAAACTTACCAAAATGGAAGAATGAACTGGAAATCGCACTCTACCTCAAGCGATGTTGACAAGCTGAGCGAAAACCGAACATTAAATAGAATTTGAGGGTTTTTTTTTGGATTTTTTTTTTTTTTTGGTTTTCTTTTGGGCAGAAGGTAAGAGTGAAAAATAGAAGCTTGATAAACCCTAAGAAAAGAAAAGCAAGAGATTTTTTTTTTTTTTGATAGACGTGGGTTGTTCTTGTGTTTGTGTTTAATGTGAGTTTTGTTTTGTCTTTTTTTTTTTTCTTTTTTCTTTTTTTTTTTTCCGAAGGTTCGAACTCGGCGTGGAAGTGAAGAAAGGGGTTTTTTAATTTTTTAATTGTTTTCCGTTTGCTGTCTAAGACTTATTAGTGTCAATTATTGTGTTGTAATATTCTAATTTATTATAAAATAAAACAAAAATTTATTATTATTTAAAATTTATACACTATCATATTTTAGTTTTAATTTAAAGTTATAATTAAATTCTCAAATACTCTATTAATATTGCAAGATCGAGTCGGCATATTCTCTCCCTTCGATATAAAGGTTCTTAATCTTTTCTTTTTTAAGACAAACCTAAAACACCTCTATGTTTTGTTTAAATAACATATTTGCTCCTATTATTATTAAAATGTCCAAAAACATCTTATATGTTTACAAAATCATACTCATAATACTCCTTGAAGCAATTAATTTTTAAAAATTTTAAGATTATCCCTCTCATTATATATCAAATATTATTTTAAATATGAGTGGACTTAAAAATCAAAGAAAAAATAATTTAAAATGTTCAAATAAAATTTTTAGTTAAGCAAATGCTTCATTTATTTTGAAAGTTTTTAACTGATTAAGATTGATTTTACTTTAGCATATTAGTTTAACAATGTTTCAAATTGTATTTAGTAAATATTAGGAAAGGTAATTTTGGTTTCTTAAAAAGTTTAGTCTCTTCAAAGGGTATTTTGTGTATGATTTTGAAAACATATAAATGATTTGGATATTTTTTATAATAAGAGAGATAAAAGTGGCATTATAGCAAAACATAAGTGGAGTTTTGGGCTTTTTTCTTTCTTTTTAAAACCTTTTTTTTACTTTAAGTTAATGGGTGAAGTTTTTTAAAATTAAAGAAATTGCCTTTTTGTAAATAGTTAATCAATAATATATAGATATTGATGAATGATGTGCTAATGTTAATAGGTGATTAATTGATTATAATTTATTATAATGAATCTAGTAGTTTATCATTGATTAACTTGATGGTTTATAAATAATTATCTTATATTAGTCAGTAATTAACTATTATTAATTTATCATATATTAATGATAAATCATTGATAAACTAATAATAAATTGGTTTATCACCAATATATAATTAATCATGTACTGTTTGTTAAAAAAAATCCATTTCTTTTGTTTTAGAAAAGTTTTTCTTTTTCATCATTTTTAAAAAGTTTGGTTATTTATTTTAAAAATTAGCCAAACAAGTCATTTACCTATTTTTTGATAAAGAGAGAGTCCTTCCACTTACGTAATTAAAACAATTAAATATTAATGATTATAGATCTATAGTAAGATTAGAAAAAAGAGACTATTCAGAATATGTATATCACATTCAACTGTTCCATTATTTTACAGCTTTTGATTCCATCAAATCAATACCATTGTATTTGCATAACTCTATTAGGGCATGTTTGTTTTAGGTATTCTTTAGACCCAATGATTCAAATTTAGATTGTATTAAGAATCTTTTAGATACGTGCTTGTTTCCCTTAAAATCTGAATCAAATAAGCATCAAAAATCTTCAAAGTTCTGACTCTCTCCTAAACTTTAGATACCCGAATATTTTTGCTACAGTAAAAGCTGAAATTCTCTCTCCTATATTTAAGGAAACAAAATCATAACTTCTTCATTTGCTATCCAATTGAGATGATTCTTTTTTCATTGTGTTCCTAGTGAAGAGATGAATAAATTAAGATCCATATTGCAGATCTTTTAGGATCGTGAACATTAAGATTTTATTAGATTGATTAATAAATCAAAAACTATTTTCACTACCTCTCTAAACATAAATTCTAATTTTATTTTATACTGAGATTAAAACTTAAATGCACATTCAAACGTCAATTTGGATAATAATTCAAATCACACAACTCAAATCAAATCATTAATTGGAATTTATTTACCAAACGGACCCAGATTGCGTTTGGTTAAAGTATTCTTTAGACTTAATGAACTCAAATTTAGATTCGAGTATCAAGAATCTTTTAGATACATGTTTGTTTCCTCCAAAATCGGAATCAAATGAGCATCAAGAATCCAAGGTTTAGAGTTCTAACCCCCAAAACTCTTGATATTCGGATTTTTTGCTACAATAAAAGCTAAAATTCTCTCTCCTATATTTGAGAAAAAAATCATAACTTCTTTATTTGATGTCCAATTAAGATGATTCATTTTTTATTGTGTTCCTAGTGAAGAGAAGAATAACTAAAATTCATATTGCATATTTTTTAGGATCATTAACATTAAGATTTTATTAGATTTGTTAATAAATGAAAAAAAAAAATTCACTACCTGTCTAAATATAAATTCTAATTTTATGTCATATTTAGATTAAAACTTAAATGCATATCCAAACATCAATTCGGATAACAATTCAAATCACTAAGTCAAATCCTAATTCAAATCACACAACTCAAATTAAATCATTAATTTGAATTCATTTACTTAAAAAAAAATTCTCATTTCACTAAAGAAAACTATTTTCAAAACGTTTTTGCATATTTTTGAGACAAAATTTTAAAAAACACTCTCAACTCCATTTTCTAAAAAAATTATATCATTTTACAAACTAAAACTATTTTTACCTATTTTAAAAAAACTACCAAATAAGAGATTTTTTATTCTGATTTTCAAGACAAAAGATGATAATTTATCTTTTTAATCTAAGTCAAATAAAATGCATATAATTACAAGTTAAAGAGATAATCAAATAAAACCAGAATCAGAGAAATTCATATCTACGCCTCTCTGAATTTTATGGTTTTTTCATTAATGTTCTTAGGCTTAAAAGAATAGAACCACCAATTTGTATAAAGAATGACTCGGAGTATGAATAACAGGTGCCCTAATAAAATTTCCTAAACACAAGTTTACTTACTTGATAAAGTATTGAATTTACAAGACATCTTTAAAAAAAAAATGAAGAAATGTTATTGATTTTGCCATCAAATATGTACGTGTACTATGGAAATATCCTTCTTTGCATCAACCCATTCAATCAGTTGATTCAAAAACAAAGGCCATTCAATATCGATAGGACATTGTTTAGAGCATCTTTAATGCAATGCTAAATTGATGTATTAAGGACAAATTTGACATTTGAGTATAAAAAAACACTCTTTAATACAATATCACTTTTAATACTAAATTTGCTACATTCTACTTGGTGACAAAATTTAGTGGTTGCCATTAAGATTAGCATATAGCATATTTGGCATTTAATTTCTATTGATTAATAATTTGAATTTGTGCTTTAATAATTACAATATTTCAACTTTTTAATCATTTTAATATTAGAAGTTTACACTTACAAGTTTCAATGTTTAATAATTATGACAAAAAACAAATATGATATTTTAAATAGCATTTTGCATTAGAATACAATATAAAATAACATATCAAATAAGTTATTTTTACACTTTTTGGTGCTAAATATAACATTAGCATTGAAATTCACATTGAAGAGGGTCTTAATTGAAATTAAGGTCATTAATCATCTACAAAAAATATAAATAACATATGAAAACACATTTAAACAAATATTACTACCCAACGAAACACATTTAAAAAAATATTACCACCCACCGAAACTTAAACCCAACCTCAATACATTAGAAACAACTCACACATCCATCGAATACAAGTTGAACTAGACTCTATTAGTAATTACTTACCATGTTTGTTTCACATATTTGAGATTCAGATATTAGACCTATCACGTGTGAGTTCAGGCACCATTAGTCATTAGTTACCATATATATATATAATGTCCTTTTTGTTTTTGTTTTTGTTTTTTGTTTTTTGTTTTTTTTTAATATAGTATGTCATTTCAAAATTAAATAGTATGGACACTAATTTAGATGTGAAAGACCAAGATACAATTAGCGACCTAACCTCGATAGAATGGAGCCATTTGTAGGTTCAATTGAAACGCTCAAGAGAGTAAATCATGTATCAAGTTCCAATAAAAGGAAAACTGATTAAATACACTACTAATTGAGCACACAAAGACTCTTTCAAATACACCACTGTATAAGGTATATCTATTCGATCAATCAAGATTGAGAGACTAAAAACACCAAGGTCAAATACACAACTGCAAAGGTCAATGACTTGTGGACTAGACAAAAAAACATCGGAAGGTGGGGAGACCACTTCTGATAATACAATAAAAAACCAATAAAAATAAAATAAAACTAACTTGTGAAAGCACCATTTTTATTCAACAAACGCGTAAATTAAAAGCCACTAGATGAAGCCCAAATGAAGTTGGCGAAGCCTCTAAAGATGAGCCAAATACCACTACGCGAGAAAGGGAAGCCGTAACACCACCATCGAGTAGTAAAAAGGTCGGAAAAGGCATAGGCCTCCCTCAAGACAAAAGCACCCATTGTCACTCACCCTCCCAAATCTAGGAGCCCATCGCCTCATTGGCTCCATTGCACCAT
Source organism: Artocarpus heterophyllus (assembly GCA_025403435.1). Classification (NCBI taxonomy): domain Eukaryota; kingdom Viridiplantae; phylum Streptophyta; class Magnoliopsida; order Rosales; family Moraceae; genus Artocarpus; species Artocarpus heterophyllus. The sequence continues at coordinate 12,799,724 of CM046346.1, forward strand.
AGAGCCCAAAATCCCCAAGGCATCAAAAACGTTGATCCTTAGCGAACCTCTAAACCATGAAGAGCAAACCTTCTCTTTGCCTCCCCTAGCCCTTACCCAGCCATGTTAATCGGGACTTGGGTTCGTCAACGTTCAAACAAAGCCTGAACAAAATAGCCTAGCCTTCTTGAAATCCCATCCAAAAACCCCAGAACTTCCACCAAACAATGATTTGAACTCTTGTTTGTCTTTGGAAACGCTGTGGCGATAACACTTTGACACCTTCTCTTGGGGTCGCGAGTCCAAAAAACCACCCAAAGGTGGTGCCGGACTTTGGTTCGTATACCCTCAATGTTGAGGCAGTGCAGGAAGTTTAGAAAGAGAAGAAGCACGAGAAGTTTAGAAAGAGAAGAAACCCTGGTGGAGGCTGTTTTAAAAGAGCAATTTTTAGGTGGATTTTGACTTTTGAGTTGCTTTTTTGTTATTTATATACAATTTTATAATATATCTTAATTAAATTTTAATAAATCTTTAAGTTAAAGTGTCTTTTATTTGGGTATTTCTAGCTCAGTCAGGCAACAGGAGGCACCAAATTCAAGATGGACGTTTTGTATACATAAACGACAAAAAACTTCTTTAACAAAAGCTTATTAACACTAATAATTTTGAACTTTAGGATTTATAACTTTGTTTCTTGAACTTTCAAAATCATTACTTTACTATCTTAAACTTTTAAATTTTCTCACTTTATCCTTTTTGTGTAATATCCCACCCAAAATAACGAAAATATGCCCATATAAACCATGCATGAGTTGTTTGTAAAGATGAAAATTATATTTTATGATTCTTAGGTGAGGACTATCACTAACACTCTAATTTAGAAAGTTGGGAGAAAATATTTGTGATTTTTAATTTAGCATTTTGCTATTTTAGGTATAGGAAGGGCATTATCAAGCCACAAATGGTTTCAATGACCCTTACGTGTACCTCGTGTGGGTTTATTTTCATCTTTTTGATGGAAAAGTAGATAGAATAGGCAAAATAATGAGATCTGAAAGTTTGATGTAGTGAAGTGTTAATTTTTAAAGTTTAGATGCAAAATGAAGGAGACCTCAAAGTTCAGAGCTATTAATTTTAATAACTCTTAACAAAAAGACACATCACGCACACCATAAATAAATATAGACCGTCATTTTTTGTCCTCTAACCATTAGTATTATAAAAATGTTATACCCATTTTATGTTTTGATGATTAATTCATGAATTTAAATTTTTTAGAAACTTAATTTTTAACAAATTTCTAAAATTTAATAAAAATAATTACATGTCTCATCGCATGATAATCTAAAAATTTTACTAAAATCACTTAAAAGTCATAAAAAAATATTTATCTTTAATGTCTTGGAAAATCCTTTAAATGGTAATCACATCAAGCCATTGGCTGTGAGATTTTACCATGTCTAAGATGCTACCCGTCGTATGAAGGACAACTGCAAGAAATTATATTTATGAAGCTATCAAAGAGTGTCATATAGAACTTTAATCACAAAAAAAAAAAAGAGAGAAAAAAGTGAAGAAGAGTAAAATTTATCTCTAAAAAGCTTGCCAAATTTGAATTGTGATCAAAAATCCATTTTTATAACCTTTTTTAGTTTAGAAATGGAAAGAGAAAAACAAAATAAATTTTTATGCCACCTTTTACTGTTAGTATATATGCCCTTAAAACATGTTAATGAATAAATAAAGTGAAAATTTTCATTTTATTTGTATGTATGTATCTTTAAATACTTTATGAACATTATTAAAATTCTATAATTATCTATGTGACCTATAAATATTGTATATAAATGTTATCTACAAGAGAATAATATTTAAGGATGATAATTAAAACGGTCGATCACATGTAATTAATTATTATAATTAATTATTCAATTCAACTATGGAATTTTAATTAAGTGTTATTAGTACAGTCATTTCTATTGAGAATGGAATGGTCTTATCTAAACTATTATTGTAATGAGTCATTAAATAAGTACATTGTATATGAAAAGATTATGTAGGACCGAAATATGATATGAATGGCTAAAAATTTTCATTAAAATATATCAAGTTTTAATCATATAGATCGATGGTCATATATAAGATGATCTTAATCTTGAGTTATTAACAAACTCCCACTTATGAATTTATGTCTTTTGATTTACTCAGTGCAGATATGAAAGTTTAATTTTATCCCCTTGTATTTTGAAGGTATAATTAAGTAAGTAGCCATGACTGTTAATATTACAAGATAGAGTCTATTCCTTTTCTAACAAAAAGTAGATAAATAATTATATTGAATATTGATTTGGATCTTGAATAATATGAGCACTTAATTCGTGATTAAATTTATGAATTTATTATTTATTAATGAGTTAGGTACATTTATGGATAGAAAAATAATTAAAGAGGTTGATGGATTTTACCCAGCTCTAGTAAATTATTATGAAGGATCAATTTATGTGCAATGACTATATCAATTGGATGACTCTAAAATATGAGTAATTATATCTTCAATTTCAAGTGTGTAACTTCGAGTTTTCAATGGAGTAACATGGGAATTAATGAAAGAGTAATGTGTTAACTAAATAGTTTAATTAATATATTGGTTTTGTTGAAGCTTAAAATTATGGGGCGTCATCCTTATAAATATTGTTTGGACAAGTACAATTATTGATTTAATTAATTCTTCTTAATTAATTAAGAATTATGGAATGCTAATAAATTAAATATAAATAATAATTAATTTTCAAAGACACAATACGTAGGTCCCACTGTGTGTGGCCCATACTGCTACAAGGAATCTTACTTGTGTAATCCAAGACTTGTTCACCAAGTTTTTTAATCTAGAAGTTTATAATTTTGGTACATGTGATTTAATTTACAATTGAATATTTAAATTTGAAAACAAATCATATTAGGTAACAAGTAGAATTTTCCCTCCTTTTTCCCATATTGGTGCCATACACACACAAATATAGTATTTGTGTGTGGTGCCTATTATAGATAAGGAAAGAGAAGAATATCTTCTTTATTTTAATTAAATATGTGATATTTAAAATTGAATAAAGGAAGCTTCCAGAATTAATTGAGGTTCTCATTCTCTGTAAACAAAGGCATTATCTTCTCATTTTACACACAATTAAGAGTCTTGATTAGATTGTAAAAATTCTCTAGCAGCTCTACTAATAGGCATGTAGAGGAGAAAAGAAAGAGAAGAAAAGCTCTTCTATTCTTAGTCTCACTTTGCTCATGTATTGAAATTGGTGGGAGACTATATGTTAGTTATGTGATCATAAGAAAATTTCCTTTTACACCAACACATTTGTCCAACTGGTGCTAAAGACTAGGCAAAAAAGATGATAATAATTTCGTTTAGAGAACTCTTCTAACACCCCCTTATGGACGTCATAAGGACCATTAACTTTCATTATTATCTCTTAATTATTCGATGGAAAAACCTAAATTTGTAAGTATTATCTAATTATTAACCTAGGATTTTCGGTGTAAATGTATATTACTAACGCTTCTTTGGATCACATATTTCAAATAAACTCAATACTTACCTACCTTATAAGGTTTTCTTTCTTGGTTAGCCCGACGGAATATCCAAGGTATTCAGCTAACCGACTACCTGCGGAAATAGTTAGTTTAACATAATATATATATATCATGAAAACAAATCACAACCCATAAATTATTACAAACCAAATTCGACAGTTCGATAATTAAAAATATCCCATAATTTGTGGAAATAAATTTAAATTTGCATTATTATAATTTCATTTCACATCGTACCTCTATGATCCAATACCACCATCCTTGCATACATATCTGTCCGTCCATCTTCTATCTATAGCTACAGCCTTACCCATATCTACAACATGATTAACTTATGTAAGCATTAAGCTTAGTAAGTACATATGTGATCTCACAAAATATTATAAAAATTGTAACCATAGCATGAATCATTTCATCTTTGATATAGTCATCATAGTGCATAAAGCATACTTTGTAAGAACATATCTTTCCTTTTCCTTTTTCCATATTAAAACATATATTCTATCCTTTAGGGCCCTGGCCTTGCACCATTAACATTATTATGACATGCCATCGTAAAAGAAGAGGAGTAGCTAATCCCAAAGCAAACGTGACAAGTTCACCTTGCGGGATAAACATTATGATTGGGTATACAATGTCTTAATTATGTGATACATATATATACATACATTTTTGTGAAAATGTCTTATGCATCATGAAATAAATGTTGAAAACATTCTTCAAAACCATGGTAAAAGGAATCTTTTCAACGAGAAATGTATAAACATTAATAATATAATAACACATAACATTTCTTAAAACTTTTCATAATTCTTTATCATATTGTAGGTGAGAATATACTTACTTGACTTGTAGCGATTTTACTTAACCTCTTGCAAGTGGATGGTTTCCTTTCCACTTCCAATGACATAAGTGCATCAAATGTCTTTAATATTATAACATGGTAATAAAAGAAACATTCTTAGTATAAGAACCCTCAAAACATTACATTTATCATCATTACAATAAGCAATTCTATACTTGACTACTTAAACTAAGTTACACTATTATCACATTTTTAGACAGGTTCAATACTTCAATCCGGTAGCCAACACTCCATTATTTTTATAAAATCATACAAAGTTTTAATAGCTTTGAAATTTTAGCATAATGTTTGTAACATGTATATATACCATCATAATAAATTTCATGACTTTTTGAGTAGTCTAAGTATTGTTTTCATATTTTCTAAGACACAACTCCATTTCTGGAAGAATAACATGGATGCCTAGCATTCCATGAATTTTTAAAAATCACATAAAATTCAAAATGACATGAAATTTTTAGCACACATTATAGATATCTACAAGGATTATTAGATTTAATTTCATCATAATTGGATCAATCTAACATAGTATTTCATGTTCTAGAATTCATGACTCTGTTGCTGAATTTTAGTTCAGGCAGTGACAATAAACGGATTTTATAAAAACTACAAAAATTCTAATAGCTTTGAAATTTTTACAGGACATATAAGATGTCTAAACATATTACAAAAATTAATTTCAACATGTTTGAACTAGAATAAGTATTTTTCTTATATTTTAGAGTTATAAAGACAATCTGTCCTAGTAAACTATAAATGGGCAGTCAATGATCAACGATTTTTATAAAATCACATAAATTTCAATTAATCTGAAATTTTAATATAACATTCGTAACATCTATGTATAGTTTCAGATTTATTTTCATAATGTTTAGATCACTCTTAGTACTTTTCAAATATACCAACTTCTATAAAAATGTTGTAGTACAAATACCAAAACAGTGAGTAGTGTTCATTCTACAATTTATTTCTTTATTTCTAACAAATACATGAAACTAAAAACTTGCAACCATAAACTAGACATATAAATGAGTATTCATAAATTTTTCTAGCATTAAACATATCTTGTAACACCATAAAAAAAAATCATCACATTTAGAGGCCATATAAGGACTATAAGAACAACATTTAGTATAAATTTTCAAACAAATCAAAAATAGCTTCTCTGAATCCAAAATTTTTGTGAGAGATGCTTAACATAATATAAACAATATCCAAAAGGAATTTTCTCAAAATCTCATGTCTATTCTTCCCGAAAAAAATCCTAAAATATGGGTTTTTGCCTAAAAAGGGGATTAAAGATAACATTCATAAAAAATTTTCTTTGTTAAACAAAATTAAACATTAAATCACAAAAAATCATTACCACAAACACCATAATATCATAGTAAAAATTTGGTATAAAAATAGATAGAAAGCCGACCTTAAAATGTGATAAAAAACTCCATTCTGGCCCAATAATGGTTTCAATGAAGCATACTGTAACTCGTCTATTTAGCTTCCAGTTTTGAAGGAATGCTTTGTTCTCTAAGTGTTTGAGAGTTTTGAGGGTAGAGTTTAGAGACGTGCGATGGGTGGCGTAAGGTAGTTGAAGGAGTGCTCGTAAGCTCTTAAGTTGTCTCGGCCATGAATGTTTGAGAGGAAGAACATGAGAAAGAAAGGAAGAGAGGAGAAGGTTGGTAGTGATGTGTTTTGCTCTATAATGTAACTTTGTTGCAACAATAGACTTAGTCAAGAAAGAGGAAGAAGTGGCGTTGGTGGCCGAACAGGGCGGCGTCGTTTTTCACAAGTTGTCAGGGGAGTTGGTGGGGAAGGCAGGAGGAAATAAAAAAAATGATTGTTCTCTATTTTTGTGGATGTTAGTTTGTGGTCTAACATCATTACTTGTTGAAAAGAGAGGGAATGGGCATAAAATATGGGGATGGTGGGGATAACTTAGGCATCTATGGCTGCAACATGGGTGATGCATGGTTGTCTTCAAAATATTTTCTAAGCTGAGAAATAATGATTTGGATAAGTTTATAGGATATATTAGATGCTTTTGGATGTAGAAATTTGAAGCAAATGGATTAAAAATAGATTTGGAATCAAATGAGTTGTTCTTTACAACTCAAAATATGGGAAAAAGAAGCTCCAAACAACAATGACATGTCATTTTGGGGTGGCATCTCCCAAAATGACATATCATTTTGGGATTTTTTTAATTTTTTTTATTTTTTGTGCAAAAATTTGAAAATGCAGGAACTTTTCCAAAATTTGACAAAAAGACTTTTAAAGTCAAATAATTCATAAAATTAAAAATAAATCTCCTAAACATTCAAAAATTTAAAATATCATATTTGAACAAATCAAAATCCAAGTAAATCATCAAAATAAAACATTTTTCAAACAAGAAATCTCAATAATCATTTATTAGGCACCTCATGTCATTAAAATTTCCTTAATCCATCCACTGTAACAATCGTTTGTGTATAATAAATTTCACAATCATAAACATCATGCTAGAATTATCACACAAAATGTGTTTCTAAGTCATAATTTTATTCATGTAACGTATAAAATTATTAAACGTTACATATTGTCAGTTAAAGAAAACAGTGGTTGTTACAACTCTTTCCAAAGAAAAATCTACAGCCTCTTCACTTAAACCGGATAAGCAAATGGCATATAAATTTGCGTTAAACTAATATATTCTATTGCATTGTTTTACAAAAGTTTTATAAAATTTTTTGTTATACACATTTTCGCACATTTATCATATTTCTGCATATTTTCTCTAAAAGAGTTTTAAAAAACCCACTTATATCTCATGAAAGTATTCTTATTTTATTTATTTATTTTTACTGCTAGAACATATTTGTTCCGAGTTCATTAAGAACATTTTATTTATAAGGGCAAAAATGTAAGATGATCGAAGAACAAAGCAATAACAAGGATGGAATTTTATTTAATAACAATTCCAACAATCAAATAATTATATAGAAAGAGGTAGGATAATATTTGAATATAGACTGAGGGAAAATCTAACTACTAGTTTGAGTATTGAGCATGACTGTCAAAAATGGTGTGGGTGATCGGATCTCCTAAATGAATTGTGTAAAGTTGATGTTTATGTATAGCTTAAAATGTTAAAGGGGATTAGAACTATATAGACTATAAAAAATCCACAAGGTTTCTGAGCTAAGTGTTGTATTGTTTTGACTCTGCATTGTGTTCTATGAGTTGAGAATACAAGCTATTTATGGGCACAATTAAGTACAATCTTGCTAATTGTGCTTGCTGCAGCACTATCTTGGATATTTTACAATTATCACTTTAGTATACCAAGTACGAAATACCAAGTTGGCCTAACTTGGTATAGTATGCCAGGTAGAAAAGCTTATACTAAGCACCATACTAGTAAGAGTCTATACCAAGTAGGAAAGTCTGCCAAATTGGTTGTACCAAGTAGAGGTAGGCACAAGCTGGTTCAACAACTTGGTTTTAACACATTTTAAGTCATGCCTTTTCTCATACTAGTTTTAATTAGTTGAATTAAAATCATTTGAATCAAATCTCAAATATTTTCTACCTTAATACTGATTTCACCCTTTGAAATAGTCCTCTTTGAAACAGTATCTAAACAAATCGCCATCTTCTAGAAGCCAAACTAATTGTCCAAGTAAGTGTATAAAGTCCGTTCAATACAAACTCGAAACATGTCATCATGAAATCAGCACTTCTAGACAAGCACTGCATATAACAATTTTCAAGGAAAAAAATATAAAAACCTTCAAAAACAGGCCTTTGAAAGACCGACATTTAAAATTAATCACTCAAGGCTAATGGATAAGACTGAAAGGAAACCTAAAAGTCTCTCATATCGAACAATTGAGGGAAGAGACTCTCATTCTTTCAAACGTGGAACTCTTACAAGTCTTATTTTCATGTAAAAGTATAATAAATCTTTTTAAAACACAAAGATAACATTAACATACATATGCTTTTGAGTAACAGGTGAAACTTCAAAGGGGGTTTGAGTCACACTTTATGCAATTTTTTTGAAGGTTGATCAGATTGGTTTGGTTCCAACTGACCACCCTCTCGTAGAACCAAGGACTGACATAATGGGTTTTTTATTTTGATCTTTTCATTTTATTAGTAGATTCCCACATGTTATGCACATGGAGAGTTATTTTGTGGGTTCTATCTTGGCATAAAATATTGGTTATTGTGTTTTAATGTTTTAATTTACTATTAATAAAGATCTTAGTAAGATGTAAATTAGTACACAACTAATACAAGTAAGATGTAAATTAGTAGGCAACTAATACAACATCTTTATGATTATTACTTTTAAAATAATAATGATTAGAGAGGAAAAGCAAAAATAAAGAAACATTGGAAGAAATATTCATCTATATTAATATGCGGAGTAAAACAAAAGAAGAATTACATTAAGAAAGATTACACTATAGAGAATCTTTTGGAAAAATAAAAGAACAAAAAAATTAAGCATGGGCATATTTGTTGTAGTAGGTCAATTAGAAAAACTCAAAAACATATTTGATATATGGGAACAAGCAAGAGAAAAAGAGTATTTCAAAGAAGCATATAAGAAATGAAATTGTAAACAAATATGGACAGATTTAAGAGGATTTATTTTATTGGGGTAAAATAACAGAACGATGAGGAAGTATAAAACAAAGAATAAAAAAATCACCTTCACTGGCACACTGTGTGTGTAGAAGATTTTATATATTTTTTAATTTGATGTGATTTTGACTAAATATTTTTGTTTTATACTAAGTATGGTTGTTACTTACTTTCTTAAATTAAAAAATAAAAAGTAATCACAATAAAAACTATTCTTTACTGTCACATCGTGCATGTGGGTGTTTGGCAGACAGGTTTAAACTAGAATAATGAGTTCAAAAACTATAGCATATGAGAGCTTTACACTGTAGTTATCTTTAGCTTTACATCATAGTTGTTAAGAGTTTTACACTGTGAATGGTTTTAAACTAGGGAATTCAAACTGGTGTACCAAAAAAAGGGTTTATCTTAGGCCTTTATTTGGCTCTATAAAAAAAAATTACTACGTAATTAAAACAAATTGGAAGCTCTATAAAAAAAATTACTACGTAATTAAAACAAATTGGAATAAAGAAGTATTATGTTGTTGTATTTCAAAATAGAACAAATAAGATAACTTCTATTTCAAAACAAAACAAATGAAATTATAAAAGGAAAAACAAAAAAAAATATAAGAATGTAAGAGAAAATATAGGGCAAAGTGTCGAAAAATAAAAAACCAAAAAAGTAAAAACAATGATAAGGAAAAAGTCAAAAGGTAGAGGAGGGAGAGTTTTTTTTTTTTTTTTTTTTTCTTTTTGCCTTTAGATGAAAAATCTCGAGCATGAAATTGCACTCCTAGATAAACAAAAATAGACACGACTATATGTAGTCATAACTTTCAAAAAGATAATTAAAAAAAATCAAAAAATAAAACAAAAACATTAACCGACTGTGGTAGGTTTGCAACTCCATCGGTGCCGGTAGCATAAGAGGCAAAGGGGGAGTGGGTGGGGGTGCTCAATGGTGGTGGGTTGACGGTGATCCAACACAGCCGAATCATGACGAAACTACAATGGATGCGAAGGCGTCGCTCCCTCCGTCACGGCGGAATCATGCTTTCAAAAAGGCCCTAGAGCATCTTGATTAATGGTGGCCACCAAGGGGAGGGGGTAGCGAACTTACGGAGGACAAAGAGGAGCACCCAGGCGGCAGAACGACAGAGCGACCTAATGACCAAGTGCAAGCTTGGTGACTTTCATGACTTAGGGTGGTCGCGATCTCGACAGGGACACAATGGACCTTTTCACTTTGTGGTGGTCCCTTCAGTGGGTGGCGGTCGTACCGTAACACATTACAAAGGTGGAGGTGGAGAAGGTGGTGGAACTCGACGGCTGCGGATCAACAGCAATCCAATGGTGGTTGAATCACGATTGAGCCGTGCGAAGAACAGTTGATCTTGTTGTGCCTTCTCTTTGGTACCAGTCCATCCTCAACAAGTTCTTCTCCTGCTGTCAATCGAGCTTGCGTATCCAATAATGATGGCTGTGAGTCACAAACCTAGTCACGACCATGCTGGGTCATCGTCGCCGATGCAATGAAGGATATCTGATCTCTCTTTTTTTTTTTTTGGTTTATGGGTTTCCAATAAATTATATGGGGTGTGGATAGATTCACTAAAAGCACTACTAAGGTTGTTTATCTTCAACCATTGAATGTACATCTAATGGCTAATAAATTAGTCTTAACAATAAGACCTTCTAGATATTTCACTGAGATAAATAGGATAACAAAAGTAGTCATAAAGTTCAAGTTCAATAAAATATTTATGGGAGATGTTGTCGTGGAGAATGGAAAAATTCTCCACTGATGGAGAATACTGGTTACAATCGTTAAATCAAAAATTAATGGCTCAAAATAACCTTTACAATAGAAAAAAAAAAATAGATTCTACCACACTTGATCATAAACTAAGCAACAAGAAAAAAACACTTTGTTGAAATCTCCTCACTGTCACGTTCATAGAGGAGCAGGTCTGACCACCACAAGCTCTGTCGCAACTTCGACGAAACCACGACCCAAGGGGGTGGAGACCTCCAGATCTGGCGTATTCGTTGTTGGAATTGTGCTGCAACAGGGTCACCACGGACCCACTGTGGTTGCCACCCCTTTACACAATCGCCATTGTTCCATTGCGAGAAAGATCGCGAGCCTCGATCGTTGTTCGCGTTGTCATGAGCAAGATCGCAAGCCTTCGCTGTTGGTCATGATGGGTCGCGACTCCTTGGCACCGACCGCCGTCATTCCATCGTAAGCAAGATCACGAGCCTCCGCCATTGGTCGTGATAGTTCGCGAGCCTCTACCGTCATAATGGGGTCGTGAGGGGGTAGGTCGCCACCAGCAACCACATTCCAAGTTCACCGGCATCCCTTCCAGCGGTGGCGGTGGCATTATTTTGGTTTTTTGTTTTGTTTTCTTTTGTTTTATCTTGTTTTGTTTTTCAGTTTTTGGGTTTAGGGTTTATTTTTGATAAATTTTATGTATAATAAAAAGAAATAACTTGATGCGTATGAGCCTATCATAAGCTCACTTGTTTATATTATTAGATTGCAATTGAGCGGACAATAACATTCTCCATTGGTGGAGATTTTAATATTTTCCACCGTAGACTCACCCAATATTTGAAAGGAAACATATTATTTTATGTGGGGAATATATTAAGAGAAGAACATATTTTAATGGTATATTTCAAAACAAAAAAAAAAAATTGAGATCGTAGGGAAAAAAAAAGTAAAGGAAAAAGAAAAGGGAACAACAGAAGAATTGAAAAGAAAAGGAGTAAAAAAATAAAAGGAAAAAGCTTGAAAAAAAATAAAAAAAAAGGAAGAAGAAAAAAAAGGAACGATTAAGAGCAAAAAAGAATAAAAAGGAAAAGAAAAAGGGTGCGAAACTCCCTAAACGAAACTGGAGAAGTGATGAAACGCGTTAGAACCTTTTACATATGTGCAGTAGAATTCTTTTTTTCCTTTTAACTCCATGACATCCAGTTGATGTCCTTGTTTGATATTCATATAAAACCTAGCGATGGCAATTCCCTATACCCAATAAAATAAAAGATATATTGATCATTGCCAAAAAAGAACTGGAATTGATTATCTTAAGACAAGATGTTACACGAACAACTGAAAATTCAAAATAGCTGACGATTGAACCCTATATTCCAATAAAATAAAGCCATTAGAATTAACATTTAGAAAAGACTTAACAGCAAAAATCTAATGTTCATGAATGATAAACGAAGATAAAATACAGAACCAAGAACATTACTTTTGGGAGATGTTTACCAAACCATAAAAGAATATAAATGAAAAGATAACGACATTGGAAATAAAAATAAATTAATAAGAGTGAGCATCATTTATTCTCTTTTTAGTATTTATTTATTTAAGAATTAAAATCTTATTCATTGTAATTATTAAACTACGTAAAACACTAATAGCTATGAAATAATAATATTTAAATTTAGATATTAAACAAATATGGTATTTATTTCCTTTGATAGAGAATTAATACTAAAAGATTTACGAGGATTGATATTTTTTTCTTCATTCTCTATATTATGTAGAGCCTACGGAACTTTCATTATTTATTTTATAAGTGAATACATTATTTAAAAGGATAAAAAAATGCTCATTATTTTTCTTTTCCCTTTCCCTTTCTATTTTTGTTTGATGCAAAGTAAACGTGCCTTTAATTTTTAGAAAAGAAAGAAAGAAAAATAAAGGAAAAATAAAAGAAGATATGAATGATGACCGCACTTGGTGAAAAGAATGAAAAGGTACTATTGTTGCCTTATAAACTGTGGGTTTTAATGTGATGACTTAAGGGATTAAAAAATAAAAAAATTGTAGGAAGTGTCAGATTTTAGTAGCAAAAAGTCATTTATTGATTCAGTTGTTCAAATTAAATAATTATGTAAACTAAAATACTCTTAAATTGATTAGGATTTTTATCCTCTTTCTCTCTCCCCTCTTTCCTCCTTCCCTCTTTTGTCTATATCTTGTATCTTTTTTGCAACTCCTTCGTTGGCTTGTTCACACAGCGACAGAGATGGCAGGCTCAGACTCGTTCTCATCGTTGTAGAAGTCAAAGTCGGCTTTTTTATCGCAATTCCGTGACCATATCAGGCTACACAAGCACAATCTTCCATGGTGACGGTTGCAGAGTCGACGATGATGAGCGACCGAAGCCAATGGTGACAGGCGAGCTAAGCTAGCTAACAACGAGCGGATTTGGTTCAACTCGGCGGCAGATTTGGCTCTTCGTGTCTTTCCTATTTCTCTCTCCCCCAGAGACACATCTGGTTTGACGAGAAATGACAGAGGCGACCAACAAAGTGAGTCGATAAGCGGCGGCCATCGTTCCGGCATCCTTGCAACGTCGCTGGCTCGTTGATAGAGAAGAGCGAGAGATGAGAAAGACAAGAAGAAAGGGAACAGGGGAGAAAAGAAGAAAAAAAGAATCAGCTTTGTTGTTAGGGTACTTTAGGTCAGAAGGCATGGTTGTCTTCAGAATTCTTAATTTAAGACATATAACGTGTGCTAACTTCTCAAAATAGACATGACATCTGTTACTAATAATTTTACAGAACTCAGCATGTCACTCTTTCTCCCTAAAAAAATTACATGATATTTATTTTTTCATACATTTTGTTTTAGGTTAATTCTAAAACTAGATTTTTGGTTTTTAATCTCATTAAAAGTATACTTTTATAATAAATTTAATATATAAATATATACCTTATTTTAGTCAATACTTATTTTTGACCTTTAAAATGACTAAATTATCCTTAAGTAGAAGAGAAAAAAAATTAACTTTGAAAAAATAAGAAAAAAATAAAAACACATAAAACACATATTTTTGAAGTTATTCTATACATTTTGTTCAAGGCAATAACCTTAGTATTAAGTTTTTTTAATTTATAAAATTACTTACTTTGAGAACATTTTGAGAAAATTTTAGGTCAAAATTGAAGATTGAACGAGAAAATATATAAATTTATATATTAAAACTAATTTAAAGGTATAAATTCAATGAGATTAAAAATCGAATGAATATTGTTTGAATGGACCTAAAATACAAGATATAAAAAGTAAATAAACCAAAAATAATCATTAATTGTCTAGAATTTCTACCCTTGCTTTGCACTTGGCAACAGTCCGACATGAAAGATATGTAATTTATTAAAATTGCAGGATACATTTGTGTTAATTTCATGAAGAAAATACTGACTTCTCTAATTTTTTATCCAACATTTATAAGTTAGGGTGTTTGGGCAGTGCGATCAGAACTAAAACTTTTTAACTGAATTGTAGCATGTTAAAGTTTCACCATTTACCACACTTTTCCTAATCACTGTAACGTATAAGAGCTTTACACTATAGCAATCAAAAGTGTTAGCTAGAACTAATTTTACCAAACACCTTAACAAAATTTTTTGAAATACATAATTTGATCCCGAGTTAATAATTGGCCTATTTTCATATGAATTCTTGCATGAGAATGATTAAATAAAATGGATAAAATAATTCCTTCACAAAAGTAGAAAAAAAAATGACAAAATAACAACATTTTTCAAAGTAGGGAATTTTTACAATGAGAGAGGCTCTTCTTCCTCATCTATGAAACACTATTCATGTCCAATAAATCAGCATCTAAACTGTAAACAAGCTTACTAATTTTAAAATGAGTCAAACATAGAAGATTCATTTTAAAACCTAAAAATCAAAAATATATATTTAATTTTAAAAAAGAAGACACTAATACACTATTATCGGTTTAGGAAGAAGGGTCACCGACGACCCAAAAATAAAAAAGGACTTAGGTTTGAGGTGCGTGGACTGGCCCCGATGAGTGATTCCATCATGATCCGTGAGAGTCGCAGCTCCATCATGAGGGTGATCTTTGTCTTAACGGAATCACGATGGCGATGGGTGCAAAGGAGTTGTGACCTTTGTCACGATGGTGGGCCTCCCACAGGGTCACTTTCGCTTGACGACCACCATTGTCCTCCATAGGCAACAGCCATAGACTGCTTGAGATTTTTTTTTTTTCTTATTTTTGTAATAATTAAATTAAAAAAGTTGTGATTGAATGTGGTTGAGTGTACTTTTGTTTTTATTATCACACGATCCGGATCGTTGACTTTTCATCTGAGGGTGGAAGTGACTGTCATTAATCAATGGCAAAATAAACGGCTTTCTTATGGTAGTCATTTCCTAAAAACAAAAAAGAAAAGAAAAGAAAATCTAAATTAGGTAACCAGATTTGAAATGAAAAACTCGATAGCTTCTTCATGTAACCAAAATCTTTTTGTTTTAGAACTTTTTCCCTCTTCAGATCTAATTGTTTTAATTTGAATAAAAAATTATTTTAACCCACTTAAAGCCCTAAAGTGCACCATTTTCGAGTTACAATACGTGAAAAGAGAGTTTTTTCATAGATTGGTCAAAACTATGATGAGAATACCTCTAAAAATGAATGTTGCGGATCAAATTGAGGCATGCTTACCGGCCATCAGTTATGATAATCCAAAAAACAGTTTGGTCTCAAATTTAATTTTTCACTTCCCCTCAAGAAAATTAATTTTAGCTAAGTAATGCATTAACCCTTTCTTTTGTAAAGTTTACAATGATTTTAAAAATTTAATTGATGAATGAGATCAACCTAGTTGATTGTAAATCTCTCCACCCCAACCATAGGTTGAAGGTTCGAATCACGCTTAGCCCCACTCAATAGTGGTGGTATTCGCCCATCTCCCTCCCCTTGTATTAAAAAAAAATAAAATAATGGAGATAACCATCATATAACAACTAAATATTTTATGAAACATCACTGCAGATGCAAAACATCATCTTCAATGCCCTAGAATGGCAATGGCTTCGGACCTTGGTTGTGACCAAATTACCAGAAAATCAACGACATTCGCACAAAATTATTCCCCATGTAGCTGCCACAGAGTGTCATATAAGAATTCGACCACATTTTAAAAAAAAAAGAAGAAAAAAACAACAACAACGACTTCGAGAAACGCTTTGCCAAAATGAAATTCTCTTCCAGAGACTTTTACTTCCTTTTTCCAGTTTAGAAATAGAAAGAAACAAAATAAATAAATAAATAATTTAGGCCATACGTAGCATCTAATAGAAATGGAACCAGCAGAAAAATTTGAAGAGCTGCAAGTGCCATCTTTTCTTTTTGGCTTCTAAAACAGACCTAAACAAGCCACCAACTTCTGAGAATTAACCTTTGTCCAAGAATATTATAAAAAGCCGGCTCAATCCGAACCGAGCACTACAGACAACTAAAAAGCTTCAGACCAAAATAGTGTTAGAAGGTGGCAGAGACCGCCGGTTAGCGAATCCTGTATATCTTGTCATATGCGTCCTATGATCGCCTTAGACGAATGTACAAAAGCTGGTCATTTGAGCGTTTTATGATCTCTGAAAGTTACCTGTTAGCACTTAGCCATTGACCCGTTTCAAGTTGAGGTTGTTCCTTCCTTGTGTCCAGAAGTTAATGTCCTGTCATCTATCATCACAAAATTGAACAGCTGAGAGCAACATCTTCGTTAAAAGCATCCATCTATATTAGTATTTACCACACAATTTCAATTATGAAGGTGATATTCTTAAGCTGGATGGAATTAGGAGCACGTTTAACAAAGGAATGTAATGAGGAAAGTAATGAGATTGAAAAGTGACATTCAATTATCAAAGTGACACTCTTAAGCTGCATGGAATCATGAAAAGGAATGTAACGAGAATGGAAAAAAAAGTAAAGCAATAATAATAATGGTTAATTATAAAACTATACCCCTAGTTTTAATTATTCCTCAATTTATCCCTCTGTTTTTAAAAACTACAAACTTTTCTTTTGAATTTGAAAAACTTGTTTCAATTTTATCTCTTGCAGATCCTTTTGACAGAAAAAAATGGAGATAAAATATAAATATTTTTAATTAGACCGAATTTGTTTCTGAAATATATTTTTCTTGAGAAATTTTTTTAAAATATTTTTACATTTAAAGCCATGAGCTTAAGTTTTTTTTTCCCCCTTAAAATAAGATGTTTTGTTTTCAGATTTTTTTTTTGTTTTTAAATCTATAAATATTTTTTATAACTGTTTAAGATTAGTTATGTTGTTTTACCCAATTTTTTCTATTCATAAGGATGAGATTGAAATTAATTTTTTAAATTCAAATGATACCTTTGTAGTTTTTAAAAATAGAGGAACAAATTGAGATAGTTAAAACTATAAAGTATAATAATATAATTAACCCATAATAATAAAGATCATTGATTCCTCTTCTAGTGTTTATTTGACTATCAGTGTGATGGGAAACAATCCAAGTCCTTTTCCAGTGGTTACCAAAATTACGAATGATAACATCGACGTAATTACTAGAATTATTTTTTATACAATAGTAGTTGTTCCTAGAATTTGAGCCTAAGATCAAACTTACCAACTTAAATGTCCTTTTACACATTATATAGTCATTAAGTATACAAATAAATATGGCATTCATTGTCTCTTAACTGGGAATCAATACTAAGAGGGTGTAAGTATTGCATTCCCCTTCCTCATTGTGTGGGACCCACTAAGCTCTCATCACTAAATTTGTAAGTAAACAAAGTAGATGGGAAAAGGAATCATTCCCAATTTTCCCTTTCCCTTCCATGCAAAATAAATGCGCTCTAGATGCAGCTAATTGAAGAAACTAGCTGGAAGAGTCAATTTTCAAGAAAAGGGTATTTATAAAAGTCTAAAAAAAATTGAAGAAAAGATTTATGTTTAGTGGAAGTAGAATGACAATTACTGACCTAAGAGATGAGGACCACAGGGACATTCCAAAGCCATGCCAATGTGTTAGCAACAAATGCTATAACTGATAGAGATTATGATTCAGTTTATTTAAGCATTTGCCTTTGAATTCAAGGTCGTGTTTATCGCTTAAAATTATTTAGAACTAAATTAAGTTTGTCTTATTATTAAATTTATTTATCTATAAAATACCTTAGGGTCCGTTTGTTTCGAGAATTCTTTGGATTCTTTGAACTCAAATTTAGATTAGAGTATTATGCATCTTTTAAATACGTATTTGTTTCTCCCAAAATCCGAATCCTTTGAGTATCAAGAATCCAAGTTTTCAGAGTTCTGACTCCCCCTAAACTTTTAATACTCGGATATCTCTGCTACAGTAAAAACTAAAATTCGATCTCCTATATTTGAGAAAAAAAATCATAACTTCTTCATTTGTCATCTAATTGAGATGATTCTTTTTTTATTGTATTCCTAGTGAAAGAGGAATAAATTAAGATCCATATTGCATACATTTTAGGATCATTAACATTAAGATTTTATTAGATTTTTTGATAAATCAAAAACTATTTTCACTACCTTTCTAAACATAAATTTCAATTTTATTCCATACTCAAAATAAAACTTAAATGCACATCCAAACGTTAATTCGGATAACAATTCAAATCACTTAACTCAAATCCTAATCCAAATCACACTAACTCAAATTAAATCACCAATTTGAATCCATTTACCAAACGGACCCTTAGTGATTATAAGTCCAATTCAGGTACAGTTAACGAATGGTTATGATTTCTGACTTTCCTCGGAGTTTTTTTTTTCTCTGTCTAGAATCCTCGCTTTGCTATCTCTTAATCTCTCTAATCTCTAGTGGTTCTATTTCCCTATCTCTTCTCTCTTTATCCTCCCAGATCAATAACAGTTTTGAGTTGACACTTTTGCCATACAAGCACAAGGAAAGAAAGACATATCTATGCTTAAGGACGTGCTGTGAGATGCCAAACAAGTAAATCTCATTAACTAATACCTTGATCAAGGGGCATGGAATTGGTGTTATTTTCTGGGGCAGACAACTTTTCTTGCAGAATTTCACCATTACCATTTGCAGCGTTGTTTGTCCCATCTCCTGGAACTTCAGAGTTGATAATCGGCGAGTTTTTTGACTGCCCATTTCCCAAATCCAAAGGAGTCACCATCGTTTCAGGGTTAGCAATGTCCTGGACAAAAATTGCAACGTTCAAAACTTCAAATGAAATGTTATGGAAGACATGGACATCTGCATAATGAAGAACTTTGATATTGAAATGCAAGTAACAACAATCCATCCCTTCAGATGTGTCAATATGTAAGTTGAGAATTTATACCTCTTCTTCTATCTTTATTCATTTAATTATTTATTTTTTATCTTCTCATGGCCATTTTCTACCCGTAATAGGAGTAGGGTTAGTGGCATTCACACAAATGATTTCACTTTCAGCTTTCAAGTTATTTAAAGGATATGAAGTTTTGTCTGCTAAACAAAGTGCGTAATAAATGAAGCAACAATAGTGGGATAAGAGAAAAACACTTAACACTTTACCCCGTCCTAAAAGCAAAACCAATATAAAGCATGCCTAACAATATATCAAAGAAACCCAATATATGCTAATACTATCTCCAATATGTAGCCAAGCTAAAAAAGCAAGAACAAATTGATGCCTTCCACGTTCAGATACAAAGAAATTAACAAAAAGTAGGGCTATAAGAATTTGGATTCAAGAAAAACAAAAAGGGGAAAGAAAAGCCCTGAAATAATCATGTATATTAAGCTCTCTTTGTTAATAAGCTTTAGCTACTAGGAAATAGCCTACTCATCAAGCTAATGCACATTGCAACATATTACCAATAGCAACTCTTTTGACGCTAGACAACACTGGTTCTCATAATACCTAACTTCCATTTAAGAAATATTGCTTTTATCATAAAATCTTATGAAACGCTATGCTCTAAATATCTACCAAAACATCCCAAGAAAAAATCGTACTTTGTCGCAACATTTGCCTCGAGCTTGACTACTTCTACTAAGAAAAATGATACACAGCAAACTAAACCCCATAATGTTCTATGCCATGATATGTCGTACTTGTTAATCAAATAATAAAACCTAGTTTCAGATGTCCAAATTCAAATCAACCAACCCTCAAGAATTGGAATTACAAATAAATAAATGAATGAATAAAAGAGAAAAAAAGGAAAAATCGACCAATATGGGTAGAAGAAAACTGACCTTTTGTGTCTGAGTATCAGAAGATGGTTGATCCTTCGAAGGAGACGTTGCACCTTCCATATGGGGCTCATGTGATGATGCCTCTTTTTTACAAACATTAACTGCCTCTCTGTTATCTGCAGTATCCTGTTTGAGGACCCGAGAACTTTTTGTTTGGCTGCTATAGTCACCATTTTGCAAAACATCCCCAGTTTCCCCAGCAGCCCGCTTCCTAATTAGAGAACAAAACAATAAAAAATGTAGACTGTAGTTTTTGAAAAAAAAAAAAGACTGAAGTATGGTCTTCTATTATTTTCCAAACCCACCCACTATTAAATGAACAAACAAAAGATGATTGTCATCTTCTTACCTGCTGGAATTAGGAATAGCTTTGTGGTGATATTCTTGCCTGCTGGAGAACAATATTCCGCGAAGAGGCTTTCCGTCGATGTAAGTTTCAATGGTATATCCATCTGAGATTCTTTCAGTAACCCTTGCTTGAAATGTTTTCTTTCCCTGTAGTGGTGGGGACTGTATCAAACTGATATTCTGTATGTCTGCAGTTAGAGCAATAGAATTTAGAAACATGTATTTTGATGCAGAATACTTTATGAGAAATTGAACAACATGAACTAGATACTAAAATAAAGTGTTGCGAAATACAAATGTTCAACTGTTTTGAAATTTATCCCCTATCTTGTTTCTGAAACTGTGAAACGTGATGTATAATTATGAATTACAATTATAAATAAACCCCTATATACAAATACATTACTTGGATTCGATGTGAATATAATCAACGAAAGAAAACTAAACATGTTACAAGAGGTTACGTTGATGCTTTATTAATTAACGAGTAGTATTGCATCCACCACCTATTTACTTAATAGTTTAAAAAAAAAAAAAAGACTTGCTTCAATTACATATTTTAAATGATTAATAAGCCAGTCATGTACAAGTTCAACTATTTTCTTATGATCAATAAACTTGTTAAACCAGGCACAACTTGTCAACGCTAATTCCAACCCCCGACTCACATGCTTGGCTGTAAACTGGCACGGTTACAGGTTGGTAAATATTAGCCCCAATGCCAACTCTCACAAGAGATTTGTCATGAATAGGAGTGACATTTTGTTCTTGGCACTTTAGCTTCAACTGCTTCCTCAGTGATAACTTCTCAAGCCTCTGTTCGCTTTCCTTAGTAAGTCCTGAAATTAAAAATAAAATAAAATAAAATAAACTCTCATAACAGCGAGACACTACAAAATTTCTTTCCAGCAAACAAAAATTAACCTGTGTATAAGTAATACATATCATCGAGTGCCTCAAGAGTCTTATTGCAACCACCCAAAAACACAAGAACACCTCTCCTGTGTGGATCCAAACAGTCCCCAGCCACAGAAAATCTAGCAGATGGCCCATCGCCTACAGTTGCCACCTTGGTCCATATCCCAGTATCTACACCAACAAAAATTTACACTCTTTATTACATTAGAGGGCAAATAAAATGCCAAGAAGAGAAACATGAAATAAGAACACAAGGACACAGACAAGGACATCGATCAGAATCAATGAACATTAATATCAAAGAAAAATTCTTGCCTTTAAATTATTATAAAGTTTAATTAACTTTTCTATTTTTCAAAGAATGAGTTTTCCATCATTTTTTAAATGGTGAATGAAACTACAATAAACATATTTATTCAAAACTCAAAACCATTTGCTTTTATCCGTATTTGGCTCATATAGAAGTCATTTCGCAAGCATGGTTAGGAAGGAAATGTCATTACAAGTCTGCTCAAACTATGGAATCATAATTATCTTCATGCACACCAAAAAAAAAAAAAAATTGAAAAAAATGAAAAATTCAAGTAAACAAGAATATCTTAAGTATATTACTGATACATACCAATATCTAGCATGTACAGGTCGTTATACAAATTTTGGGCATCTGTAAATCCCCCGAAAACAAATAACTTCTTGCCAAAAGCAACAGTTGAGTGACCAGCTCGAGGAGTCAATAAATGGCCTGTAGTGTTCAGCTCTCTCCAGACTAGAGTATCTGTTACAGTACCAACACCAGAAATATATCAAAACATATAAGACTATTTACAAGATATTAAAGCCACAATGTTCTTTTTCCCAATCAAACAGCAACTTCTAAATACTATACTTCAAGCAGTAAAAGTATATTATGCAGATTAGCAGTACCTGTGTCAAGGATATGAACATCGGATAAATAATAATCATGCCCATCTTCACCACCAATCACAATGAAATTGTTCTTCCAAGAAGAGCAAGTATGGCTATCGCGTGGAGATGGTGGTGTGCCTGATGTAGTAGCTCGTTTCCACACAAATGTCTCTACAATATTAGAACAGAAGAATATTTCGATCAATCGGTCACTAAGCTATAGCCAAGCATCCCCAGATTTTCTTAATATATACCCCAAATTATGACTAAACCGGTAAACCCAATACCAAATTGATGTAATGCACTTCATAACCAACACCTGGCATACTCTCTCTCTCTCTCTCTCTCTCCAAAACCCACCTTCATTTTCTCAAGGTGATAATAAGGATACTGATTGGAAAGCTTATACTAGTAACTACTCACAAGCCTGCAAAATTCATAACCAATATGGCACCTGAAAGTCCTAGAGGCTTTAATGATAAGCAAGCATCTTACCCTCCACAGGTCATTTAATATGACAATTGTTCAAGATCAATATATTAAGCAAGTCAACCAAACTTGGACCATTCTTTGAGGCGTACCATGAGAATGCATTTATATGAAACCTCAAAAGGACTCCAACTCGCAAAGTAATTGGTGCAAATCCTATTTGATAAAGAATTTACCTGTATTTAATATGTAGAGATCATTGTAGTACACCTCCTCATTACCACTTGAAGATTTGCCACAACCTCCAAATACAAACAACCGTTTACCAACAAGGGCGGCGCTGTGGCCCTCTCGTGCCTCCGGTCCTTCTCCCCTCACACTTGGACATATCCATGTATGTGAGGCTACAATACAAGAACAAAATGTAAGCATCCACTAACAGTATTCAACAAATACTAGCGAGCATAATTTTAGTAGAATTCCTAACACCTATCGGTTCACAGGGGAAAGATAAGATAAACCTATTTAGGCAGCATACCATATTGGTTATGTCAAAAAGCTAATAAAGGGGAAGAGATTAGAAGGAGAAGTTGCTCACAAGTGTCTAATATATGCAAATCCTTGAGAGGATTCATCCCATCTGTACCACCAAATACATAGAGATTATCACCAACAGTAGTACAACTGTGGCTGTCCCTTGGGGTTGGTGGTGTTCCCTTTATAACCGGCTGGCTCCATGTCTGTGTGGCTGCAATCGGTTTATTCAGAATTAGAAACTCAACTATACCATAACGTAAACCAATTTCAATGCAAAGTACAAAAAGGAAAAATGCAAGAGAACACTCAAATGCAAACCAAAGTCCTAAAGAAAAAGAAAAAAAAATAGCCAGGGAATTTCATATTTAAAAAGGGGGGGAAAGTAAGATTCAAACTACAGATTACCCACAAAAAATTGGAAACTAACTAATGTTAAAAATCTAAAAGGAAGTTACAACATTACAAAAAAAAAAGCCCACAAAAAACAAAAAAAAAAAAGATCCCTAAGAAACAATTTCATAGCATTCCTCATGTGAAGATTAATCAACAGAACAAGTCAAGGAAAGCTCCAAACTTTCACCCCCAAACTAGAAACCAAAAAAAATAATAGTAAAAAATACATCCCAAAATGCCTAGCCAAACTACACATACACACAAAAATGAAAAACCCATTAAAAAAAAGAAGAAAATGAAAAAAAAAAAGAGAAATATATACATATATAGATATATATAAATATATATTTGTTAAAGACCCACCAGAGTGAAAGACGTGTACTTGGTTGGTCTGACAGTTATCTTTGCCATAACCCCCAAAGACGTAGAGAAACCTCCCTTCTTTAATGGCGTTGCAGGTGTGTCCCCACCTCTTCCCTGGCCCAGAACAACCAGAACCACCCACCACTTCTTCCTCTCTCCGCCCACCTTCTCCACGGCCTTTTTCTTCTGATCTTTCCCACCTCATTTTCCTTTCTTTTCTTTTCTTTTCTCTCCGTTTCCGGGAAAATCAATGAAGAAGGAAAACAAACAGAGACGTAACACAGTGGCTGAGAAAACGACAGCAAAGAAGAATAAAAAAAAAATGGGGATTTGGGAAAAATCGGAGAGTAGTAACAATGGAGCAATATTTATATTTCCCTAATGTTATTATTAATCTCCCAAAAGCCTTTTTAGTGGATTTTTTTTTTTTTTTTTTGAGGTGTGTGTGCTTTTGAGCTCATGCAACAAAAGATTTTATGTTTGTTTTCATTATTTTTTTAAAATAAAACATGAACAGAAAAATAAAAAATAAAAAGTGTCCCGAAGAAGAAACTGGAGAGGTAGGGATTTTGTTGTGTTTTGTTTTTGTTTTGTTTTGTTTTTTTTAGAGAGTCTATTAGTCTATTGCCCATTGTGTGATGCGGTAAGGAGACCGGAATTTGACACGTGGCACCCGCAGAATGGTATTTCGGAGACCCCACTCATTTAGGGTCCTTTACCCAGGGAAGGAGAGTCAGAAGCGTTAGACACGTGGCGATTTGGCAGTGACCTGATAAAACCTCAAAAGTAATGAGAAACATTCATCAGAACCACCTTATTATATGGTTCGAAAGTTTTTTACTATAATAATTTTTTATTATTATTATAATATATAAAAATTTTATATTATTTGTAACTAAAAAAATATAATAAAAATTATTTTGCTAAACACGAGCGATTTAGGGGGTATTTAGAAGGTGGTGGGAACCCGTGGTGGGAACTACTTTTACTGTAACATGTGAAAGCTTTTACACTGTAGTAATTTTTTAAATTGTTACTGTAGCATGTGAAAACTTTACACTGTTTATAACTAAGTTTGTGGTGGGAACAATGCCAAACAGGGGTTAATTTTCACTACATCTTGATAAACTTGATGAGAGGAATATTGACGGTGCACTAAAAATCTGTCTATATATTACCAATACTTTAGAGAATCAATTTATTATGGGTTTACTCTTTCACGTTTACATCTTTTTTTGGTCACTAATAGGTCTTTTATATCTTAAAAATGAATTATTAAATTAGTATTACAAAGTCAAACTCTATTTGTTTATTTTTTTTATAAGAGATATATCTATTTATCTAAGTCAGGGTCAAGATCCATTATTCTACGCTACTATTAAATTTTTATATTTTTTTTAGGTAATTGAATTTTTAATTTTTTATGGACTGAATTTTAATTTTAACGACACAGGAGTGTTTATTTAAGGGGGCAAAAAAAAAAAAAGGAATTTTTTTTGAATTTCAGAGAGTAATACACTGTGAAATTTTAGTTTGAACTTCTCTATTCAACTTTTTTATGTATACACGAAACAAAAAATAAGATTTGTTCTAAATATATGGAGCAGTAAATGTTTATCTTCCAAATATTAATGCTACCAGTAAGGATCCATGTAACTGTTGGTTGCTGTTTTATTGCGGAGGAAAAAAATAATAATAAGAATAACAAGTTTAGAATTCTAAATAAAATATTTGTTTTCGTTGAAAAAAACCCGTTTAGTATTGTTTTGAGAGTTTTTAAAAATGTTTTGTACGTTTTTTAAAGTAAAAATTTCAACAACACTCTCAGCATAATTCCTTAAAAATTTTCATTTTTCATAACAAAATTATTTTTACTAATTTTCAAAACACCACCAAACAGATCCAAAATATATATTAAGAATTTTTGTTTGGAAAAATCCCTTTCTAGGGTGTATGACAAGCATGGTTAGAACCAATATTTTGAGTAAAAAATAATTTAAAGCTTTCACATATTATAATAAAAAGTAAAAAATTAATTACAGTATAATACTTTCAAATGTTATAGTATTTTGAACTAAAATATTAATTCTAACCATATTTGTTAAACATCCTATTAATCTTTATAAAGTTATAATCTCGTTGTTTATAAATTTATAGACTCTAATTTAGTCTGTAATATGTTAATAATTAGATTATAACCTTGTAAAGTTGAAGAAAATTACTCTCTTCTTTTTTTTTTTTTTGTGACAGTTGCGTTACTATTTGAGTAATAATGGCAGACAAATATGTGAGCCTTGGCACTGCTATAAATAACATTAAATTAAATTAATTATGATGACAATAACAAAAGGCAATTTTGTTTGAAATTTGAATTAGGAACTGACACAAACATGGATGCCTTGCTTATGTGTAACCGGTGTGGCATCTCTTTACATTGTCCTAGTACTGAAACTAGGGCTAACCCATAGATGCTATTTCTGAAACACCTATGTATTAATATTTGAAAAACCTTTTTCGTTCTTGCTAGTTAAAACCTCATGATTTATTAAATTAAGACTTATTATTACTATTATTTTATAAGTAATAAAGTCATAATTTTATAAAGATAAATAAAATTATTATTATAATTTACAAGATATTTAAAAGAGTAGTTAAAAGTAAAAATATTGGTTTGAAAATTCTAACATATAAGAACTTTATATTAAACAATTTTTTATTTTTTATTGTAGTTACTGAGAAGTTTACATACGGTTTCAACCGAAAAGCCAAACAACCCATCAACGATTCCAACTGACATGTCAAACAACGTATTAAAGTGTTTAAAATTATGGTTTCAACTCACAATTTCAACTATAAACATTGTAAAATTTCATATATCCCCTCGGGCAAGCATAAGACAAGATTTGTATGAAAGAAATTTCATAAAAATATAAAACTCTTTTATAGTATAAAGTACAAATTTGTTATAATATAAACTTTTTTATGTTACATGTGCTCTTAACTATATTCAACTCTTCTTTTAGACATCCCAATTATGTAGGGAAATTGTGTCTCCCTCCCCCCCCTAACAACCCTTTTTTTTTTTTTTTTTTTTTTTGCCGGAGTAGTGGTCAGTGGGCCAATTAATTGCTTAGTTATTGGGACACCAAAACGCCCTGTTTAGTGGTTTAAGGAAAAATGGGTGTGGCATTATATCATTTGGTACCGTGGTTATACTTGCACACAGGCCCAAAATTAGATGCTTTGCGTGCAAGTACCATTCGGTCATGCTTTAATTAGTCACGAATCAAAAATTGACAAGACAAGAACTTCTTTCAACATTGTTGTACGTGCACTTGTTATTTATTTGTTTATTGATAGTTCAATGGATTTTACAGTGTAAGAAGCGTGGTGTTTTAGATATTTGATTAATTTTTTAATTATGTAATTAATAATATATTTTATAAATAAAATGGTATTTAAAAAAAGAGTTAAAGTTATGTGATTAGAATAAGACAATATAATTTATGAAAGTTTTATATTATAATAAATTTTTACTTTATATTATAATATAACAAAGTTTTAATAGTTAAAATCATAACTCCAACACTAGTATGAGAACTGCTGCTCATAGTTGAGACAGTTGAAAAATGAATTTAATGTTAGAAATGAACTATTAACCAGTTACTGAACTGATCAAGGAAAGAAAACAAAAACAAAAACTATGAACTGAATTGAGGATTTTGGGTTATGCTAGAAAGGAAGCTTCAAGGTTAAACGTTTTGACATCAATTTTGTTGAACAGTTCAGTGAATTAGGCAAAAAGATTTCACTGCAGAACACTTCTGTTTATGTTGTCATTTTCCAAGCTCCGTTGGTAAAGAGCAAAGAAAATAGAAGGGAAAAGAAAATTATGAATGAAAGAAAACTATAAAGCAAAGAAATATTTTGATTTTTCATTCACTTGTTTGATATATGAAGGTGGAAAGAAAATGATTTTACCTTCTCTTTTTTGGTATTGTAAAAAAAACTAAAAGAATAAAAAAATATATTAATACAATTATTATTTTGCCCAATTGTCCCTAGTTTGGCACTCAAAAGTTTGTTCGAATTTTGATGTAAAAGAATGGTAAATTATTAACTTTACTTGCTTTGCATTACCGTCAAACTTTTCCGTGATAAAATCCACTCATATTTAAAGAGATCAATTTTAGTGAGACCCAGATATCATTTCTTCCACTTACTTTTTCTTTTCATTCTAATTTTTTTTTTCTACTAAACACCCAATCGTATCAATTTTTATTCCAAAATACTTTTTGTATTTTCTTTCCCTCAATTTTTCACTCGCAACAACCAGAGCAACCAAAGCAAAAAAGAAATACATTAAGGTCGACATTCATTTCTTACGTACCCAAATCTCACACTGCATTATCGAAAAATATTAAAATATTTAATATCATTGGGAAGTGAAAACATTAAACTTTCCTCATATTACTCCTCAAAGGAAAAGGAAAGACAAAAAAGTTGTACATAGCCATTGTTTTTGTTTGTTCAAATGTCTCTTAGCAATTTACTTTACACAGGGCATTGGAAGCTGAAGATATGCAGAATTTTCTAATGAGATGATTTTGCATTTAATCCAAAAGAAAAACCTGTTAGAAGAACTATCTATCAATTAACTACGCTCGAATCTTGCCTTTTGATATAGCAAAGAAAAAAAAAATCATGTGTGGAATTCCGTTATCTGCAAAGCAATTCAAGAATTTCAGAATCTTCCCCTCCGAAGCCGAGCCCAGGCTACGGCTGCCACTACGGCACCACCAAGATGAGCCGATCCAGGAGTTTCTCCCTGTATGATAATATAACAACACACATAAAATTAACCAACATCAGACAATTTGGTCCATGGAATGGAGAGTTCTCAGTCGGCATACAATTCGCTTATTCGACACGCAAATATGCAAAAAAAAAGAAAAAAAGAAAAAAACAAAGAAAATACAAGGAATGAACAAACAAGGTCAAACGGTCCAACGAACAAACATATTGGTCGACAACAATTTAGTTCAAGTGGGGGGTTCAGCTTCCCTTGAAAGAGCTTCTGACAGTTAAAAGCTATTTTGGTATTTCATCCTGGTACCTCTAAATGCTTCTTTTGGCATCAGAAAAGAAAAAAGTCGGCTTATAAAAGCTATGCCAAGGGAGTCCTAACACAAGCAGTGAAAGAAGAGTATACCTCTATCATCCCCAAGGCGTCCTTGCCAATTAGATAGATCCCCTGAAATGGCAAACAAACCGAAACAACTTCATAAGGATCAAAACGCCATTGTCGGTAATGATCAAGAAAATGTAGAAGCATACTAACCAGTAAAATAGCAGGAATTGGTATGAAAAAGTTGAAATACAAAGTGGACTTCGGAAAGAGGAATATGTCAAGCAAAATGATAGCGTTGACAGCCCCACTTGCCCCCTAAAATCAAAAGCAGACATGATAATCAAACAAGCTTTAACTTTTTCAACTCCAGTCCAAGTTGAATGTCAACAATCAATCCATGTCCAGGACATTTCTATTCATTTCTAAGTCAACAATCTATGAGAAAGAATGACGCGCTCTAACGAGCATGTTTTTGCACTAAACGTGGTTACTATATTGTTATTAACTTTCATCAACTGTTCCGTTCAATAGATTGTTAGAATTTTTATATACTTATTGGTACAACATAAGTGGGCATATAGAACTTTTTTAGAACTAAAGTCTTTTGGAAGTCTTCAGATTTGGTGGAAAAATCATAACGGAGGCTCTTATGCCCAGTTTGTTTCATAGATTCAACCGCAACTCAAACCTTTTTGCTATAGTGTTTTTCATGTCACAAAAAATCAATTTCCTGTTCATACCTATGAACTAAATGGTCCATTAATTCATTTGTGATCCGCAAGGCAAGAGAAGAGAGGTAATATATATACAGATATACATATATGTATATGCATTTTTCTAAAGGAAATAAGATGCCAAGAGCATACCAATCCAGGTGTTCTTAAAGGGTCCTTCCAGAGTTGGCCCTGTGAATGGCAAAAAGTTAGGAAGAGCTAAAACTTTAAGTTTCCAAACTTGTTTAGGACTTTCCATATACCAACTAAAGGAAAACGAGCATCTGTAAAAACTGTAATCCAACATTACATTAGCATTATGTATGAACATTTTCAAGAGCAAAAGAAAACGGTACCTTTGATGATGAGGCCAAAAAGGCAGAATGCACCAAGTAAAAAACAGAACCAGCTATGCCACCAGCTAGATACAACTTAAGTAAAAACTCAGGCCCGAAAACTTGACCAAGCTGTCCAGTGTGCAAAGAAAAGAAAAATAATGAAAAATAGAAAAAAAAAATACCAAATTGAAAAGCGGGTAAAAAGGTTTTTTCTAAGACTTCAAATTGTGGGCTTCAAATTGAACAAGATAAATTGTTTCCAAGCCAAAGAAACGTGGAGGACAAGAAAGTATTCACCATCAGACCATATCGATTGTCCAGGACTCTAGGTTTTATCTATGAATGCATGTAAAAACAAAGTTTTTTTAACACGTTCTTGGCGTATACTTTCTAAGGAGTCAGTCAATTGCTGATTCTTTTAGCAACAAATTCTCTAATCTGTTAAATCCTCTTTCCAGCCCTTTTTTAAGGAGATGAAAAATTTTGCAAAACAATCAATTCACTGTTTCAAATAAATAAGGTTTCAGTTTTAGAGTTTGTATGCCTCTTGTGTGACAGAAGGTTCTATCCACAAACAAAAACGTACTTGTTAAAGCTTTTAAACGTCACAAATTATATGGAAAAAAAGTAATTACCTATATTCCTAAAGCAAATACAGGAACGTTACTTTTTCCTCTTCAAGAAATCACAATGAAGAACAATGTAATATAGGAAACAAAAATAACTCAAGAACTTGGGCTTAACCAGTCCATGCAACTTTTATTTCCATCTTAAGTTCCAAATAGATATTTCAGTTATATGATTATATTCACTAACAACAAATATGAGAGGGAAAAAACAACAAGAAACTCCACCAACACATTATTCACAAGATCAAAAATTTTAGATAGCAGTATACAATGAAAGAATGGTAAAAAGAACTACAAAATTCAGAGTTGAGTAAAAGTTTTGAAGGAAGATAAACATACATGCACTCCAAAGAAATACAGTCCGATCATGTTATGAATAATATGTTCAATATCTATATGACTGAATGTAGCAGTTATCAGAGTGTGAAGACGTCCACTTTTGAAGTTTTCAACCGAGATCTGTTCAGAGAACATCAACAAAATTCAGAAAGCATAGAATTAGAAATGTATAATTATGAAATTCATCATTCAATTTGTGTGAAAAGGTTTTTAATAACTATGTATGAACCATATATCATCACTTTGAAAATTACGAACTCACGGTAAAATTCTTCATCATAAATCTGGAATCTGCAACCCGCCACAACAGGAAAACTGCAACGTTAGCTACAATCAAGCCGATGACCACATCATTAGGTGATAGCCCACGTAACCACGACCTCCTACAAGGAGTAAAGACATTATGAGTTTTCACATGTTTAAGCATATAGACCAAAAGCTATAGCTATTAAAATTTAAAAGTCCACAAGAATTTTTCTAGTCAAAGACTGAACCATAAATGACCGATGCCTTCAATACTAAAACTTGCAATTTTGAAGACAATAAAAATACATACATACATACATAAATATACAGCTCAAATTATTAACAACTTGACAAGAAAATCAATCTGCAGTGATAGTGCAGAAAATTCATGCCTTGCAAGAGCAAATTAAGGAGATTAACAAACAGACTATAGTACATTATGAGTTCTCCTTTACCTTTGAAAAGAAAAACATTAAACAAAAGATCATATAACATGCTAATTAATAAATCATGAACACTATGTTTGAAAACTAGAGTTATTATTCAAAAAAAAAAGAAAAAAAAAACAAAAAACAAAATTCCACATCTCCAAGAGTATAGTTTTAAATATCACTACCCTGACAATGAGGAGGGTGTTTGGCAACCAAGTTGGAACTCATAGTTCCAACTATGAATAGTGTAAAACTTTATGCTACACTGTACAACTCCCACATTCTACAGTATACTTATAGTTCTATTCACAGTTCCAACTACATCACAAATGCACTCGAGCATTAACATAGTTCATTAACATAGTTCATCCTAAAGCTTGAGTAAAATACGCTTTCGTTTATCTGGGGCTTAGGTTTAACCTAATAAACTTGAGGAGCAATTCCCTACATTTTGACAAGAAATAATCAGCTGAGAAACTGAAAAAATTTTGCTAAATGGAAGGAAGATCTGAAACCTTTTCCTTGCAAGTTATGATGTTAAATGTGGGTTTGATCCCTAAAAAAGATTAATAAACAAAAAAAATACAAAACTAAACCAAATTCAGAATCAAACCCATTACAGCTTCACCATTTCCTTCTACGAAAAATTCTCGGGAATTGAACAGTTTACGCTAACGCAAAAAAAAAAAAAAAACACACACACACACACACATTACCACGAAGAATGCTGCCCGTAGGAGCGAAAACCCGAATCGAACTGAAAGCTTCTTTTAAGAAATTGAACTCTGTGAAAGTCAAATCTGAAATCTGCGAGGCCCTTTCTCAAAAGGGTGTTCGAAGAACAGTCCAACAAGCGCTTGGCAAGCAATGGCTTGGAGAGAAAAACATGGATTTTGGCAGAGAGATTGGTGTGCGACCGCCATGAATGAGAGAGGAAGAGGGTGTGAGAGTGGGCTTGAGTCTGGGCTGAGTTTGTGAGGGAAGCAAAAGGCTTATGAGAATGAGAAAGGAAGAGCGAAGAGGAGGTTGTGGTTGTGGAGTTGGAGAGTTTTCTTGTGAGATTGGAGGCGAGTTTGAGAGAGACGAGTCTCTGCATTTTTTTTTTTTCAGAAGTTGGTTTTGGACACTTTTCTTTCTTGTAGAGTGAAATCAATTTATTCTTTTCTTTGTCGGAGGGGTAAGGGAGATTTTGACGAAAGGGCAAAAAAAAAATTTCTAATTGAATAGATGGTGTCTTTTTTTTTACAAAAAAATAATTTTTTTTTAGATAGTTAAGCTGTTTTATTTTTTAAAATAAAATAAAAATAACTGTAAAAATAAGAAGAATCTTAATAGGATGGAAAAAAACTAGAACTGTTTTCGTGCCTAAAAAATATATATTTTTGCATCAAAAAAGGGCAAAAAAAATATCATTTTGTCAAAATCAATTTTCTTAGGATTAGTTTTCAAAATCCCTCGGTAAGTAATTCAACAAGAAATATTCTTATTATCATATAGGCATTTTGACCTTATTGATAAGTCCTTTTAGGCTAAATCATGCTTAATTGTATTTTATTCAAATTATAAAGACTCCCTCTCTATTGAAACTAATTACACCTTTTAGATTTAACTCTATTAACTATTTACTTAAATGACAAAAATAACTCTTTTAAGTTCAACCATTTATATAAATAAAAAACCCTAACTAATCTAACCTAGCTAAACAACACCTCCCCAGTAGCCCACCCCAACCACAGCCCTCTAGCCATACACAGAGCTAGTTAAAGCCTAGTGGGAGCTTTGAATTTTTTATTTTAAAAATCCTTTATATATATATGTATCGTTTGATGTTTATATACATATCGCCCCCGTTAAAAATTTAAAAGTAAATCCTACAATCCTTTAAAATTTTGGTTTAGTATTTAGCCCCATTAATATAAATTTCTGGCTCCGTCACTGCCTCCAGCGACCACCCCAAACCATTGAGGCGACCTCCCCCGACAACCCTACCATCAAGGCTAGTGACACCGAACAATCAACCTTACCCAACCAAGCCAAGTCCCCTCCCCATTGTACCCAGCCAGCCCTGTCAAGCCACCCCTCTCGTCTCGCCTTCCCTCTCTGCTGCCCATAGTCACCCCCTCTATGACCTCGACGAACCCCCACAACCCCCTTTCACATAGACCATTGGAGCCCTTACCATGTCGCACCTACCCCACTTCATCAAGCCTCTTAGGCCAACAATTAACTGGAAGTAGAAGACTACTCTATGACAGGCTTCTCTGCTTCCTAGGCTCCACTAGCTCGTCTACGCTCCGACCCAGCAAGTAATAATTGAAAAACGATGTTTCCTTGCCTGCATTAAGATTTAAAACTTGTCGTCAAAAAAAAGGCAATCAATCAGAATCAAGAAAAAAAAAAATTGAAATAGTGAATCAAGATCTAGATGGATCCCTATCTTTATCTCTATCCACGGAGATACCTATCTATATGGATAGAAATCTATCTATGAATCGATCTAGACTATCCTCTATCCGGATAGATATGTCCCTATGAGCGACTACGCCGATCTTTATATGTTTTGGCCACGTCCGTTTCCGCTCCGAAGAAGAAGGTTTAGATCTTTCAATCTTATGTCGTGAGGGATGTGACCTATGTTAGGTCCATAAGATACCACAGCTTTTGGTGTTCTATGATTCACCTCCGAATAATGAGTAGGTAGTTCAATCCTTTTGATTCTTCTCTTCATAGTAAACTGATGGGGGGATGCGGAGAAATAGGTCGAATTACTATATAAAGATAAAGAAGAGTTGTAAACTATAGGACTTCTTGTTCGAGTAGGAAGATTTCGGTTTTTCTCGTTCCTTCTCTTCGATAAGAATAGGGATTTGAAATGATACAAATTCCTCTTCATTCTGTTGTGCTCCGCGAAGGAACTGCCTAAGCATACTTTTTCGGATCCAAACTTCTTTGTTCTTTCTAAGTCTTCTTCTTGCATAGAAGAACGCAACTGTTGCAAAAACCGGGATTTTAGTAGTAGGCGGCATCCCCTCTTAGTTTTTAGTAGGTGGAACCATTCTGTTTTGGTTCTTCTCCACATTCTTTCTTCCCCTTGCCCCACTTAGATAGAAAGAGAGTGTGTGGATTTTAAAAAAATACATATATATTTAACAATATTTAAATATTTTTAAGTTTTATATATGTTTTTTATATATTTTTAAAATATTAATTTTTAATTTGTTTTTTTATATTTTTGTATGATTTTTAATTTTTTATGAAAAAATAGAGTACTAAAATATTAATCAACTAACTTAATAAGATCCTCTTAGTCTTAGAATACTTAATTATTTATTTATGAGAAAAATTTTGCGATAATTTTTATTTAATTATAGGCTATTTTTTATTATGTAATTTTAATGTCAAAAAAGGTCAAAAATATCATTTCGTGGTACATAAATAGCTTAAAATATTTTCATTAATGGTCAAATCTTAGGGTCAACTACTGTCCCAACTCCCAATTTCCTTAAAAAAGAAAAATCTATTGAGCCAAATAAGATGTGGTGTTTGGTATGTACATACAGCTCCCCTTAGTTATTCAGCAGAAAAATCTCACTTTTAGTCAGTCAAAGCATATATATAAATATATATGTATATATATATATGTATATAACTAGTCTTTGGGCATGCGCCAAAGACACGTACCACCCATGTTTGCACAATATATAACATTTAGTAGAAGACATCAAAAAAAAAAAAAAATCATTGTTGATAAGAAAATAATTTCCTTGAACACTTTGTCCAATTTAAAACGTTATCTAAAAAAATTAATCAGGTCTGCAAAACTTTTCTATAACGAAAATATTATCTGAAGAACATCTCAAAGAAGCAACAAAAGCCAAAAATAATCAAGAAGCAACAAAAGTCGCTACTCATTTATTTAGAAAAAAAAATAAAAGATTTTTATTTCATTCTTGAACTTTTTTTTACATCTTTCTACACTTTTTTTTTTTTTTTATCATCAGTCTCTTTTGTTATTTCATTTTTCTCAATCGTAATGTTTGTCTTCTTCTGTTACAAAAGAAAGAAGAAAAAGGATAAGGAAGTGTTTCTCACTCATTCATTGAAAAGGGAACAAACAAATATATATGGTGACAGGTTCACAAACGTGACACACATAACAGCCTCCCACACATCAGCAGAAAAGAAAAAAAAAAAAAAAAAGGCAAAACAGAAAAAAGTAACCAATAGCCAATATATATCAAATTACATAAAAGAACCAAAACAGTTACTAATAATCAACATATATCAAATTACATAAAAGGCACTTATGACTTTATATCCCCCCCTCAGGGTGGAGAGTTATGTTCTTCACTCCCATCTTGCTAAACAGAACTTCAAACTGTGTTGGAAGCAAAGGTTTGGTAAGAAGATCAGCCACCTGGTACTGGGAGGCAACAAAAAGAGCCTTGAAGACAACACTTTGAATTTTCTCCCTTACTAGATGGCAATCTTTTGCAATATGTTTGGTCTGCTCTGAAAAACAAGGTTGGCTGCTATATGAAGGGTAGCCTGATTATCACGGAACAGAACAGCGGGTTTAGAATGATTAACTTGGAAATCCTTGAGAAAGGAGATCAACCACATCGCTTCACAGGTCACATTTGCCATGGACCTATACTCAGCCTCAACCGAAGACAACGAATAATTTGTTGTTTCTTAGATTTCCAAGAAACGAGTGAGTCTCTAACAAAAAAGCAAAAACCATTGATGAACCGACGGCTATTAGGACATGCGGCCTAATCAGAATCAGCAAAGCCCCTTAATTCCAATGTCGAAGGAGCAGAGAAGAACAAGCCTTAGCCAACCCTTCCCTTTATATACAGTAAAACAAGATGCACGGTCTGGAGATGGGACACATGGGGTTGAGATAGAAATTGTGTCGAATCGGGCAGAATTTCTCCATCATCTTAAACCAGCTTGGTGTTAGGTTCCATGGGGGTTCTTTGAGGCTTGCAACCAAGGAAACCTATATCTGATAATAGATACAAGGCATATTGTCATTGACAAAGGAAAATCCCCTATTTAGACCATGCTACTTCCAGACCTAAGAAGAAATTAAGTGTCCCAAGGTCTTTGAGCTTGAAACACTCAACAAGGTATTGTTTGAGCTGCTCAACTTCATCAGGATCATCACTAGCAATCACAATATCATTGATGTAAATCTAAAAGGCAATAAATGAATTTTTTCTTCCTCTAGTAAGAAGAGAATTGTTCACTGATGATTGTTTAAAGCCAATGCCAAAAAGAACTAAAGAAAACTTAGCAAATCACTGTCGAGAAGCTTGCTTCAGCCCGTATAAATATTTGCAAACCTTACAAACAGGGTGAGGAGGGACAGTCTATCCCTCACAGTGATAACCGGGTGGAAGAGCCATATATACCTCCTCTATCAAATTGCCATGAAGAAAGGCGTTGTTGACATCCAATTATGTGCGAGACTGACTGCGAAAAGCAGCCAATGCCAAGATGACCTTCACCGTAGTGAGTTTGGCAATGGGTGAAAAAGTATTAAGGCAATCTACTCCTTTTTGTTAGGTGAAACCTTTCACGATAAGCCGTGTCTTATGCTTTTCCAATTGCCATCTGATTTATATTTGAGTTTATAAACCCAACGACAACCAACTACATGCTTATCGGGGGTAAAGAGACGATAGTCCAGTATCATTTTGTTCCAAAGCTTGCAGTTTTCCACGCATAGCTTCTTGCCACTCTGACACATCAACAGCTTAAGCAAAAGCATCAAGCTCAATATGTGAAGAGATGGAAGAAACAAAGGTACGATAAGAGGGAGATAATTTCTTATAGCTCAAAACCTTAGACAACGGATGGAGAGTGGAACTAGAAGGAGTCAAAGCTGAATAACAATGAAAGTCTTGGAGATAAGTGGGAGTTTTGCAGATTTGGGTTGGTATGGACTCAACAAGAATGACCTTGGAGGAATGTAAGGAAGAAAAGGGACTAAGAATGGGTAAAGATTCACTAATGATGTGACCAGAAAGAACAAAATGATCAAACAAAGAGGATTACATAGGAGTTGTAGGCTGAGAGCGGAAAGGATATATGTTTTCATGAAAAATTATGTCTCGAGAAATGAAGGTTGTGTTAGTTGTGAGATCATGCAACTTGTACCCCTTGTAGCCAGGAGGGTATCCGAGAAAGATGGCTGGTGTGGCTTGTTGGAATTAAAATATGAAACGCAGCGGAAGGAACGGATCGTTGACAAACAAAAATTTTCTAAAAACTTTGTTAATCGGAAATAGATATATAATTTTAATTATAGAAAGCTTTAGGAATTTTTTCTAACCTTTTGAAGACTATCAGGGTATCCTAGCTTTCCTCTTTGGCACCACGATCTTCCAAACCAGGCCTCCACACCAATGGAAAGACGAGTAGGCGTCAAACTGCAAGAATGAATTTTCCTCACACTTTTCTGAATCTGCTATGTACTCAACACATGAGATAGCAGACTTTTTTCTTTAGAGAAGAACTCTCAGTTTTTCTCTCTAAAAATTACGTGAATAAAAATTGTTGAGATAACTGTTATCTCTTCTTTTTTATATCTGAGCCATTAGTAATTTTACTTTCCCTTTTCCTTTTCTTTTCCTTTTTTTTTTTTCTTCTTTCCAAATCACACACTGATTCATATATATATATATATATATATATATAAGAGGAAACCGTGAAGTAAAAGGAAGCTTGCCTTTTTCTTTCTTTCTTTCTTTTTTTATGATGACCGAATCATATATTCGGTTATATATATATATATATATATATATATATATATATCCGTTTCACGTCTTTCCTTCCTTTTTTTTAATAATATTATATTAATATATATATATTAATATATTATAAAATCTTATATATATATATTTATATATATATAAAGATTTAGTTTAAAACTATATATATATATCTAAATCCAAATTCAAAAATAAATCACATTTATTTAAGAATTGATTTTAAAATTAACCAATTAATTAATTAACTAATACTCAGTTAAATGTGATAACATTTATCACATTACATTATGTGTCACAGAGAACATTTTTCTGTGTCACGTTAATAATTCAAGTGTGAAAAAATTAATCCATAATTCAATAATTCTGAATTAAACATGTATAATTCATTCTATGCAAAAATCCAATATAGTGTTACAGATGTGGTATTGGGGACCTATGGACCTATAACCCAAACTCCAATAAATTTGACATTTAATCAAACTCTTTAATTAATGTGCCAAATTTATTAGTTTCAGTGTTACTCCACTAAAACCTGAAACTGAACTCTTGAGATTATAGTAAAATTACTCAAAGAAAATTAACGAGTAGTCCATTGATATAATCATTACATATAAGTAAGTCCTCCATAAATAGTTCATAATAAGAGCTAAGTTCAATTTGCGTTCACCTCTCTTATTACATCTTTATCCCTGAGTTCCAATAATTCTCTAATGAACAATTAATTCATAATCTTATTATGAACGAGCATTCTACTATTCAAACCTTGAATTATCACTCAAGAGAACTATTTTTCTAACTTCCATAGGGAAGGAATGGATTCCATATCTGTATAATATTATTCACAACCATTTATTACTTTATGTTTCTAAGATGTTAAGTAATAATCTGTGCTTAGACAAATTTTACCATGCAAGTCAAAAAACATAATGTCATAAATAAGAGTTTAATAAATACTCAGGATTAAGACTGTCAAATATATGATCATCATAGTGATAAATTTGAATACTCTATTTGTAACAGATGATTATTAGAGATTCATAATTTATCTGGTCCAGTCCTATATAATCTCATTATATAAAGTACCCCCAATCCAATGTCTCTACATTAATAGTCCGGATAATGACTATTTCATTTTAGATGAGATTGAACCGTACTTGTAATTTTTAATTAAAGATCCCAAACTTTAATTAATTATTACGGACTATTTAGATTATTATCTATAAATTTTATCCCTAAGCAAATAACACTTATATGCTAAATTTGTAGTCACATAAATAATCATGGAATTTTCTTGATGTTTATAAATGCATTCATAATACATATAATCAACCAAAATAATAATAAATGTCATTTTATTTATTTATTAACAATATGTACAATGTCACAGCTTTTAGGGCACCAAGCCCACAATCTCCCACTTGCCCTAAAGCAGGTGAGACATGTCTCTAAGACCTAAGCCTTCCAAGTGTCCCTCAAAGCTCTTTGCAGGTAACGTCTTGGTGAAAGGGTTGGCATGGTTGTTTTTCGATGCTATCTTTACAACTTCCACATCGCCTCGATGCACTATCTCTCTAATCAAATGATATTTTCTTTCTATATGCTTTCCTCTTTTGTGGCTTCTAGGTTCTCTTGAATTTGCCACTGCACCACTGTTGTCACAATACAGTGTGAGTGGTTTATCCATGCCTGGAACTACTTCCAAATCATTTAAGAACTTACGGAGCCAAACAGCTTCTTTAGCTGCTTCACAAGCAGCCACATATTCGGCTTCCATAGTTGAATCAGCAATACAAGATTGTTTGATGCTTCTCCAAACTATGGCTCCACCACCAAAAGTAAACACTGATCCAGACGTAGATTTACGTGTGTCTTTGTCTGATTGAAAATCAGAATCAGTGTATCCAATGGGAATCAAATTCTTACCAGAATAAACTAGCATATAGTTTCTCATTCTCCTAAGATACTTGAGAATATGTTTAACCGCTACCCAATGATCTAATCCTGGGTTGGATTGATACCGACTGACTATACCCACTGCATAGCAAATGTCAGGTCTTGTACACAACATGGCATACATTAGACTTCCTATTGCAGATGCATAGGGTACCCGTCTCATATTTTCTTCCTCTTGAGGTGTCTTAGGACACTGCTCTTTTGAAAGATAAACTCCATGACGTATAGGCAAATTACCTTTCTTGGAGTTTTGCATCGAAAATCTGATAAGCACCTTATCGATATACGATGCCTGAGACAACGCTAACAGTTTGTTCTTGCGATCTCTTATGAGTTGGATTCCAAGAACATAACTTGCTTCTCCTAAATCTTTCATTTGGAAATTGCTGGCGAGCCATTTCTTTACATCAGATAATACGCCTACATCATTCCCAATGAGTAGGATATCATCTACATAAAGAATCAAGAAGACCACCTTCTTATCTTTAATGTACTTGTAAACACAAGGTTCATCAATATTTTGATCGAAACCATAAGATTTGATCGCTTCATCAAATCTCAAGTTCTAAGATCTTGAAGCTTGCTTGAGTTCATAGATGGACCTCTGCAACTTGTAAACTTTTTGCTCTTGACCTTTGACTACAAACCCTTCTGGTTGCACCATATAGATGCTTTCCTCAAGATAGCCATTCAAAAAGGCAGTCTTGACATCAATTTGTCATATCTCATAATCAAGACAAGCAGCAATGGATAAAAGAATCCGAATGGATTTAAGTATAGCTACAGGCGAGAAAGTTTCTTTATAGTCAACTCCCTCCTTTTGGGTATAACCCTTTGCCACAAGCCTAGCTTTGAAAGTCTCAACTTTTCCATCCACTCCTCTTTTCTTCTTGTAAATCCATTTGCACCCTATGGGTTTTATCCCTTCAGGTAGGTCTACAAGATCCCAGACTGAATTGGAGTACATGGACTCCATTTCAAGGTTCATAGCCTCCAGCCATTTCTCATTCTTAGAAACTTCCATTGCATCACGATATGTCAATGGATCATCTTCACCATTATCAGAGATATCAACATTTGCTTCTCCAAGTTCCCTGTAGCGACCAGGTGGTCTCACAACCCTCCCACTACGTCGAGGTGGTATGACATTCTGATAGGCAGATGTGGTCTCCTTATTTTGTCCTTCGACAACAGTTGTCGGTTGCGGTTTGATCTGTTCAGAAAGTAACTCTTCAAGTACAACTTTGCTACGAGGTTTATAGTTTGTCATATAATCATTCTCGAGAAAAGTGGCATTTGTCGAATCAA
Source organism: Artocarpus heterophyllus (assembly GCA_025403435.1). Classification (NCBI taxonomy): domain Eukaryota; kingdom Viridiplantae; phylum Streptophyta; class Magnoliopsida; order Rosales; family Moraceae; genus Artocarpus; species Artocarpus heterophyllus. Next base: position 12,841,633 of record CM046346.1, read on the forward strand.
ATACTTTCTTTTCCTGTGGACTATAAAACAAACCTCCCCTCATTCCCTTTGGGTATCCCACAAATAAGCATATTTTAGAACGTGGTTCCAACTTCCCAGTCTTACCTTTCAGCACATGTGTTAGACACCCCTATATACGGATATGTCGCATACTAGGTTTGCAACCATTCCATAACTCTAAAGGTGTTTTTGAAATAGACTTAGATAAAACTATGTTTAGAAGATATACTGCAGTTTGTAGTGCATATCCCCAAAATGAAGTGGGTAACGATGAGTAGCTGAGGATGGATCTCACCATATCAAGCAACGTTTTATTTCTTCTCTCTACAACACCATTTTGTTGTGGTGTTCCAGGTGCGGTGAGTTGTGATAGAATACCATGTTCTATCATATAATCCTTGAATTCAGTATCAAGGTATTCTCCTCCTCGATCAGATCGAAGACTCTTCACCGTCTTTCCTAATTGTTTTTCAACTTCCGCTTGGAATTCTTTGAACTTTCCAAAAGTTTCAGATTTCCTTTGCATTAGGTATATATAATCATACCTTGAATAATCGTCAATAAATGTGAAGAAATATTCGTACCACCACGTGCTTGTACATTCATTGGACCACAGACGTCTGAATGTATTAGCTCAAGTGGTTCCTTGGCCCTTTTGCCTTTTGCAGAGAAAGGCCTCTTAGTCATTTTACCTTCAAGACAAGATTCACAAACTAGTAGAAAACTAACTTTTAGTTTTTTTAAAGGACCTTCCTTTACCAGTCTGTTAATTCTATCAAGGTTAATGTGACCTAATCTAAGGTGCCATAGGTATGTTTCATTATTAGAAGAAATCTTTTGCTTCTTGGGTTTAGGTTGTTCTACTTTGAACATTTCGGTATTGAGCAGTGCTTTTTCGTTGGGCCTTAAGGTGTAAAGCCCATTTTCCAGATGCACAGAACAAATATCCAAACAATTTCTAGAAATATTAACATAATTATTATTAAAAGAAACATTAAACATTTGTTCAAACAACCTGGAAACAGAAATCAAATTTCTACGAAAACAAGGAATGTAATAAACATTGTCTAAAATTAAAAACTCATTTCTAAAATAAAGTTTAACAACTCCCACTGCTCTTGCCGAAACAACCTCTCCCGTTCCCACTCTCATCGTTTGTTCCCCATCGGTAAGCTCCCTTGAAGAACTAAGCATCTGCAAAGAAGAACAAACATGGTTAGTTGCCCTTGAATCAATTATCCAAGGTGAAGTATCATCTTCAACTAAACAAGCTTCTAAAACGAGTAAATCTAATTTACCATTGTTCTTCTTTCCTTTGAGCTCTTGAAGATACTTCTTGCAGTTTCTCTTCTAGTGCCCAACTACGCCGCAGTGGAAACATTTTCCTTTAGGCTTCTTTTGGTTGGAGCTCTTTTTGTTGTTGTTGCTTTTGTTCTTCTTAGGTTGCCCTCCATTCTTAGACTTACCACTTCCTTCAGTCCCCTTCCTCTTCTTATTCTTTTGGGCAGAAGAGGAGGGTTGAGCTTCTGCAACATTTGCCTCAGCTTCTTTAGTCTTTTCTTTCGAAATAGACTTGAAGGTTTGAAGCTCATTAAGCAACTCAGTCATGTTATATTTTAGCTTGTTCATGAAATAGTTGCTTTGAACTGAAGGAACGTAGGGGAGAGGGTTTCCAAAATCATCCCCACCTGTGTGGCTTCATCTATCATAGCCCCGTTGACCTCGGCCTCATAGAGATAGTTAACCATGTTGAGAACATGTTCTCTGACCGAAATCCCTGCCTTCATTTTGGCATTCATTACTGCCTTAACGGCTTCGTGGCGTGCCTTTTTAGAAGGTTTACCAAACATGTCTTGTAGAGACTGCATTATCTCATAAGCGGTCTCCATGCTTTCGTGCTTCATCCTAAGCACGTCAGACATGCCAGCCAAAAGAAAACAGCGGGCCTTATTGTTCGCCTCGATCCAACGATTATATGCTTCTCATACATTACGAGGAGCATTGGTAGCAGGCTCTGGAGGACATTCCTCCGTCAGGATAAACTTGTAACTTTCACAAATTAGTACAATGTTCATGTTACTCTTCCACTTGACAAAATTATCTCCGGTTAATTTTTCATTTGAGAGAATTGCGATGATTGGATTAGACATTGTTGCCGTAATAAATAAATAAAATAGCATAAATTAAAATAGTTGCATAAACATCATAAATATATGCTTTGGAATAGTAAACGTGATGCATGATGCATATGAAAAACACAAAAAAATATTTTACTAATTCCACGATTATTCAATTTTAATAAATAAAGTGCCGCCATAGGGTAGGTCAAATTATTTATGAATTGAATTGAGACATTCTCAATTAATAAATATATTCAAAATATCTCATATTTTCTATATTTATTAATAACCGTTTATTTTGGTCAAGATATAATTAACAATTTAATTATGTCTTTATGAGTGTAACCCACTATTTTGGATTTTAGCAACTTAACTCAAAATTGCCGCCGTAGGGTAGGTCAATTTTGAAATACATTATAAAATCCTATCTCAAGGAAGCCAACCTTGATATTGATTTAAATGGACACCCTCCATAGGGAGGACGAAATCAAAGCGTCGCGAGGCGCCACCTAAATCTCACGGTGTTGTACTAATAGTGGAGACCGCAGGTTATATTGTCATATTACCTTCTCACACTCATTATTTTAAAAGATGTGTTTTATCTTATAAAACATCATATGTTTCATAATTCTAGTAGATAAAAACAAGTTTTAATTACTAGATTATATTATGTGTTAATAGTATCTTATTCTATTCACACTTAAATAAATTACCAGATTTTCAAAAAATCTAAATTTATTATGAATTGTCTAAGTTACCGAATATTAAACAATTTAAAATTAGATAACTTAGAATTAATGTGAATTTTACCAAGTCTTAACTATTAAAACTAAATTCACATTATTTGATTGATTAATAAATTAAGATTCTATAAAACCAACCCAATTAATTTAATCTCATTAAATTAATGGTAACACATATTAAATCATTTTATAAACTCCTTTATAAAAAATAAATAATATGCTAAGTGTATGCATGTCATGTTACAATAACTATAAGTGGACACTTTCCTAGATGACATGTTATCATGCATGAACATGCTATCACAATCATCACATGAAAATAAAAATGAAAATAAACAATAAATTTTTGACCGGGTCATTTTGGATAATTAAAATTACAATCCAAAAAAAAATAAAAAATAAAATTACAGGGGTCTTCTTGTAATTTATACATAATTCTCTGCTCCAATTTTGCAGTCTTCATCAAGTGGTTTATTAACCAACAATCTGCTGGATTACCTTTGAAATCTGATAGGCCCAAAGTTCTCAACTAGGGCAAAAAATTAAATGGACATCTTTTTCTTCATCGCTCCATGTGTAGCAAGTGAAGGAGATGAGAGAAGAAAAAATAATAATAAGAAATTACAAAAAGCCTATACCCCTTTATGGGTTTACACAGATTGATCTAATCAAACTGAAAATAAAATTATTAATCCAAAAGGACCATATAATTAACGACCAAAAATCCTTTCATTAAACAACCATTCATCACATGAATAAAAATTAACAAAGATGCAAAGTGCCCACAAACATGCATCAAAAACATGATATCATCAAAATAAAATCATGTTTAATTAAAATTATATATGCTATAACCCACTCTGATGCCATTTGTTGGAATTAAAATATGAAACGCAGCGGAAGGAACGGATCGTTGACAAACAAAAATTTTCTAAAAACTTTGTTAATCGGAAATATATATATAATTTTAATTATAGAAAGCTTTAGGAATTTTTACTAACCTTTTGAAGACTATCAGGGTATCCTAGCTTTCCTCTTTGACACCACAATCTTCCAAACCAGGCCTCCACACCAATGGAAAGACGAGTGGGCGTCAAACTGCAAGAATGAATTTTCCTCACACTTTTTAGAATCTGCTATGTACTCAACACATGATATAGCAGACTTTTTTCTTTAGAGAAGAACTCTCAGTTTTTCTCTCTAAAAATTATGTGAATAAAAATTGCTGAGATAACTATTATCTCTCCATTTTTATATCTGAGCCATTAGTAATTTTACTTTCCCTTTTTCCTTTTCTTTTCCTTTTTCTTTTTCTTCTTTCCGAATCACACACTGATTCATATGTATATATATATATATATATATATATATATAAGAGGAAACCGTGAAGTAAAAGGAAGCTTGCCCTTTTCTTTCTTTCTTTTTTTTTTTTAATGATGACCGAATCATATATTTGGTTATATATATATATATATATATATATATATATATATGAAAAGCGTGAAACTTTCGTTTCACGTCTTTCCTTCCTTTTTTTTAATAATATTATATTAATATATATATATTAATATATTATAAAATCTTATATATATATATTTATATATATATAAAGATTTAGTTTAAAACTATATATATATATATCTAAATCCAAATTCAAAAATAAATCACATTTATTTAAGAATTGATTTTAAAATTAACCAATTAATTAATTAACTAATACTCAGTTAAATATGATAACATTTATCACATTACATTATGTGTCACAGAGAACATTTTTCTGTGTCACGTTAATAATTCAAGTGTGAAAAAATTAATCCATAATTCAATAATTCTGAATTAAACATGTATAATTCATTCTATGCAAAAATCCAATATAGTGTTACAGAGGTGGTATTGGGGACCTATGGACCTATAACCCAAACTCCAATAAATTTGACATTTAATCAAACTCTTTAATTAATGTGCCAAATTTATTAGTTTCAGTGTTACTCCACTAAAAACCTGAAACTGAACTCTTGAGATTATAGTAAAATTACTCAAAGAAAATTAACGAGTAGTCCATTGATATAATCATTACATATAAGTAAGTCCTCCATAAATAGTTCATAATAAGAGCTAAGTTCAATTTGCGTTCACCTCTCTTATTACATCTTTATCCCTGAGTTCCAATAATTCTCTAATGAACAATTAATTCATAATCTTATTATGAACGAGCATTCTACTATTCAAACCTTGAATTATCACTCAAGAGAACTATTTTTCTAACTTCCATAGGGAAGGAATGGATTCCATATCTGTATAATATTATTCACAATCATTTATTACTTTATGTTTCTAAGATGTTAAGTAATAATCTGTGCTTAGACAAATTTTACCATGCAAGTCAAAAAACATAATGTCATAAATAAGAGTTTAATAAATACTCAGGATTAAGACTGTCAAATATATGATCATCATAGTGATAAATTTGAATACTCTATTTGTAACAGATGATTATTAGAGATTCATAATTTATCTGGTCCAGTCCTATATAATCTCATTATATAAAGTACCTCCAATCCAATGTCTCTACATTAATAGTCCGGATAATGACTATTTCATTTTAGATGAGATTGGACCGTACTTGTAATTTTTAATTAAAGATCCCAAACTTTAATTAATTATTGCGGACTATTTAGATTATTATCTATAAATTTTATCCCTAAGCAAATAACACTTATATGCTAAATTTATAGTCACATAAATAATCATGGAATTTTCTTGATGTTTATAAATGCATTCATAATACATATAATCAACCAAAATAATAATAAATGTCATTTTATTTATTTATTAATAATATGTACAATGTCACAGCTTTTAGGGCACCAAGCCCAACATGGCTTAGGAAGAAAATTTTAAATGATTCCTATTAAGGGTAGAACCATAACACAAGCGCCTAAAAACTTTGAGATGGGAATAGGTGGGTGATTTATGGTATGGCAGCTTAAAAGGAGTTTTTATTGAAGTGGAATGGTGATGGCGTTCAGTTTATGAGGTAAGAAGATGTGAGAATGTGGCGCCCCCCCCAATATGGTATAGGAATATTGGACTTAAAAGAAAGTGTATGGGAAACATTGAGAAGATGTTGATGTTTCCTCTCTACAACTGAGTTTTGTTGTGAGGTATCAACACAAGAATGAGAGGGTAGGATACCCTTGCTCTTGAAAATCTCTGTAAAAGCAAGTTCATGGGCATTATCGGAATGAACGGACTTGACTTTCACATCAAATTGGATCAAAATCAAGGAATAAAATTTGGGAAAAACACTTTCAACATCATATTTAGCTCTTAACAAGTAGACCCAGGTGAACTGCAGATATTCATCAATAATAGTAAAAAAATACTTATAACCCTCTCGAGTTACAGGCGTAAAGGGACCCCAAATATCTATATGCACCAATTGAAAAGAAAATCACATAATTTATTAGAAGAAATAAAGGGTAAGCGGCGTTGTTTGGCAAGTGGACAAATAGAACTATGCAATGAGACATTGGACTTGTAAGAAACATTCAAAATGTCTTTCATGACCTGAATTTTGAGATAAGAGGGGCAGTGTTAGACTAGATGCCCTAAAGATTAAATGATATAATTAGTTTTTGGAGACATTTAATCAATAAAAAGTTTATTTATTATTCATATATTAAATGTTATCATCTTTATGTTCATTTCTGTTGAATACATGATAAGAAAACAAAAGTCTGAGACAATCGATCTAAACTTTTAAGATCATGCATATGATGGAAGATTATGCGGAGGACATGAATGTTAAATTTGATCATCTAAATGATAAGGTCCGCAATCGAGGGAATAAAGTTGGACATTTTCATTACAAGAAAAACTACATTTAACGACATATTATTTACGACATATAGTTTTTGAATGTCGTTGAAAAGTACGTACAACGACATCTCCAACAAAGATGTCGTTAATAATATTTGAAACAATAATTAACGACATCTATATAGATGTCTTATTAAAAGTCTCCTTTTAACGACAATAGTTTAGTGCCGTTAAATTATTTAACGACGAGTAGGAGATATCGTCAAAGCCTTGGAGATTTCACGACGCCCCTTATAGACGACATCTTGACCAATATCGTCTATAAGGGGTGTCGTAGAATCTCCAAGACTTTTACGACATCTCCTACTTGTCGTTAAATAATTTAACGACACTAAACTATTGTCGTTAAAAGGAGACCTTTAAGACGAAATCTATATAGATGTCGTCAATTATTGTTTCAAATGTCGTTAATGACATCTTTGTTGGAGATGTCGTTGTACGTACTTTTCAACGACATTCAAAAACTATATGTCGTAAATAATATGTCGTTAAATGTAGTTTTTCTTATAGTGCTTATTCATGTTAAGATTGTTATGTTGTCTACATCTTTAACAGGAGATGGACTTCATGAGTAGAAACATTAGTATATTGTCATAAGTGACGATCTATTAAATCAGGACAAAAGATGAATTCATTTAATTAATAATTCTGTTTGTTTAAATCAATTAACTTTTGACAATCATATGTGTTATGTCTTAATCCTGAAATGAACAATGAGCCTATATTCTTGACTTATGTCTTTTGATGTATAAAAGAGTGACATCCTGATTTGATGATGGTACACATATTGATACATTGAAGACTTGACTATTGATTGACGTAGACTGATTATTCATAGATATGAAATCTATAGCTCTTTTATAGAGTTAATGATATTCTCTTATGGACATTATCCTGAAATTGGAAGATTGTAGCGCTCTACCATTTTAATACATAAGTACAAATGAATAGTATACTATTTATAAATAGTAAGTATTTCAATAATGAGATAATAGAACATAAGATAAAAATAATCACGAAGGTAAAACAGAATTTATCCTTAAGCCGATTATGAATATCCTATGGGCATATTACAAATTGTGATATTTTAATACATAAGTATAAACGAATGGTATACTATTTACAAATAGTAAGTATTCTAATAGTGAGATAATAGAACATAAGATAAAAATAATTAAGAAGGTAAAACAGAATTTATCCTTAAGCTGATTATGAATATCCTATGGGCATATTACACATTGTGATATATGATGGACGATTAGCTTATTGGAGCTTCGTAATTTTATATAATTCGAGAGTGTAGCTCTAAGCTTTTAGTAGAGTAACATTAGAGTTGATAATTATAAAATACATGTATCTAGGATATGTTATTTTATAATTATAGGAGCTTGATCTATATATATCTATCAGATCTCCCTTACTAGCTCATAATAATTCCTATAACGATACATCGTGTCTTTTCCTATATATTGGTGACTTTTGTTAATTATTAAATTGACTAAAATTCGAGCTGATTGGATTTAATATTTCATGATTGATTTATTAGTTGAATTAATTTTGTGAATTAATTCAAGATACACATGTTGAATTATTCGAATATATTTTATTTGTATGGGTTTATCTATATATGACTATTTTAATCAGATAACTTTTTTATTGGGTTTTTTGAATTAAAATTTAGGCTCTATAAAGAATACCTGGGTCAAATAAGATGGGATTTATCTAATTGGTTAAGATTGGATTAATCAGATCAACTTGAGGAGTTTGAATTCGATTCAAACTCCTGGATCGCGACGGCAAGGTCTACGACGATACAAAGGCATGGTTGACCGTGGCTAGATAACAGAAAACATGTTCACAAGTTTTTCAATCAAAAACTGATCCAAACTCAAATTTTGAAGCCTAATTTGATAAGGACTAACCCCAGATTCGACCACTATGAAATGAGAACTATTTTTTATTATTCATTACATCATTTGAAAAGTAGAGAGTGAGTACTCTAGTGAGAAAAACTCTAAAACTCCGGGAGAGCTATTGTTCAACATCACAAACTTTAGCTCTAGGTATTCTCAAGTGGTTGGAAGGAGAGTCATAGGAGGAAGACAATACAACGTGCGACAACCCGTACTCCGATATGGATAAAGAATAGCAAAGAAGACCAGTTAGTTGAGGCTCTTTTGGAACATTCTTCTCTTCTCGGTTTGTCTATAGATTTCGATATACAAAAGAGGGACAATAAGATCTGTCATTAATTTATGTACTTGGTATGTTAAATTTGATATTTAGAAAAGACTTTGATTTAAAAATTTTAAAAACTCTGCTGCTTGTTGTTTTCCAACAGGTAGCCCAAACGAAAATGTCATAGTTTACTAGGAGTCATACTGACATTATTACAAACAGCTTGTGTTCGAGAAAAACAAACAAAAACCTTATGAAGAGGAACATTACATGAACTTAGAAGGTAAAGGTTTCCTAATCGTTTGCCCATCCTAATTATTTTCACCTATGTATGGTCCTGGATTAAGTAAGAATCAGAGACAAAATTAACAGAGCAATTGAGGTCTCAGGTTAAAGAACTAACTGAAATCAAATTGAACTTGAATGTAGGCACGAACAAAACATTTTGCAAAATAAGAGACTCATACAACTGAATAGGACCCATTTGATTTATAGGGACTGAGCTTCCATTTGGCAAATTGAAGGAAGAAATAAAAATCAGAGTTTTAGATTTAAAAAATTTTGTAGAACTGCAAATGTGATGTGTTGCGTTGGTATTAGGAACCCATGCAGACTCAGGAATACCAAAGGAAGAAGAAATGGAAAGAGAAGGAGGTATACCACTGAAGCACGATACTCTCAGTTCAAGCTGACTCTGGTCTGAAGAGTCGCGAGTTCCTAGCTACAATTGCGAGCTCAAAAACACAATAAGTTGCTTGCACTAGCTTGAACTCAGAGTGGCACCATCCCTATCTTGTATCGCCACCATGGCCACCGCCTTCTCCTCAGCATTAAAGCTGGCCTGATGCACCTAAGCTTTCTGGGTTGGAGTTTTAGACTTCGATTTGCCATGAGCTGGGTGTCCTGGAAGGTACCCATGTAATTTTTAGCATTTGTCAACAGTGTCCCTTAGAATATTACAATTGGTACAGATAGGTCATTTTGCTTTCCCAGTATTCCCAGCTGAAACGACAACAAGATTGGCATCATTTAAGGCCAAATTCTCTAAAAGAGCAAGAGCAATTTAATTGACATTACTCTGTTGTTCCGCTTGAACAATGATAGAGAACACCTTTAAGATTAAAGGGAGCAGATCCATCATTAGGATCTGAGTGCGAGCTTGAGTGAAGGAATCATTGAGATCCATAAAAAATTGGATAATATATTGGCATTTCGAAAAGTCCATCCATTGCCTCATAGCTCCACATGGCAAACAACCACCAATTGATACTCTTTCAGCTCGCCCCAGAGTATCTTGAAGCAAGTATACTAGCTGTTAATATCGAGCGAGCCTTGATGTAAAGCAATAAGGCTTTTTGTGATCTGATAAATGTGAGGCGCATTACTCTAACAAAACCTTTCTTTCAGATCTACCCAAACAACAGCGATAGTAGGAATGTACAAGAGACTTTCTATGATTTCTCGTGTAATAGAATTGAGAAGCCGCAAAATCAGCATACTATTACAGTGCATTCACGTTCTAGAAAGAAGATCGCTATTCTCTAGTTGCAAGATGCTCTCATTGTAACACCCGAGATTTCTAATATATTAAAAATGCATTAAGTTAAGGATTATATTAAGACAAAAAATACAATTTAAGGAAAAATACTATATAATAACATAGAAAATTATACAGTATTAGAGTAATGCAGTGTAAAAATTGGACTATTTAAGGTCACGTAGTACAGAAATTGAGCTATTTAAGTTAAAGCAGTATAGGAATAATATTGCTTAGAGAATGTGGAGGAATAAGAAATGTTATGTTCAGCCTCCAAAAATTAACCAGAGGCAAGTAAAATATTTTACACAGTCTAGGAATATGTTTTTGCACTGATTTTACCACTGTAGTATAAGAAAAATATTATGCGGTAAAAAAATTACACAGTGTAAATTTTTGGGTCCCACCGAGTGGACACCCATTAGCTTTTTATTGGGCCACCAAGCCATGAAAGGTGGCCCAATCACATCATGCCACATGGTAGCCTAATGGGTTACCATGAGTCACCCATTGGATAAGTATGCATTTAATGTTGATTTTAGCCAAAAAAATCTCTCTTTCTTCTCCAAGACTCACGCAGCCATGGTTGAGGCTCTCCCAAAATTTTTGAACTTCCAATCCTAGCAAAAATAACCCCATTTAAGTTCAAGAGGCAAAGTTCAAAGGATTTTAACAAGTTTTAAGGTAAAATCCTTAACTTTTTTCAAGATTTTTCATGGTTTTTCTTGGGTTAAGGAAGGAAAGTTAATTCAAAACATTTTTGTGTAAGAAATGCTTAGGAAAAAGGCTTTAAAGGAGCTCTTAGAGGGCTGGAAACCAAAAGTGCTATTTGGGGTAAGTTTTAAAATTATGCGATTTTTAATTTGATTTTTATTCTTTCAAATGTATGTGGGTTTTCAAGCAAAGTTTTGCTTAAATCCCATAGATACATGAATTATGGCATGGTGATGTTGTGAAAATTTAGGTTTTATTGTGCAAAATGTTAGTTTTTGCAAAAAGTATTATTTTTGTAATTTTAGTACTAATTTTGCAAAAATGATGAGTGGGCATGAAAATGATTCAAACAAGGGTTAGAACTGCCTATACAGGGGTATATTTTTTGTTTAAAAATGGATTCTTACAAAAATGCCCCAAGGACTAAATTGAAAGAAAAAGATTCTTCTCGGTGATTTGAAAATCAGCCAAAAAGTCTCCCTAAACATTGGAATTTCAAAAAAGTTAAAACACAAAAGTTGTAGATCTCAACAAAACTATTCGGACAACATAGACAATTTCTTAAAATTATGCTCGGTTTAGGAGTTATGAATTTTACAAGAATTTGTTAAAATTAGAAAAAAAATTTAAAAGGGCAAAAATGTCATTTTTCTAAACGATTTTGAATATGATACTTTGAGTAAAAATGTTCCTCATGAAAAATGGGGACTAATGGTTTAAAAAGATTATTTTTGGTTCTGGGGGCAAAAATGTAATATTTTTGTATTTCGGACCAAAATTGCAAAATTATGTGAAAACTGGGTTTTCACTAGGGAGCATTGTTTTCCTATACTGCTGTAGGTAGTAAGTGCCATAGATGCTAGGTTTTTAAGAAATTAAAGTTTAGTTAAGGAAATGATAGAAGAAAAGAGTTAAGGGCAAAATGGTCATTTTATGAAAAATAGCCAAATCAGACCTGAAACGCCCGATGTCGAAAAACATTTCTTAGTGGCAATTTTTCTGTAATATGTAAGTAATGAAACGTTAAAGTTAAGCAATAGGTTTTATAGAGTTAAGAAAAGGACGAAAAACCCAAAAAGAGTAAAAACATCATTTTTACGAAAAATGGCTAAAACGGAGTCGAACAGTCCGATTTAGCATAACATTCTTAGACAAAAAATGTTCCATAATATGTTAAATAACGTAACTGTCACGTGAGATGAAAGATTTAATAAGAGATGTTCAAGTAAATGAAAGGTAACCCAGTGGGTTGCAAAATTGAGTGAAGAAAAAAGGGTAAACCAATAGTATACAAGTCAAGTAAAAAGGAAAGAATGGTTAATGTTTACGTTTTATTATCAATCGAGTGGATTGATAAAAAGAAAGTTAATTAATGAGTCGGCTGTCGTATGATCAGGACACAGAAGCTGACCAATGGAAGGAAAAGGAACGAGAAAGGAACGAAATAGAGAATGTTAGGGCATAGTCCGGGTAAGTTCAAACTTCACCTACAGCATGAAGTAAATAGTTTTTAAATGCTTACATATACATTTATAAATGAGTTTGCAATGGTTATGCAAGTTGTTTTTAAAGTATATTTGCATTTATTATGCAAAAAGGTTCTAAAGTACAAAATAAGATTTGCAATAAATTTGCAACCGTTATACTTGAAGCCTATTTACATATTGATATGCATGAATGTTAAAAACTATTGTGTATTATAATTGTGACATGACTTAAAGTATTTTATGAATATAATATGAAAGAGTTGCTATCCAAAGAAGAAAAATGCATAGCAACTCCACGATATAAAAGTATAAACGACAAGTGTATGTATGATATGAATGACATGAGTATGAGTAATATGTGAAAGCATGATATGTAAAAGTATGATATGAATGACATGTATATGTATGATATGTAAGTATGATACTTATACGAGCGAATGATATGGATATGAATGTTATGATTGATGCTTGTTATCTAGAGTATAACAAGATATAGTATATAAGTACAATACCAAGTAGTGCATAATGAACATGCACAATAAGGTCCATAAGATACCCATTAAGGATATAACCTCCAATTTGCCTATAGGAAACTAGAAAAACTACTATAAGACACCCTAGTTTTGATTAGAAATCATGAGAATAATTTAGGTAATCAAGTAGAATTTAGAAAATTTCTCGTGACCAACAGAGAGGTCACAAGAGTAGAGCCAAGAGAGAGACTTTACGAATAAAAAAAGAAAGAGCTAATTTTTCCTTTTTTCGCACCCCAAGGAAAGGCTAAACATGTTTAAGAGAGATATGAAAAGTTAAGCTCTATTATGACCCTTAGAAGTTTTCAGACAAGTACGTAAACATGTTTTAGATAATCATTATCACTAGTATGGAATGACTAGATGATAAAAGACCTATAGACTGAACAACAAAAAGATGAACTTACTGGCTAGTTTTTATGTACCAAATTATGATCTAGATGCAGATGTGCAACCTAGATACGAAATAGGATTAGTATAAGTCCTGCATTTCGACAATGAATAATGTTTTATAATTTAAGTTATAAGTTTTATGAAGCATTTGTTACGTAATATGTTGCATTTGTATGCAATATAATTCAGAATAAAAGTTATGATTTGCAATATATGATTGCGTTATATGTTGCATTTGTATGCAATATGTTTTAGAATAAAAGTTATGATTTGTAATATGTGATTGCGTTATATATTGCATTTGTTATGTAATATGTTTTAGAATAAAAGTTATGATTTGTAATATGTGATTGTATTATATGTTGCATTTGTATGCAATATGTTTCAGAATAAAAGTTATGATTTGCAATATGTGATTGCGTTATATGTTGCGTTTGTATGCAATATGTTTTAGAATAAAAGTTATGATTTGCAATATGTGATTGCGTAAAATGTTACATTTGTATGCAACATGGTTTAGAATAAAAGTTATGACTTGCAATATGTGATTGCGATATATGTTGCATTTGTATACAATATGTTTCAGAATAAGAGTTATGATTTGCAATATGTGATTGCGATATAAGTTGCATTTGTTATGCAATAAGTTTCAGAATAAAAGTTATGATTTGCAAAATGTGATTGCATTATATGATGCATTTGTTATGCCATAAGTTGCATTTGTTATGCAATAAGTTTCAGAGTACAAATTATGATTAGCAAAATGTGTTTGCATTTTATGTTGCATTTGTTATGCAATAAGTTGCATTTGTAATGCAATAGATTTTATAGTACAAGCTATGATTGACAAGTATATTTGCATATGATGTGGTTGCATTTGATGTACTCACTAAGGTTAATAAGAAGGTAACGTAAAGTTAAAAAGAAAGTATCGTACCAGCCTCCTCGTTGTGAGGTAATGAAAATAAAGTTAAAGTTTGACCTCCTAGATGTGAGGTACACGACCTCGAAGTTCAATGGTCTTAAGTCTTCCATAAGAGAAGCATCACGTTTATGATCTCATGATTAAAGATGTTGGTGCGAACACTAAAGATTATAAGATAAAGAAAACTAAGGAACAAAAGGTGAAAAATTAAAGTCAGATAAGGAAAGTTAAAGTGTAAGATAATAAAAGATAAGGAACAACTATAGAAAGTCAAAGTAAGAAACAATGTTCATAAGATGCTCATAATCAAAAGTTCATAATTGAGCATAAATGAAAACATGCATTGTGATTGTACTTGATTTGTTTGTTATGAAACATTTATATACTATGAAAAACATTCTGAGGAATGTTTTATATTAAGTGTTTATGAAAACATAAATGACGTTATGAAGAGCAATCTGAGGATTGTTTCACGTTAAATGCTTTATGAAAAACGTTACAGAAATACTTCATGAAAACGTTTATGAGAAGCGTTTTAGGAATATTTTATAAAAAAATTTTATGAAAAGCGTTTATGATAAAATTTTTAAGAAAAAGTTTATAAATGACGTTTTACGAAAAGCATTCTAAGGATTGCTATATGTTAAATATTTTATAAAAAACGTTTACGAGAAACGTTCTAGAAAAGTTTCATGAAGAATGTTTATGAAAGTCGTTTTTATAAATGTCTATGGAAAATATTGATGATATATGTTTTAAGAGAACGGCTTTCATGATAAAAGTTTTTAAAGCATGTTTAAATGCTTTGTGAGATTTTGTTTGAACTTACTGAGCGAAAGCTCATATAAAGTTTCTTCATGCTGTAGGTAATACGTGGGCGACTAGTAGGACCCGTTAGAAGAGTTAGGTGCCGCAGAGGACGGATGCGAGGATTTGGGTATGGATACCACCGCAGTTTACTTCCGCTACACAAAGGGAAGTTTTTCCACTATTTAATGTAATGTTTTTAAAATATTGAGAAAATCACAGTTTTAAAAAATGTATTTAAAATATTACGATATATTTACGAAATGTTTTATTTTATTATAAAGTTAAGTTTTTATCAATGATTCAATGAATGTTTCTTAATAAGTTTTAAGAAACGATTTGAAATGGTTTTAAAGACAAGTGTTGAGCGAGGTCTCAACATGAATGGTAATAGAGGTCGCAACAATTTTTAAGTACGTTTAAAGAATACTTAAAAAAAATTATTTCAGTATTTTTCTTACTGAGTAAGTAAGATTACTGTTTACAAAATGATGATTAAGTAAGTAAAGTGATTATTTTTAAGTACGTTTAAATAATACTTAAAACAAATTATTTCAGTATTTTTCTTACTGAGTAAGTAAGATTACTGTTTACAAAATGATGTTTAAGTAAGTAAAGTGACTACCTGAAAAGCTGAGTCATCACACCCATTAACGAAACCAAACTTGTTCTAGACTGTCAGAGCCATGACCATAGATCTGCTCTAGGTATTGTAATTCGCACTAATAAGATGGTGAGACACAATAACCATCCCTGGAAGGTCTCCATTGTGGAGATATAAGGGACTGCTTGTGTCTTCCATGGAAGCAAAAGCTCCAACGATGTGATTATTAGTATTATTATTTCCTCCTCAAGCCATAGATCCAACAGATGAAGGAAATCATAGATAGAGCATGAACGATTGCTCTGATACCATATTATAAAAGAAGGAAGAAAAAAGAGAAGGAAGTGTTTCTCCTTCATTCACTGAAAAGTGAAAAAACAAATATATCTATATATGGTGGCTGGTTCATAAACATGACACACATACTAAACTCCCACATGTAACGTCCCCCTTACGGACGTCACAGATGTCGTTACATTCATACATTACATACTTATTTGAATTTTAAATGTAAACATAAATAAGGAAAACATAACCAGGATCCATACATACATTTTTTTTTAAAACAACATTCATTAACTTAATCTATAATTTATTTCACATTAATATTGATCATAAACTTGCTTTAATAAAGTAAATAAACCAAATTGTAAAATCATAACTTATAAAACATCACATCATTTAAAAGCTATTTACTCTCACAATTTGGCAGGCTGAATTTAGGACTTCAGCAGGCCGAACATGGTCGACAGGCCCGAATTCGTCAACTGACAGGCCGGTAGAGGCTCTGCTAATTTGGGCTTAAAAACTTTCAAAGTTTGGCAGGCCGAAAATGTGATCGGTAGGCCAAATATTCTTACATCGGCATGCCGACCAATGATGTTCGGCAGGCCGACAGAGCCTAAAACCTTTAAAAACTTAATTTGTAAAACAGATTCAACTTTTCATAAAAATGCAGAAGATCAAATTCTTTAAAATGATAAAATAAAGTATTAAAACATAGTTCTTGTATTCTTTAAAACTTATCCTAAAACTATGTTCAAATAATAAACCATAACTTAAATCATAAATTTTTGCTTCATTGGCATTCTTCCGGTTACAATTCATCTTCTTAATGCTCACACGCCTTCCCATGTCCTCTGCCTAATTCATGACTTTTTTACCCTTATTTGTAACATGACATAAACTTGAATAAGCTAAAGCTTAGTAAGTACATATAATTCTCACAATTTAAAAAAAAAAAAACATTTCATAATCATCATCATATCATAATAGTGCATTAAGCACATTTTCATAGAAACATATCTTTCATTACTTGACCATATTCAAACTTATTCCATTTTATCTTAAGGGCCCAAGTGTTGCACCATAAACATCATTGTAGGCGCGCAGTCATGAGAGGAGAAGGGTAGCTAATCATAAACCAAACATGACATCATAACATATCATATCATAACATTGGTGTGCAACACTTATTAGGTGATACATATATACATAACTTTTATGCTTTAAAACCTGCCATGATCAAACATGCATAACTTTAAATCATGAAAGTCTTTCATAAGAAACCCTTTAAGGAAAATCACCATAAAAATCATCATGAATATCCTTGTGAACATAATATCAAACCTTATAAAACGTATCATGTTGCAGGTGAGAATGTACTTACTTTAAAAGCTAGCTTACTTAACCTTATATGAATTGATGACGACGCTGCGGTCTCGATGTGCTCGTTCCTTTGCGTGTTCATGCCATTTATTCATTTAAAGACACAAAATAAACTTAATACTTACTATCATAGAGTAAAACATCCATTCATATAACATTACGTATACTTTCATCTCATACGAACATAATTCATAATATGCATCTTTAACTATAATCATTAAAAACATAAAATCATTATCACATACACTTCACTGACCTACATGGATTTAAGACTTAAAAACTTAATATACACACAAACTTTAGACACCATACTTAACAAGGGTAAAGTTAAACCATAAACATTTTACCATAATTTTTCTTTAGTCATAAAAATTACATTAGGTATCTAAAAAAAACAACCCATACATTTCAAACATGAAATCTGCCAACAATAATAATAAGGTAGTGAGTAATCTTTTAAATACATTTTCTAACAATTAAAACACATATATTTTAATTTTAAAATTCTTACTAGCATCTTACTATCATATATTTCCATATCATAAAATTATTTTATCATCAATAAAATCATTTAAACATATAAAACATTACATAAAACGAAAGTCCAAAATTAACATTGTTAAAACAGTTTTCTTGACCTAATCTCATAGAAATTTCATAACATATAATTCGCTCATCAAAACATTACCAAACTTTGCAGTCTAAAACATAACATATACATGAACATTCTTACTAAATTTCATAGCAACCAAAGCACATTTACGCCTTGAACGAACATCACATTTTCATGCATCATAGCCAAACAACAATATTCTACTGTGAGTGGTAGAGGATAGAAAATTCATAACTTAATTTAGAAAATTCGAAATGACTTGAAACTTGAAAGAACATTAACATAACACACATATGAACATCATACTAAAAATTCAGAACAAAATACAATACCTAGATAAAGATACTACAGACGAATTGAGGAGGAGAAATGCTTTTCAGAATTACTGAAAAATGAGTTCTTACCTTAAAAAAATTTCTTCTCAAAATCCTTGAATTCAATCAATGAAATTATCAATTTTTCTTTCAAATATTCTCAGAAAAGCAGGGAGAAGAAGAAGAGGAGAAAACGTGAGGTATAGAGAAGGAGTGAAAAAAGAAAGGAAACGTTTGAGAGAGAAAATAAAATTATCATAAAAAGGGAAAAAGTAACGTACATGAGAATGCTTATCTTTACCGTTATTATTAGAAATTTTCTAATTAAATGATGGCTAATTGGTGTGGAGGAAGGAGAGACAAGAGAAAGTCTACAAATCATTCATCACTTACCATGTTTTGTCCTCTAAAAATAGGAAACCATTTAAAACAATACCAATCAATGCAAAGTCAAACAATTTCTTTCCTTAAATGACAAAATTGTTCCATAATTATTCCCATTAATCACATTAAACCACCCAATCAACGTAATTATCTCATCCATAAATTTGGAGAGATTTTTGCTGACTGCTCGTCAGTTGTCATCGGCCTGCCGATTTCACAAAGTTTGGCCTGTCGGTGGTTTCCTTCAGCCTGCCGATTCTTGGCAGACTTTTTGGCTTGCTGAATTGTCCTTAATATACCATACATTATAACATTCAAGTCATCATTGCATCATAATTAAACATACATTAAAATTAACATGAACACTTGAGCACAACGATTTCATGCAGTCGTCACCTGTCATAGAACTTGAAATAAATAGTTAGTAACATTAAGATCATAAATCATAACATATAACATAAATTATTAATAAAATTTTCTTAACGTCGTTACTAACTTAACATGATCCGTTACATCCAAATTGATAGGTGTTACACACACATCAACAGAAAAGAAAAAAAGGCAAAATAGAAAATAGTTACCAATAGCCAACATATATCAAATTGCATACAAGACTCTTATGACTTAATATCTTCGAAATTGTTCTTAACTATTTCCTTAATCTTTATCCTTATTTTTTTGCCTTTATATTTTTTTTATTATCTCTTTCCTTTTCCTTTTTTGGTGAGGATAGAAAAATGATAGAAATGATAAAAATAATACAACAACACTAAGATGACATGGGAGAAGAAAAGGAAAGAAAACATATGCTTGAAGAGATGTATACACCTTTATAAAACAAAGAAACCTTGCCTAGTTATTCAATAGGGAAAAAAAACTTGACAGATTTATAAAATCGTGCTCAGTTTTCACCATGTGTACACGCACCTTTCATAATTCTTGTTTCTATATGTAGTAACAATGCTAGAATTTATGCTAGAATGTTTTTTAAAAGGGTCTGTAAAATAAAAGCAAGCAGGCATGCATATTGAAGTAAACTTGCTTGCTTATGTAGTTTATATATACACACACACACACACTTATAGAATTGAAAAAAAGATATAAACAACCTTAGAAATTTAATAATCTTTGCCAATCTTTTAAGTCTAGTAAGAAACGTCACAAAAGTGGATGTAAATTTGTATCACTAAAATAGAATGAAGGCCACACATAAATTATGCATTGGCTTTTGGTTGGTTGTGTCAAGCAGGCTAAATAAGACCGACAAGAGTTGAAATGTTGATTGACAAGAGTTGGATATATCTGAGGAACTAGTTGTCAGATAAGTATTGGGATGGGCTGTTTGCTTTTATTGAGGTTGAAAATAATTATGCAAATTTATTTAGAAATATCAGTTGTCCTTGTGTGAAGTGTAAAAATCATGACATGCGGCCAGTTGAAATAGTTAAAGCACACATACTTCGATTCGGTTTGATAGTCGTACATTAAATGGATTTACCATGGTGAAGTAGAAGACGTTTCAAGTAGTAGCCCAGTTGTAAGTGAACCAGTAGACAAAGTGTTTGCACTTATTGAAGATATTATTGGCATTAATGATGATCATGATATGTTGGGTAAGACAGAAGTGGATATAAAAGATCCCTAGTATGATGAGTTCAAGCATCTCTTATCTGAGCTCCTAGTGGGACTGTATCTAGGTTGCACTAAGTATTCATCATTAAATTTCTTAATGAAATTGATGCACCTAAAAGTGGTCTATAAGTGGCCTAATGAATGCATGGATGCTACGTTGAAGTTTTTAAAAGTTGCATTCTTGAATAGGAACAAGTTACCTGAATCTCATTATGAGTCGAAGAAGTTATTGAAAAACTAGGCCTAAGCAATGAAATAATTCATGTCTATAAGTATGATTGTGCTTTGTTTTGGAAGGAAAATGTTGATCGACAGGCGTGTCTTGTTTGTAACACAAGTCATTGATAGAGTAAGAAAGGAAGAAAGTTCCATAGAAAGTACTACGTTACTTTCCTTTGAAGGATCGGTTTTGCATTCGAATATATCTGCTAAGTTAGTTGTTTATTATATATATTAATTTCAATATTGCTAATGCTAAAAACTATTATAAACAGAAAAGTCAGAAACAAATAAAAACAATCATTCCAACCAGAAGTGGTTAAGTTTGTATGGTTGGATATCCATCTCCCAACATCACGATAAGAGGTTAGTAAGTTCTTTTAATTATAAGCAATCTTAAAAGTTATCAAAGAATATATTATGCTAGGACATTCAAATTGTTGGACAGGCCAACACAGTGTCCTAACAACCAATGTCTGCCATATATAAATGGGCAAACATGCATCGTCATGGGGAGACTTAAGTATCTTCTTTTATTCAAATTGCTCCATATATTTATATCATGTGTTTACTGTTATTTGTGTAGAATATGATGGAGTGGGAGAGACAAACCCAGATGAGATAGTCTGCTTCCTCCTTAGCCTCACCTACACTTAACGAGGAGGGAATTTTGAAGCATGTATTAAATAGACGTAGAGGACACAAGACTGGACAAGGCCCTACACTTCCATAGAGGATTTACTAAGGCGTTGGTTCATCCTCTAGCTCCTAGTCGGACAAAGCATCTTTGACACATGTTGACCCGTATATGGAAGATGTTCTACAAAGATCAGCCGAGTATAACATGAATATGTACCAGAGCCACTGAATGTTGATGGAGTTGGTGGAATTGCTCCTTGTCGTCCAACTCTTGCTCCTGATAACTCCTCCAAACTTTGTTCTTCTAGGTCCTCTACCTTCTTGAGACGCCGCTGATGACAACAATAATGGCACTGATGATGTGCAAATTTAGGGGATTAGATTGTATTTTCTTCTTTGTTTAATTTTATTTTATTATTAGAAAATATATTATCAATTGTCTTTTTTAATATGAAATTTTTATTTTCATTATTATAATTTGATTATTTCTATTTAAAATTAATAACAATTATTAAAAAAATATTAAAATTTTAATAAAAAATATTAAAATAACTAAAAAATATATTAAAAATTTTGATTAAAAAAACTATTTGTGATGACATAAAAAGAAACCAAATATATTTGCGATAACATTTTCAAAAAAGTTGTGGCAAATAATGATATCACATCAGCATCAATAATTAATTACGACGACATTATTTGAAAGTATCGTTGCTAAAAATATTGGCCATGTCTACACCAACGACAAGCTCGATGACATAATTGCAACGACTATTTGCGAAGACTTTCTATGTTTTGCAACAACAAAAAGTCATTGCAAAGGTCCCTGTTTGTTGTATTGCACCAAGGTCGCTCCTTAGATCGACCCTCACCAACGCGAACTGAAGCCGCTGCCACCTAAGCGGATCAAAGCCGCTAACTACCGTGCAAACCATCACAAACCAAAGCCCATCGCCTCATCGTCGTAGCTCCATCCCCATCGCCTCCTGACCTAGTGAGGCCACCTCGCGATCTCTCCTTTGTCTCTCTTGCTTTGGGTAGGCGACGGGGAAGTTTAGTTGGGTTGACGAGCTGGATAGGGTTGTGGACGGACGTGACGGGCTCGCCGTTGTGTAGGGAGGGGGAGGATGGCGGCAAGGGGTCATCGGAGAATGGGAGCACCTGTTCAGCCTTGGGTTTTTTTGTATGAGCAACATTAATTAGCATTAATATTTATTCCTTTTTTCTCTAATTTAAATTTTTAGAAATTGTTTAAATTAGGATTATTAATTAATATAACTTTAATCATTAGTATTTTTAAAACTAATTTTTTTACATTAAATTTTTAATTAAAAAATGTTATATTTTTAAAAAACATACTACTATATACAACTATACACAATTTCAAAAGCAATCCTAGCACATTTTTCAAAATGTTTTCATTTTCAATTTTTTTCAAAAACAAAAACTAAAATGAAAACACTATCAAACATGGCCAAAGTATCTTTTTTAACCAAAAAAGTATAGCATCATTCATTAATTGATTTCTCGTTCGATTGCATAGTCAACTATATACAAGATTTATATAAAAAAAATGTTGTAACAGTACAACCGATAAAATTAATGCTAATACAAGAAGCCCTTAAAAGTGTTTGGCATATTAGTTTGAACCAAAAATTTTGGTTTAAATACTGTAGAATGTAAGAGCTTTGTAATGTTATTAGTTTAAATCAATTGGTTTGAACCAATGTGCTAAGCACTCTATTAATTGGATAAAAAGAAGTACGAAAATAAGTGATAAGAAATGACAAAAAAAGAGTTAAGATAAGGAAGAAAAAAAAAACAATGAATTTTGTTGATTGATAAAGTGTTTTTTTTTTTTTTTTTTTTGTTGTGTCTTGGACGATTACTTATTGGAGTTTATAACTATATATTATATAGGTGAAAAAAAGTTTCCCTCGTTGGGCTGTTTTGTCTTCGTCCCTGTCAATCTATACCTACATAGATTGCTATAATAAAAAACACAATATCGGCAAAAAAAACCAGTTTAATTTGTAAATTTAAATGAATTAACGTTTAAAGAAGGAGAATACATCAGAGCTCTGCAAGTAGACAATCATAGAAATACACAAAAAGAAAAAAAATCAAGCACACATGTGAATTTTTAACAAATTCGTTATAAATCAATATCATTAACTAAAAAAAAAAGTTGACAATCCCATGGCATCAGAACCACACACAAAAAGGGCCAAGAAATAAAGCTAATGGAAGCCCTGTTTGGTTTCGTTCTTAGAATTTTTAAAAATATTTTCGTATATTTTTTGAGATAAAAATTTTAAAAATTTTTATAGTATAATTTTTTAAAAATTTTTATCTACTAAAATAAAATTTTTTTTATTTATTTTAAAAATAATATTAAACGATCTTGTACCAAAATGAGAGAAAAATCAAGCAATAAACGAGGGGAGAAGCAACGTTGGTGCTCTCCCCAACCAACGCCACACATCAAGAAAGATAAGGAATGCCAGAGAAATGATATGCCTAACACGCCACCTAAAAACAACCAAAACCCGCCTTTATGCCCCGCTGCGGCGGACTCCGCCACCAGTCAACCATCTGGCAACTTCAATGGAGTTACACGTATATTTTCTTATTAAAAAAATGGATTATTTTTCAACAATCTAAAATTGTTCGAAATTACTTTTTTTAAGAGGAAAATATTACTTAAAAATAAATGAACATCTCAAAATCTCAGCGGGCCCCGAGATCATTAACGTCTCCTTCATAAAAAATTCACCGTCTGAGCAAGCACGAAGTTGTACAGCCAAGACAACTGGACGACGACTTCTTTTTTTTGTTTTAATTATTTGTTTTCTCCTGACCTTAAGCAGTGAGTTAGCTGAGCTACTGAGAATGTGAGCAGAATATATTTTAAGTGTTTGGTAGAATTATCGATTAAAATTGTAAATTATAATTATAATATATAAAAATTTTATATTATAATAATTTTTTTTTTATTATTATAGCAGCGAAAAGTTTTCAACTGTGTATGTAGTTAGTATCGTCAACCGTACTCTTTCTGTCTGTCACAAACGATCGATTACCATACATACACAGATATGGAATTCCTCCTTCAATTTCTTCTCTTCTCCATAACAATTTCCTTCCTCTTCATCCGACCAATTATCCTTAGAAAATCTGACGGCAAGAGGCTTCCACCGCCAGGTCCAAAAGGCATACCAATACTAGGCAACCTCCTCCAACTGGGGCCAAGACCTCATGAGTCACTCTCCGAGATGGCCAAGATCTACGGCCCCCTCATGACACTCCGCCTCGGCTCCGTCACGACCGTAGTCGCCTCCTCCCCCGACGTTGCCCGCGAGCTCCTCCATACCAACGACCAGGCCTTCGCCAACCGCCCGATCCCTGACTCTGTAGCCTCACAGCCAAATCCTGAAGGAACATTAGCTTGGGTCCCTGCCGACCACCGCTGGCGCAACCGCCGCCGCATCTGCAACACTCAGATATTCACCGCCAAGAGGCTCGACATCCTCCAGCACTTGCGCCACCAGAAGGTCGAGCAGGTCCTCGAACACATCCGCAAACACTGTGACCCCGCGAGGCCGGTCGACATCGGGGCACTGTCGTTCGCGGCGACCCTCAACCAGATATCGAACACGATCTTCTCCGTCGATTTCATTGATCCCGATTTCAATACGGTCCAGGATTTCAAGGATGTGGTGTGGAGGATCATGGAGTTGGCCGGGAAGCCGAACCTTTCAGACTATTTCCCGGCGCTGAAGAGGTTTGATCTGCAAAGGGTTAGGCGTCGCGTTAGGGTTTCTTACTTGAGGTTGCATGAGATATTTGACGAGATTATTGCAAAGCGCTTGGAAGAAAGAGAGAAAGACAAGAAGACTAGGCATGAAGATTTCTTGGACGTCCTTCTTGATCAGTGCGATGAAAATAGCTCTGGATTTAGTCTAGAAACCATCAAACCGTTGATTGTGGTGAGGACTTTTCACAACCTCGATCTTTGATTATTTTCTTTTAAATATATATATTTTTTAAGATATCAGATCTGGGATCTTTTAAAAAATACCTGCATAATGAACAAAAGTCATATTTTAGGGTCCCAATATTTAGAAAACCTTGCAAAATTTGTTTGTTTCTTGATTTTCGATTTACTTTTTTTGTACTTATAAGATGGGGATTGAAACTCCCTCTAGTGGTGCCAAGTGTGATTTCCCTCTAGATGTGTCTCCAACCACAAAGACGTATAATTTTTATTTTTATTTTTTTGAAAATAAAGTCATATACACGTTTTGATTTACAAACTTTAGTGAATATTTCGAAGGGACGGTGTCAGGACCATATAATAAGGATAGATTTCGAGTCTTAGACTCTTAAATAGGACATATTTTTTATTAATTAGTAGTGGTGCTTGAAACGAGTTCTACTCTAAATATTTGCACATTGTAATACTTACACTCTTATGTTAGCTCTTTTAAATGTTTATTTCTAAGAAACAAAAAATTTCTGAAACAAATTGAAACAGAAAAAAAAAAAAAAGAAACAAGTATTCTTGAACTTTATTTGAATTAGTGTATGATCGCTTGTTTGGCTCTAGTATTTAAAATTGTGTCTAACCAATCAACTCATACAAGGTTATTTAAAAAACTTGAATTGATTTTTTTATACTCTAATATTAGAATCTATTAAATCATGACATAACAAGACAAAATATAATTGGTGAGATACTATATATGACTTAAAAACACGTGGTGATCTGAATCCTTACTAGCTAAAGCAATTTTAATATCATTAATTTTTCTTGACGGGCATTGTTGTAATTTGCCTGTACGAAGCCATGTGACAGATAACTAATATGTTGTGTGAAATAATAGTTCTAATTATCATACACACACCTAAAATTTAAAAAGTAAAATCCCAGCTGCTATATCACTGGCACACTGCTCGTTATAATACTTTTACCAAGTACTATACGTCACAATTTGATTATTGACCACTAATGTCACATTTAAGCAACATTATTGGTAATTAATTATACAAAGTGGCTAAGCTGAGTTTGTCAAAATTAAACTACCATGGCACTTGCAGGATTTATTCATTGCCGGGAGTGACACCTCCGCGCTGACGACGGAATGGGCGATGGCGGAGCTTCTTCGAAAACCCGAGATTCTGCGAAAAGCACAGCAAGAACTCAAAGAAGTTATTGGCAGTGCTCAACAGCACATCAAAGAATCTGACATGGATCGTCTCCCATACATCCAAGCAATAATAAAAGAAACCTTGCGTCTTCACCCGGCCGCTCCTCTTCTCTTGCCCCACCTCGCTGGAAACGACGTCGTGGTGAGCGGTCACACAATCCAAAAAGGAAGCCAGGTTCTTGTCAACGCCTGGTCGATGGGGAGGAACCCTAAGTACTGGGCCGATCCGCTGTCGTTTTTGCCGGAGAGGTTCTTGGGGTCAACCGTGGATTACAGAGGGAGAGATTTCGAGTATATTCCGTTCGGTGCCGGTCGGAGAATTTGCCCGGGCTTGCCTCTCGCGAACCGGATGATTGCCTTGATTTTGGCTTCTATTCTCCATTCGTTTGATTGGAAGCTTCCAGAAGGAATCACTCCTGAGAATCTTGACATGAGCGAGCAGTATGGAATCACGTTGAAGAAAGGCATCCCACTTTGTGCAGTTCCCTCGTTGAAGAACAACTCGTAGTTGAGAAAATTAATGATAAAGGGTGATACGTGCACGTTTTTTTTTATATATAATAGACCGTTTAGTAATAATAGGTTTTGAATTACGCATTTTAATAAAAAAACTAAGTTTTTTGCTATAATATTTTCTCTTTTAAAATTCAAAAACAAAATTAGCCCACGTTGTCAAACAGTATTAATGTATAAGGTTGAAGATATGAAGCATTGTGCAATATTTCATGTACTATAGTGGAAATAATGTGGATTGTGTGGATGCTTAACTATAAAAAAAAAATAGAAATAAAAATAAAAATAATGTGGATTGTGATCTCTTTGATTTGTGTGTAATTTCGATTAGCCATTTTTTTTTTTTACTCATATACCCGTTTATTGTTATTGTTGTTGTCTTTCTTTCTTTCTTTCTTTTATTTTATTTTTTTTGGATATTCCTGTTTTGTGATATTTTAAAAGGGTTCGAATGAGAAGAATAATAAATGTCTAGCTCGCTAGTACACGCTCATCATGTTCCCATGGGATAAAAAATAAAGTACTGTTCTGTTTGTCGAGAGAATAACACGGGTCCACAAATTTAATTATATGCTTGTGTTGAACGAATTATTTGGAAAAATGAACAGGCCTGTTTAGAATGAGCAGAGTGAAAATTATATGGTATGTTATATTTTTAGAAGTTGTATTTATTTATATTATACTTATAAAAGTTTATGTTAGACTATTATTTATACTATATGTTAAGTTTTGCTATAAATAAATATATGTAGTATTTATATAAGGTAAAACTAAAAAAGATGTCATTTATGAAATTCCCCATGATTTTTCGCAAACTGTTTTTTTAGTTTTTTTAGGTCCATAAGCTACTTTTTAAAGTGTTTGAATGATCTGTTAAAGAGTTTTGTCTCTTCAAAATGCTTACAGTCAAATTTCAAAAAAGCACGTATGACATAAACTTTAAAACTTGTACAAGAGTTTTAATAAGATATTATAAAATTCATTGTAACATTTTAGTTGTTAAAAATTTTAAAATTATTTTGACCTATTCAACCTATTTTAAAAATATAATTCTAAACACTTAATAAAAAATTATAACGTTTGCTTTTCTTTTTCTACTGACCAAATGCATAAACAAAAGCCCTGCCAAGTAAGCCTAAAGTTTAATTCTATTATAGCAACTTGTGCCCTGGGTATGTTGTGAATCTTATAATGCCTATACCAATTTTGTGGTCTTTTTTTTTTTCTTGCAGGGAATATATTTTCCATAAGAGAAAAAAAAAAGGATGATAAACATAGCAATATCAAACAACTAGTTCCACTTATAAATTCAAATGAAACGCTCAAAACAAAATATATCCTCAAATATTCACGGAAAAGGTTATACCAAATATCACACATAACTCTTTAATAAACCCTCTATATTCCAATCATCTAATGTTGAAATCTCTTGTGCCTCACAAATGTAAACACCACAGCACGATCTCGGCCTCCTCGTTGAAACCTCGTGGATGAAAATTTGAGTGGAAGTTTGGAAACACGCCTAAAAACGATGCCAAAAATTCTACAAAATGTTTCCTTTTTTTTTTTTTCTCCCTTCATTACACTTCTATGGTTAGTGTAGCCTTAAACAAGAAAAAACCATAAAATAACTTTGGGGCATTGATTAGAGAAAATTTGATGACAAAATAATCCTACAATCACTTAAACAATTCCAAATAAAAAAAGCCCTAATTTTTTGTTTATCACTCGTACAAGACCCACAAACCAGAATCTGAAAATATGATCAAGAATGCTAAAGTCGACCTAATTCAACAAGTATTAATTGTAAGCGATAATTAGTTTGAGGATATACATTTTAAAATTTGTTTTTTTCCCACATCATTACTGAAAAGGCAATGCCACGTTAGGCTGTGCCTGAACAGCGAAAATAGAGGCCACCCCCTTTCCACCTGAGCAATTCTTTTTTAAACTAATGGCTGAGAAAAAGGTTCAAACGGAAGCGGACTTAAAACTTGCCTTAATATATTTAAGAAATAATGGTGCTGACTGTTTATAAATAATAATGATACAAAAATAATAATAAAGACAAACAGGCAAACGACACCTAAGATTTGCCTTTATATCTGGCGGGCCTTATCCCTGGCAGCAAAAGGCACGTCAGTCGCGTCATTGCCACCGCTAAATTAATTAACAATGTCAGTTTTTGAAAATAATGTGGTGGATAGCGCCGGTGCTTCACTCCGTTGAAATGCATGATAATTGCTTTTTTTTTTTTGTGGAATATGTTAATGGCCCATTGTTGGTCAGTCTTAAATCTTGCCATTTCTTTATTGGTTAGTTGAATACGGTTGGTGGAAACCACGTTGATTTGATACTAACCACCGTATATGTAACGTGTTCCTTTGATAAATAGATTGAGTTGAATTATTTTTTGTTTTGAATTGTGTGATTTAAATTATAATTTATATTGTTATTTGAATTGATATTTGGATATGTATTTAAAGTGTTAATCTGAATATATAATAAAATTGAAATTTATGTTTAAATAGATAGTGAATTTTTTTTTGATTTATTAATAAATCTATCAAAATTTAAATGTTTATGAACCTCAAAAAATGCAATGTAGATTTTGGTTTATTCCTCTCTTTATTAGGAACGCAATGAAAGAAAAATCATCTCAATTGGATATCAAATGAAGAAGTTATGTTTTTTTTCCTCAAATATAAAAGAGAGAATTTCACCTTTTACTACAGCAAATATATCTGAGTCAAAATAGTTCAAGGGGGAGTACAATTCTAAAAACTTAGATTCTAAGGATTCATTTAATTTAAATTTTGAAAGAAATAAATATGCATTCAAAGGATTTTAAATATTTAAATAAAAATAATTAGCCTAGTGTATGAAACAAACGACCTCTAAAGTTTCTTAACCTTTCCTTGTAAACTTCTACCAAATAAATTTATAAATTATCGGAGCAAGCTATCATTTAAATGATTATGTATACAATGAAAAAAAATAATCTCAATCGGATATTAAATGGAAAAGTTATGTTTTTTTTCCTCAAATATAAAGAGATAATTTCACATTTTATTGTAGCAAATATATCTCAGTCAAAAGAATTCAAGAGAGAATAAAACTCTAAAAACTTAAAATCAAAAAATTTATTTAATTTAAATTTTAAAAAATAAATATACATTCAAAAAATTTTAAATATTTAAATACAAATAGTTAGCCCAGTATACAAAACAAACGGCCGCAAAGTTTTTTTAACCTTTCCTTGTAAACTTCTACCAAATAAATTTATAAATTATTGGAGCAAGCTATCGTTAAATGTGGCCCTACAGCTATTCTTATTTTGCCAGTTGGCATGATCCTCTTGGGTCCATGCTGAGCTAATTAAGATTAGGTCAACAATTTGCCTTGATTCGGAATATCTTCAATCCAACTCATATATCTGCTTGCTTACCCAATAATGTATTGATTAATTCCAAATCCAGAAGCCGTATTATTTTAATTGTTACACATTAATGTTAGTTAACACATGATCTTTTATGAGATAACATGCGCATTAATATATACAGTTATTCCCCTCAAAATGTATATAGAGTTATTCGTAGCAGCGGAGGTGTACGGGGCCTCATGGGGCTGCGGGCTGCGGGCTGCGGCTGCCATCCCCATCGACTGTTTAGAAATTAGAATTTTGGCATTTCAAAATTTTAACTTCTTTTTTTTTACCCCAAATAAAATTTGAAATTTGCATTATGCCCCATAAATTTACCCTTATTAATTTTATTTCTATGCTTTTTTTTTTTTTATAAACAACTTCGGTCAGTTTACTTCTGGGGCATGAGCTATTGTAATATGTTTAATGATACCTTAAAATTTACATTAAATTTATACTTTTACATTTTAAATTTATATTAAATTCTCACATTTCTTTTTCTTTTTTTTTATTAAGGCTTTTAAATCTCTTTTGTGGTTCAATTCACTGTTGATTGAAGAAAGATAAGAATTGAGCATAACTTTAGAATCTGAAGGTACAGGCATGATACAATCTAAAATATAAGGTATGATTTTTTAATACATCCTCAAAGTAAAAGATATAAAAATGAAAAAAAAAAACTATGTCAGAATATTCTAATCGATAGTGCATGTTTTCGAACGTTAGATTTGATCATAATTACTTAATTTTAAGTATTCAAAATAAACCTATAAATAAATATATATATATATATCTAACGTTTCAAGAAGCCGTGATAACTTGGAGGGCTTTTTTTTATTGAAATGGTAGAGTATTATTCCTTAGAATTCTCAATATATATAGTAGTTTATGAAAAATATATTGATACAAATTTTTTGAATTTTTATGCTATCTTCTAAAAAACATTATTATACACCTGTCTAAGCTGAAGGCTAGTCCACTACTTGTATCGGTAAAATATTGTAAGAAAATATAGTATTTTAATGATATATGTTAGACTTTGGAGGGTTGTTATTAATTGCAAAAGATCTAAGAGGATATCAATTTACTTTTCATACATTAACAATAGTCACTTTCCTGTTCAATTTAATATATGCAAAGAGCTTGATTTCTCTTTCTTGATTTTTCTTTTTAAAAAAAATTTCATTACTGTCAGTTATAAAGAGAGGTTCCACAGCCATAATGAATCATTCATCAATTCATCGGACATAACCTGCTACTGAGATTGAATCCATTAATAAGTTTTGATGACGCTCAAAGGGAAAGAAGTATACCTATCACCTGATAACTGGAATACAAAAATACCTTAGTACACTAAGATCAAGTGTATGTAAAACTTTTTTGATGTTACCCCTAAAATCAATGGAAACTTCTAAATTGACCAAGGGCCAAATCTCCATAGCACTAAGAACATAAACTTTATCCAGATACAAATCTAATGGACCATATAGAAAGTCTAGAGATGGGGAGACTACCTTCGTTACCACAAACCAATAAGAAATACATAACAATAAAAAACACCTACAAGGTGGGATTAATGCCTTTATTAAGGACCAACAACTACCACTAAACAAAGACGAAGTCTAAGCATGAGAAAACCAACCAGAACCAGTCTAAGCACTGCAAAAGTAAAGGGCGGAGCTAGCAACACGATAGATGGAATGTCCCTTCATCGGTGCATGAGACCCATGCTTCACTGCTGCCCACCACCAAACCAGACATGTCGACCACCCGGAGCTTTACCGCACCATAGGGAATAAAACTCCCACATAAAATATCCACCCAAAGTCCCTCGTCTCCCTTGCCAGTGCCCACAATCCCAACACCAAAAATAATATTAGAAAACCATCCACACTCGCCTCCCTCTCCCAAATCATCTTGACGAGAAAGAAGACAATCTGATGGAGCAAAACCATCGAACCCCCCACATGCCCGTACAGGCAGCCAACACACCGGTAACCTATCCCTTCCCAAGGGAAGAGGACCTAGCCTCCAACTACGAAGCCAAACACACCTCTAGGTCCAACTGCGAAGCAAAACACGCCTCCAAATCTGCCACAATGGAGGCCAAATTGTCGTCTTAAGAGCTAGGATTCTGATGACCAACCAAGGGCAGCCTCGTAATCTGACTCTAAATAGGAGGCACACTTAGAGAAACCCTCGCTTACATGAGAGAGAAGGGGAGGAGTCTATCTTAATTTTTGGTTGTATGGATCATCTCTTGTTAAAATATATTATCTACATATTTTCTGTTGTGAAAATTTCATATGAAACTATTAAATATGATTTTTTTATGAAAAATTATTAAATACTATTGACAAAATACATTTCAACACAAATATATATATATATATATATATATATTTAGTTGTGTTCATCATAAAAATATGTACATAAATATAGTAATTCAATTCATAATTTGAGTTAGACTTGAATTGTGTTTATATCTCTACTCGCATAAAGATGCAACATAAGTAAATATAACCAATCTATATATTTTTTTCTAATTTATATTCATCATAAAAATATATAAAAAATTATAGTAATTCAACTTATAATTTGCATTAGACTTAGAACATATTTAGCATTTACATCTTTACGCATAAAGAAGCAAACATAAGTAAATAAAACTAACTTATAATTAATTTTGAATTAAAAGTAGCATTATAGTAATTTAAAAATAATAATATAAACTTGTTAGAATTTAGAGATTTACATGTTGAAATATTTTCTAGAAAATAAAAGAAAGTAAAAAAAAGAGGTGTGGCTCGTGATTAAGTCACCATTGTAAGCTTCATATTGAAAAAGGAGTGGGACAATAGCAATTCAACCCTACCAACGAGCTTAAAGAATCCAAAACTCATTATATAAACCAAATATGAGTTTTAGACCAAAACATTAAATAGTGAAATAAGTTTTAAAAATGATTAACCATTGATAAAAAAAATTAATGGGGGAATTAGGAAAAAAAAGTATTTATTAAATTTATACTTGAGAAAACAATATTCTAGGCCATGTGTTGAAATGTTTACACAAAGACATATTGAGAAATAAAAATAAAAAATTAAAAAAGTAAGCAAGGAGTTACAATAGAGTATAATGATTTACAAAATGAAAATGGAGGCATGAGCTTAATTCAAATGGCTTTTAGTCTAATAGAAATTGCAGCAAATATCAGATTCTGCTATTCTATATTAAATAACATTAAAACTTTTGATAATGTGAACTAAATAGCATATTCAAATAAATTAGTATTTTAAAGTAAACAAAAATCTAAAACTACCCTTGAAGAATCAAATCTCTTTTTTTTTTGTCCTCTTTCTTTTTCTCCTCCTCATTTCTCTCTTTCCCCCTCTCTTTCTCTCCCCCTTTCTCTCTCTTCTTTCTTTCTTTATTAGGCAACCGAGCCTACCATGTGTTAAGACTAGGTGCCCAAAGGATTAAATAATGTAATAAGTTTTTGAGACATTTAATTAATAAAGTGTTTATTTTCATATATTAAAAGTTGTCCCCTCTATGTTCATTTGTGTTAAATGTATGTTAAGCAAATAAAAGTCTAAGACTATCATTCTAAACCATTAAAGTTGTGCATATAATGAACAGATTATACAAAAGACATGATTCTTGTAGTGATGGTCTAAATATAAAAGATCCACAATCAATGGAATAAATTTGAGCACTTTATTTATATTAAGATTGTTATGTTGTCTACATCTTTAACGATAGATAACTTGACTTGGTCATTAAAGTAGGACTTTATAAATAGAGACATTGGTGTATGTCATTAGTAACGATATATTGGATCGGGACTACAAATGATTTAGTAATTCTATTTAAATAAATCAATTCACTTTAGACAATTGTACGTATTATATCTTAATCCTGAAATAAATCATTGTCTTTTGATGTACCAAAAGGTGGCATCCTAAATTATATGAAGGTATAATTCTGTAATTAGAAATAGGAGTGTTCAATCATTTAAATATATATGTGTAATGGTATATTATTTGTATTGGTTATGAATACTAAGTTTTTCAATAGTGAGATAAATGGAACATGAGATAAATATAATCGAGAAAGTAAAACAAAATTTATCTTTAAACAGATTATGAATATCTTATGGAAACGTTACACATTATAATATGTCATTGACAATAAACTTGTTAAAGTTTCATACTTTATATATAGTTCAAGAGTGTAGTTCTAAGCTTTTAGTAGAATAGTTTTAAAGTTGATAATTATAAAATACACTTGTTAAGAATATGTTATTTTATAATTATAGGAGCTCAATCAATATATGTCCATCGGATCTCTTTTGTTAGCTCATTATATTTCCTGTAATAATGCGGCATGTTTTTCTTACAAATTGGTAACTCGTGTTATTTATTAGATTGGCTAAAGTTCGATTGATTGCATTTAATAATTCGTGTTGATTTATTGGTTGAATTAATTCAAAATAAACATGTTAAATTATTTGAATAGATTTTATTTGTTTGGGAATATCTGCATTTGACTGTTTAATTAGACAATTTCTTTATTGGGTAACTTGAATTAAAACTGAGGCTTTTTGAAGAATATCTAGGTCAAATAAAGTAGGATTTATGTAATCGGTTCAAACAGGTGGATCAAATAAGTCTTAAAAGTAGGAAAAACGTATAAAACGGGTTAGGTACGACCGAGTGGTCGACCACCATACAGAGGGGACAATCGACCGCCCCTACCACTTCACTAATCTGTGGTTCACTCGTTCTCACTTTAGGATTTTGATCTAAACTCGAATTTTAAAGCCTGATTTGATAAGGACTAGCCCAAATCTGACCTCTATATAAAGGGAACAATTTTATAGTGTTTCTTATATCACTTGAGAGATTTAGCGAAGTGCATTTTGCTGGAAGACTCTAAAACTCCCATAGAGCTATTGTTTAACATCTTGAATCTTGGCTCTTGGTTTTCTCACGTAGCTAGAAAGAGACATTGTTTGAGGAAAGACTAAATAACATGCGATCTATCACGGCCTCACTTTTTGGATTGTTACTAAATTTTCCTTTAGGCTTTATTATCTTTATTAAAGTTTTAAAAAAATTCAAACATTTTTTTTTGTAAAAGGACTTAAATTCATATAAGTACAGTTCATAAAACCGTAGTCATTTACAAAAGGATTTATCACACTTACCTATCTTACATTATGGACTATATCATAATTAGTTTTTTTTTTCCCCAAAACAACATATCCAAAATACCTTATTTACAACGAAAATATTCCTATGGCGGTATCCAAACCTTGGACTACATATTTGCTCATCCACCATTCCCAGCACTATAATAATTCTGCTCCGGACTTTTTGTTAGATTTTCTACAGCATGAAAAAAAAAAAAAACTAAGTAAGCCATTGCTCAGAAAATCTAAACATAAGCCACAAAATATTTTGCTACTTATATGCATGATCTATTTATGCTTATTTATGAACTTTTTATTATGTCATATCCTTAACTTAACGAAAGCCCAAGTGATCGTACTAAATAGGCATATCGGTTATCGTAACACTGAGACTAGAGCCAGTAATTTCGACAAGACACGATGATACGATACGAGAATGACATGAGATAAATGGGTTTAGAACACATATATATTAATTGGGCCATTAATGGGCTGGCATGAATAACACAAAAAAAAAATGCTAGATTTGTGCTAGCACGAATAACACGGTTTAACACGTTTAATTAAACGTGCAGTAAATGTGTCAACACGACACGTTTATAGCACATTAAAACTTAAAATAAAAAAATTTCATAATTTTACAGGTGCAAGGATGGCATGCAAGGTTACACTTACGCCGCTAGCCTACCACCTTGTTGAGTGAATATTTG
Source organism: Artocarpus heterophyllus (assembly GCA_025403435.1). NCBI lineage: Eukaryota > Viridiplantae > Streptophyta > Magnoliopsida > Rosales > Moraceae > Artocarpus > Artocarpus heterophyllus. Next base: position 12,878,079 of record CM046346.1, read on the forward strand.
ATGTCAAATAAAGGCTTCTAATATATTTATTATGGTTTTATGGTTTTGAAATTATCAGCCACTAAGAGTCCCACATCGAAAGAAAATGAGAGTCTTCCTCTCATTCTTTTCTATATAAACCGGTTTCCTTCTGTTTTAAGCATGTGAAGCTATCTAAAGCTTCAATATATATTTTTTTCCAATCTTTGCTAGCTAAAATTTAAAGATTGAAAAAAATACAATTTAAACATTCAATAATAATTAGATATTGTTACATTTTAGACACTGTAAAGACCTTATAGTTAAAATTATAAATTAAAAAATTGTTAAAATTATAAATAAAAAATTTATATAGTAAGAAGATTTTATTTTTTAAAAATATTGTTAGTCAAATTTTTTAAAAAAATTTATATAAAAAAATTTTATGGTAAGTTTTTTTAGTCGTGTCGTGCCGTGTTATATGTGTTATAAGCGTGTCGTGTTCGTGTTTGTATTTTAAGCACGTTTATTAATCATATCGTGTTCGTGTTTAGTCTAATCATATCGTGTTATAAACGTGTTGGCATGAACATAACACTTGAACACGGATTGCCAGCCCTAACTTAGACCATAACATAATTTAGAACTCCCCTTGTATCGAGAGATTGGTATGACATTTTCTTATCTTATCTGATAAATCATTTACCAGTTCCTTAATTATGATGACATACCATTCATGATGCTTTATTGGCTTTAAATAAGAGCACCACAAATGCATTTTACTAAATGATTTAAATAACCTTTCCATTTTTCAAAACCTTTCATTCCACAAGATGGGTATTGAACTTACTTGGAATTAGCACAACATTAACCAGTTTCCTGTTCCTTTGCTATCCACTTAAGTATCCTATCTGGATAATATCTCGTTATTAGCTTACTTATTTATTATCGAACTACATGTTGATAATGAGATGTAAACGTTAATTACCAAATCGGGTTATTATTTGGTTTCCTTAAAATCTAAGCATTATAGAACTCTTTTCTTTTATTTCACGATGCCTTACCCCCCTTACTAACGGAATATGGAATTACCCTTGCTAATAGACATTTTTCTAATTCGGGAGTTTTGGGGTCCATTCGGGTTGTTTTGTGAAAAATAATATTTTTGCCCTAATAAACTTTTCGAGCCTATTTTTACTAAATCATTACAAAATGTTACTTATTGAGAAAGGTAAGAAAAATGAGGTGTCGATTTTCTTTTTGCAAGAAAAACCCATTTTAACAAAACTTTACAATTTTAATCCGAATTATGAAAGTTTCAAAGATTTTTCCCCCCAAGCCAAAAATGATCATATTATACTATTGGTATCAATTTTTTTTGCAAAAATTAAAATTCTCTAAAGTTTCTAAGTCAAATTCCTTTAATTTAAGAACTTTTTCCTTTTTAACATTTTTTTTAAATTTTGTAATAAAAATTCATAAAATTGATATTTCATATACCGTATGGAATTTCGACAAGCCGTTCATGATCTTTAATATTTTTATTGAGATTTACAATTTTGGTGTTTTAGTTTTTCTCAGATTCCAATGAAAAAGTGGACTTTTTTGCTATTTTTCAATTCTACCAAAATTGTACAAATCTTTTCAATTTAGTCCTTCAAAATTTCATAAAACTCTACTGACAAAAGTTGTATATCTCACTGTCTTGGATAGGTTTTAGATCTTACTAAGAAAATAAATCACCTTTAAACATGTGAAAAGTTTTTTTAAAAAAAAAACTCCAAACTTTGCAATTTTGTGTAGTTTTTTTTTTTCAAACTTATTTTCGAGCCCATAAACCTTTGTTTCTAACCACTAATCAACATCATCACACACATAACAAACACATAATCATGCCATAGTGTCCTTTGAACATGCTATAGTCTATACTTTAATTATTACATACCAAATTCTAAAAAAAATAACTTTCTAGAGTAAAGGTTAGGGTTTACCTAAGGATTTCTTTGTGAGCCTTATAATCTACCACCAAGAGTGACTTTATCAAATTTCTTTTGTTACAAATCATGCTCAAACGACTATCAAGACTCATTATGACCACTAGAAAACACCAAAATTCCTATGGAAAAGTTTGGAATTTACCTTAAGAAGATTGGTAGTCCTAAACCCAAAGAACTAGAACTTGCTTAAAAAGGCTTGTTTGAAAGTTGTATTCTTGATGAAATTTTATTGAGAAATTTTTTTGGTGAAGGGCCTATAGGCTGTCGGTTTTGCCTTGGAGTTTTAGAGGTTATGTTTTTTAAGTTGTATGGTTAAATGATCGCAAAACTTGGAAATTTTTTTCCAACTTGACACCTAAGCTAGATGACTCACCATAAGGACCTAGGTGGAAGCAAAATTTGCCCAAAACAAAAGGCTGAAAAAGGGTGCAACAATGGGATGAAGTGGCCCAATTTCAACCTTTTGGGTGTTGCGTTTTGGTGGGTCCCACTAGTTTTTACACAACTGTACTTTTCCTATGCTGTTAGTGTAAAATTAAGGAGATATTATCTTTAACAGTTTAAAAATTACACTGACTGACTTTATCCATATTGACTATTCCCCAATATAGTATTTCGTATATCTGTGTTTGTACTTTATCAATACAATGTACTGTGTACCTTTTTACTTTTGTGTGTCTTTTTACACTGTATTCTATCAATTGATGAATTATAGACACAAAAACCTTTACCAATTTATTTGACTAGAAACTAACCATTTTTATACTATTTTGGACTATGGCATGATTATCTACTTTAAGTAACATATTTTTCTTTTACTAATTTATATCACAAAATTTATAATTAATGTGATATAAATTTCACTTTGAGAGTTTACAAAAGTTTTGAGTGTTTTAAACTTATAAAATTTGTATATTTTAAATACTCTGAATTGTAGAAAATTCATAGATGTAATATATATTAATACTATCCATAAATAATTTACATTTTATTGTAATTTTATAAAATGCGATTTATAAAAAAAAATTCATTATTTAAATCCAAATTAGTTCTAGATTTCAATTGATGAATTTTTTTGTACATTACAATCTACCCTCCTTAAAAATTTTCATCCTCAGAAATTAAAATAGTTCTGGATGGTTCTTTCTCACATCTTCCTCTTGCACTCAAGTTGCTTCTTATATCTGTTGATTGCATCATAAGATTTTAACGAGTGGTATCTTCTTGTTCTTTAATTCCTTCTCCTCTCGTGCCAGAATCTAGACTGGTTTTAAGACAAATCCTCTTGAACTTCAATTGGTTCATGTTGAAGCACATGTGATGGATCTGGTACTTTTTTTTTTAGCATAGACATATGAAATATATTGTGCATAGATGCCGGTTTAGGAGGTACGGCTATCTTGTAAGCAACATTACCTACTCTTTTTCAGAATCTTATATGGTCCAATGTATCTCAAACTCAGTTTCTCCTTTCTCCCAGATCTCATTATACCCTTAATTGGGGCTACTCTAAGAAAAATTAAATCCCCAACTTGGAATTCTCGAGGTCTTCGTCGTCTGTCAGCATAACGTTTCTGACAACTATAAGTAGTTTCCATTCATTGCCAGATCAGCTTCACATCCTCAGTAGTCTTTTAAACAAAGTCTGTGGTTGACAATACTTTTCCTTGGTTTCATACCAATGAAGTGGAGATTTGTATTTTCTTCCATAGAGAGCTTTATATGGAGCCATGCCAATAGAAGCATAGTTGCTATTGTTGTATGTAAATTCTATCAACAGAAGCTTTTTATCCCATCCTCCCTTGAAGTCAAGCACACATGCTCTTAGCATATCTTCAAAAGTCTGAATGGTCTTTTTAGATTGACCTTCAGTCTGAAGATGAAATCTCGTACTGAAAGTGAGCTTTGTACCCATTGCTTGATGAATACTTTACCAAAATTTGGAGGTGAATCAACTATCACGATCAAAGATAATGGACTTTGATACTTTATTGTATCTAACTATTTAAGCAACGTATAGCTCAGCCAATTGTTCTATAGTATTATTAATCTTAATAGGCAAAAGTGTTATGTCCTCCTATGGTTTTGGGTAATCCGACCACAAAATCCATAGTTATCTGGTCCCATTTTTATTCTAGAATTTCAATCTTTTGTAATTCTCCCATAGGTCATTAATGTTCAACTCTCACCTTTTGACATGTCTAACATCTGCTAACAAACTAGGCAACATCAATCTTCATCCTACGCAACCAAAAAATCTCCTTTAAGTCTTTTTACATCTTGGTAGCTCCAGGATGAACAAAATACGGTGTCTCGTGAGCTTCTTCTAATATCTATCTCCTTAAATTCTCCTTATTAGGATACATAATCTACCTTTGTAGTAGAGAATGCTATCTTTTAAAATACTAAACTCAATTTCTTTATTCCTTAAAACTTCATTTTTGATCCTAAGTAATGACGAATCCGCTTCTTGTTGTTCCTTTATGTTCTTAAGAAGGGTCTGTTGAAAAGAGAAATAACCTAATCCTACCATAATCAATATGATCCCCGACTTCTTAAGGTCCTTTTGAAGAGAATTTGGTAGTGGTTGTGCCGTTGTAAGAGTAGATATTGCTTTCCGTTTCACAATCATAATCTTTGATTAACTCAAGCCTTCTTCGTTACCTCATGTTGAGCTCCTTCTAAGTGAAGATATACTTGAGACTCTGATGGTCAATGAAAATTTCACATTTAGCTCCATATAAATAAAGGCGCTAAATCTTCAATATGAACACTACAGTTGCAAGCTCCAAATCATAGGTTGGGTAATTTCTTTCGTGATCCTTTAATTAGTGAGACACGTATGTGGTCACTTTTTCATTCTGTGTGAATACAGCTCCTAAGCCTGTCTTTGATGCATCACTATAGATCATAAATTTTCCAAAGTTTGGATAAGGTATAGTTAACACCAATGCATTTGTAAGCCTCTTCTTAAGCTCTTGGAAGCTCTCGTCATATTTTAAGTCTATTCATACTTCTTTCATTTCCGATGAGGGTTATGAGTAGTGCTACAAGTCTAGAAAACCTTCGACAAAATGTCAGTAGTAGTTTGCTAATCTAAAAAAACTCCGAATTTTGGTAATACTTTTCAATGCTGGCCACTTTTTCATGGCTTCAACTTTAATAGGATCAACAGATACTCGGTCTTATGATATCACATGTCCTAAGAACTAGACCTTTTCTAGCCAGAATTCACACTTCGAATTTGGCATATAGTTGATGTCCCTTAATAGTTGAAGTGCTATTTTCAGATGCTCCTCATGTTTTTCTAGAGTCCTTGAGTAAATTAGAATTTTGTATATGAAAACAACAATGAATTTATCCAAATAGTCCTTAAAGACTCTGTTCATCAAGTCTATAAATGATGCTAGAGCATTAGTCAATCCAAACCGCATAACAGTATTCATGATGTCCATAGCGTGTTTGGAACATCGTTTTTGAAACATCTCCCTCTTTGACTCGAAGTTGGTGATATCCAGAGCGTAAATCGATCTTTAAGAATACGACTACTCCTTTCATTTGATCAAATAGATCGTCAATTCTTAGAAGAGGATACTTGTTTTTTGATCATGAATTTATTCAATTCACGGTAATCTATGCATATTCATAAAGTTCCATCTTTTTTCTTGATGAACAATACAGGTGCTTCTCAAGGTGAATAACTAGGATAGATGAATCCTTTGTTAAACAGTTCTTGAAGTTGGATTTAAAGCTCTTTAAGTTCTGCTGGAGCCATGTGATATGGTGCCTTTGAAATTGGTACACTGCCGAGCATCAACTCAATCTCAAACAAGATTTCTTGTTCTAGAGGTAATCCAGGTAATTTGTTCGGAAACACATTAATGAATTCATTCACTATTGGAACATCCTCTGGTCTTAACTGAGCTTCTTGTTCTTTGTTTACTAAATTCACCAAATAACCCGTACACCTATTGTCTAACAATTTCTTCACTTTCAAAGCAGATATTAGCGCTTTTGGCATCCTTGAGGTTCTCCCAATGTAAACAAACTTCTTGCTTCCAACTAGTCGAAAAGTAACTTTATAATGTTGGCAATTAATTTTGGCATCATACTTTCCTAGGAAATCCATTCTCAGAATTACATCGTAATCTTGAATGTTGATTGTTACTAAATCGATAAACAATTCTCTACAGTCAATGATGATTGGTACATATCGTAACCAATGATCAGAATTCAATACTTCACTAGAGGGAAATACGGTTGTTAACTTTTGTTTTATCTTATATCCTTCACACACCATATGTTTTGCAAATTTAAGTGATACAAATGAATATGTAGCTCCAGAATCAAATAAAATATAGGCATCAGTTTTAGCTACAAAAAGCTGACTTGTGACCACCGTAGAGGTTCCTACTTCAGTTTCATCCTTGGTATAAGTATAGATTCATGCACTTAGTTCTGGAGCTCCAAGTTGATTGATACTAGGTCCTTCACTCTAAGCCTAGACTATGTGAAGCTGAGTTCCTTGAGGTCTCTGTTGATTCTGATGGAACCAGGTCTGGTTAGACTGATTTTGAGGGCTGGAGCTATATTATAGTATGTGAGAGTTTTATATTGTAGTAATTTTTTATTTTTTATTATAACATATGAGAGTTTTATATTATTTTTTAATAAAACATTGGTTCTAACTACACTTACCAAACGAATGAATAATCTTATCGTTTTAACAATATACGTACATCCATTTTTATGTTCGATTGAGATTAGAGATGGGAATGTCGTCGTTTTTTCTGAATTCGTTTTAGGTGTTTTTGCTGTCGTCTCTGACTATATTGTCTTTTGCAACGCCATTGTCGTTGCTTGAAGTCCTCCCATCCCATCCCTGCAAAAAACAGTCGAGTTCTCTGCAAAGCATCAGGATAAAAAATGGCCGTAAGGTCAAAACCCGAAATCTCTCTTAACCATCTCACGAAACATTCCCCAATTTTCTCAAACCAAAATCGCCAATCTCTCTCGACAACAACAATCAAAATCCAAACCAGGCTTTCCCAACGATCCCAATATAGGAAGCAGATCTCCATTGCCAATCTCCTCAAAAGGTACGGCTTTCCTTCTTCCCTTCTCCACAATTTCATCTCCAAGAATCGCTTCTTAATCCAATCCGACTTGAAAGACGGAAAGTTCTCTCAGTATTCTTCTTTTCGCCTTCAAAATCCACCAGAAAGACCTCGTGTCGTTGGTCTGCGACTGTCCTGGGTTGCGAATTTCTCGGAAATTGGGAATTGGGATTGTCAAAATTTGGGCTTTCCAGAGTTTCCCCGTCGATGATTAAGAGCGTTCTGGAACACTCCAGAAGGTTCCAGTTAGACGCGGATGGGTTTTATAGAAAAATGGAGGTTTTGAGGGGTTTAGGGTTTAACGAGGGCACTTTGGTTAGCGTTTTAGAGTGTTTTCCCCGAGTGACCCTAATGAACGAGAGGGAAATTGGGAGCAGAATCGAATTCCTGATGGGAATTCCGATTCCCGGAGATCGAATTGAGGGGCTAATTCGTTCTTTTCCAGAGGTTTTAAGATTTGGGGTTGAGGAGACGTTGAAGCCATTGCTGTCTGAGTCCAAAGCTTTGGACTTTAGTGAAGATTTGATCAGGAATGAGATTGTTAGAGAACCTAGAATTCTCGGAATGGAGATCGGAGAGCTTTTGCGGTGTTTGCAATTGTTGAGGAGTTTGAAATGTAGGGAGGCGATTAAGGAGAAGATCTTCAGTGAGGGAGAGTTTAGAACTGGGATTGAAGTGAAGTTGAGAGTGGACTACTTGTGCAGACAAGGGCTTATTCGCAGAGAAGCATTAGAGGTGTTATGGAAAGAGCCGAGATCAATTGTGTGCAAGATGGAGGATATTGAGAGAAAGATCGACTTTTTGGTGAACAATATGAGATTCAATATCCGTTGTTTGCTTAATGCTCCAGAGTACATAGGGGTGCATTTTGATAAGCAAATTGTTCTGCGGTTCAATGTGATAGAGTTCTTGAGATCAAAAGACGGGCTTCAATCTGAAGTGGGATTAAGGTCTCTGATCAAGCCTATCAGACTTAAGTTCTATAACCTTTATGTAAAGCCGTATCCAGAGTGTGAAAAGATGTTTCCGAGATATTCAGGGGATGGCGAAGTGAAAAGCAGGCATCCGGTTGGTTTGTGGAAGCATTTCAAACCGCCAAAAATTCCAGGAACTGAAGAGGATGTCAGGAACATGAAACTGTTCATGGCATCTTAAATATCCGTGGTTCACCTTTATCCAGGATGGAGAGTGTCTAAAGCAAGCTTATGGCTCTTCCAGGTTCTTTGGAAACTTTACATTTGTGAAGCATTAAACCGTGCCACTTGGTTCTAGAACTCATGGAGATATTAATTTATAAGAATTTCCTTCCAAGAAAGATAGTTTTATGAAGTGGAAATCGAGAAAGAAAACGGACCGGATTTGATCTTATCTGCACTCGACTTGTTAACATTTTTAGCGGATTTTAAGCTGAATCACTATAAGTTGTGGAAAATAATACCATTGTTGGATTAGGATAAACTCAAGAACTGCTCTGTTGAAGTTTTGATGCGCAGTTAGTGTATCCTAGGTTTCTTTGAAGGATGAACTGGTTGCAACACAGGGCATGGACAATTGCTGGGAACTCTACTAGAATTGCAGGAAAAAAAAAAGGTCATTTTCATTTTTGAAGAGGAATTTGATCTCACTATTGGCTCCTTAACCACACTTTGAGAGTGAACTTCCCCCGGAAAAGTAACAATTACATTGTCTTAAGAAGGTCAACCATTGCTTGTAATTCTGTGAATGAAGAGCAGTTCAAGTTTAAGCTCATTTCAGATTTTTTGTTCCTTCTAGTTCCTCCAAACAAGTGCAGCACAAAAGCCACTATATGAGCGGGGTACTTCATGAGGTTGAATGCTTGTGAGCTATGACTAAAACAGCTTTGTTTACTATCAGATAATCCTGATGTCCTATTCATCAGATGAGCTTTTTGTCAGCCTCTTTTAATCATTCCACTATTAAAAATCCTTTTATTTAACAAGTCTCAGAAGATAAAAAGACTGATGAACACCATGAAATATTTGTAGAACTCACATGTACGAGATACTCGCATTACGCATCTTGTGTTCATCAGACGGACCTTAGCTAAGGTCTAGTTTCACATCTCGCTTATTGTGTTTGAAGGCTATCAGTTTTGGAGCTGAAATTTTACAATGTGTTATTGGAAATTTTTATTTTTAGAACTTTTTGCTTTTTTAAAGGAAAACATGAGGTTAAAAAAAAAAAAATAGAAATGGTAAAATTATGATGTGTATTGGAAGAAGAATTTCCGGCAATTTCAGGGGACGATCCGATCCTAGTTGTAAAAGTGACGATAAAATAAATCAAATTTACAGACACAATAGCAAAATTAAAGATTAGAGTGTGGGAGAAACAATTTTTCTACAAATCAATACCTTGAATTTGCAAAATACGATCGTGAAGGTCTCAGTGTTGGTACCATGAATTAGACTCTTAAGTAAGACATATTGGGAAGTTAATTTGGAAAGGATAAAGAACGATGAAAAATCATCTTTGGTTTCTATGTTTCCAAGCTTAGTATTTTTAGGACACTAATCTAAGAAATTCGGTAACCAAATGGTTTCTCGATCCTTTTTTTTTTTTTTTTTTTTCCTTCTTCCTGAAAACGTGAAAATAGTTTCAAAATGGTAATTTGAGGACGTTTACAAAAAATAAAATAAAAATTATCAACCACAAGAAATTGATTAACAAAACTGTTCTAAACAGATGAGTTGGTGCCATATTGTTTCTTGTGAATTTAAAAACCAAATTGACGCAAGCTAGATGACTCGTAAGTTGTAGACAATGGACCAGTTTGAGATTGATGTGCTTCTTGGAGAAGCACCCACTTTTGCTTAAAGCAAAAGCAAAAGCAGAATTCAAAAGCTACAATTTTTAGCTTTTCTAAATAGCTTAAAAAGTGTATTAATTTTTTATGCAAAGTGCTTTCGTAAATTTTTACCAAACACTAAAGTTGCATCAGTTTTTATGCAAAGTGCTTTTAGGAGTTCTAAGAGCAACCCTGAGTACTTTTGAGTTGTTTTATGAGTTATCTCCCAAATTAGGGGTGTTCAATAAATCCCTTAATCCACCCAAACCGTCTAATTTAAATCAAATCGAGCTAAACCAGTAGTTTTTGTTTTAATTTTAGACGATTTTTTACACAAATATTTTAGGTGGTTTGGTTAGTCGTTTGAACTTCACAAACCATCATATTATATAATTTTTATTTTTAAAATATTTTTATAAGAATTTTTATTATTTTTTATATAGATTATCTTTCATTGGTCATTAAAAGAAGTTTTATACATAAAAGATGCAGCTTTCAACACTCTATAATTATATTTCCCCTAATCACTCATCATTAGTATCTAAAAAACAAAATCAAAGTAAATAACTAACATATACAACTAAGTCTAACTCATGAAATGTAACCCTAGTGTTCCTCCATCTAGCAACCAACATCTTGTCTCAACGCCGACCTACTCATCATGCTGTCGTTGGCACATTGTCTTTCTCCGTCGTTAGCTCAAGGCACCACAACATCAATAAAGGATACTAGTAGGAGGAGAGGTTTATTGACACAAGTGGAAAGCATCAATTCAAATTTAAAATTAATTGTGTTGTCTTATATTATTTAGTTGTATTTTTGACTTTTTAGTTTGGTACTTAGTGAACTTTGATTTGTGTTATTATGACTTTTTAGTTTGGTTTTTGATTTGTATTAAAACTTTAACAGGCAAAATTTTAGATGTTTTATAATTTTTGTTAAGTTATTAATTTCATTTTAATCTTAAACACAAACCGCACAAACCAAGTCACCCAAACTGCTTATGAGTGACTTAGTTTTACCAAAAAAAAAAAAAAATCAAACCTCCCAAACTAAGATTTATTTTTGGTTTGGTTGGTGATTTAGAGAAAAAACCGCCCAAGCCATCCTCCAACACCTATATCCCAAATATCTCATGTTTATTATGGCCCATCATTTCATCTTAACATGCTTTGACTTTGAGGGTTATTTCTAGGTAACCTATTATACAATTCACATTAACGTCACTATTTTAGGCTCAATTTTTGTTTATACCATAAAATGTGAAAAGTTTTTATGCCACAAACCTGGTACATGTCCTTGAGGGACATTTTTCTCGTCCCACCAAGACATTTTTCGTCTCCTTTTGGGTCATTTTTTTTCTCTGCTCTTTCTCTAGCTTCTCTTTTTCTCTCTCCTCGTCGCCGCTGGCTCGCCTTTGGCACTGGCAATGTTGTTGGCAGCTCGACTCCAACGCCAACAATGTCAATGACGACCAAAAAACAAAAAAAAGAAGAGAAAAATTGAAAATAATTACAACGTAACAATAACAACAACAAACCTAGATCCATCACCTACTGAGGGGAGATCGTCGGAGCTCACCTGCACGTGTGACGACAATAGCAATGGGGCCGAATCTTGTCCTATGTACGATGTTGTTGGTATGGCATGAGACACTGTTAACTAGATCGAAAGAAACCTCAATCAGAGATTCTCCGACATTGATGTCTTTTTCTCTGGCACTTCTAAGGACAATGGCAACAGGACCAGAACTCGTCTTCCGAGCAACGTTGTTGGTCTAGCACGAGATGGTGTCAATTAGATCGAAAGAGAGACAAAGAGAGAAGAGACGCCAGATCTAGTCTTGGAGATTTCCTTGTCCTCATGCTTGTAATGCTCATTGTTGAAGGAGGTAAAGCTTTAGCGAAGCTGCTTCGATGCATGCGGCTCTGTGTGATCTCTGACGTGAGATAGAAGTATGAGGCTATAAAGTCTCGCCAAAGTTCATGGATTTTTAAGAGAGAGAGATTAAGATAAGGAATATTAAAAGAGAAAAAAATTTTGGCATCACAAGTTATAGCATTAAAAATGATATTTAATCACGTGACATAACATGTTATTTTCTCTTACTTATTTCATAATTAAGGCCTATATTCTCAATTAATTTTAAGATTTAATTCCCCCTCTTAATTTTTCTATGTTTAATTATAGGCAGTCACAAATGGGAGCCCATCTACTCCTATTTATATGTCTTCTTTGATGGGAAGAAGGTTGTAGCGAAAAAAAAAATAAAATAAACTAAAATTGAGGGGATAAAGTCTCTAGACTATAATAGTGTCTATGAGAATTTTATCTTTACATGAATATTAGACCTTTTAGAGACTAGCCAAGTAAAACTAAATTGTTTCTGACAAGCTTTTGAATATGATTGCTATAGATAGACAATCTTTGCTTCCACTTTATTATTTATATTTTTGAAAAAATTTAACAATACCAACATACCACCATCTTATTTAAAAACAATTCAAAAATGTAAATTTTATGTAGTTCTCATGCCAACAATTTAAAATGAATTGTGCAAAAAAAACCAAGATATAAAGGAGGTGATCTTGAGTTGAAATTCTAATGTAACCATACAATTATTTTTCATGTTCTACCAAAATATCACTGATACTTAAACACAAGCTGATATAGACAACTCAAAACTCTTACACATGTGATCTCTTACAATGAGCGAAAATTTGCGGTGTGATTTGAAAGAAGTGATAATTCTTGCAGTTTCGAGGTGTGAGTACTGGTTGTCTTATTTGAAGTTGACCCCGTGGAAGTGGAAACAACATCCCAAGGCTCCATGTACTCAGTTCTAACATATTCAAGCTCTTCGGGATTTTGTTGAGCAACATGAGCTGCACTTTTGGGCCTTTGAATCCCCTCTAATACCATTGCAACTTCTTTCATTGTTGGTCTATTCCTTCCATTGAAATTTAAGCATCTTTGTGCAAGATTAGCAACTGTTTTGATCTCTTCCTTTGGAGCATCGTTAAGAACTTGTGGATCAATAATATCAAATATACTTTTTGCCTCCATAGCCATAACAAAATATGCCGCTAAGTTTTTGTCCTCCGTTGACCTCGCTAAAGATATTGCTTTTTGTCCAGTTAACAGCTCAACGAGAACCACCCCAAAACTATAAACATCACTCTTCTCTGTAAATTGGCTAGATTGGAAATATTCTGGATCCAAGTAACCAAATGTGCCATTTACTATAGTGGTGAGATGAGTTTGTTCCGCCGAAACTGTTCTTGACGTGCCAAAGTCTGCAACTTTTGCTCTATATTTCTCGTCAAGGAGTATATTTGAAGATTTGATGTCTCGATGGTAAATTGGAAAAGAAGCTGCTGAATGCATGTAAGAAACAGCACCTGAAACTTCTGTTGCAACTCGTAACCGCATTTTCCATGTAAAAGGAAACTCATCATTTCGCTCATGAATATACTGGAAAAGGGTTCCATTTGGTATGAATTCGTAGACTAGAAGAGGAACTTCTGTCTCTAAACAACATCCCAATAGTTGAACCACGTTCCGATGATTGATTTGTGAAAGGATGACAACCTCGTTAATGAAGTCTGAGAGTCGGGCTTCATCAACCACTTTATACTTCTTTATAGCAACAATTTTTCCATCTTCCAACATTCCTTTGTACACGGTGCCTTGACCTCCGTGGCCAAGAATTCTATCGATACTGAAATTGTCAGTAGCCTTCTGCAACTCATTCGAATTGAACAACCTGGTTTTTTGGACATTGCCTGCCACGAAACATAGTTTTTGATGCAACAACTGACCTCCATTGCGTTTGAAAAATTTTTGCTTGCGCTTAATGTCTTTTCTTTTCTTTATGAACTTGTATAAGCCCCATGCACCAAAAAGTAGAGACAATGCTCCAAAAGAACTAGCGACACCTGCATGACTCAAACCAAAAATGCATATAAGTATTTACAGACACACAGTTTCGTAAATCGTGATTATCAATACTGTTTTGGAAGAAAACATTTATATATGTGTGAAAAAAGCAGGAGTTAGTTCACAAAACATCCTTGGGGAAACACCGCAACGTTCTAATTATCACAAAATTTCAAGTGCGTGAAATGATGTTGGGTTCTAATGGAGATGTCTTGTAGAGAAAGCTTGACTTTCAATGAGAGTTTAAATTTGCACGACAATTATGCATGTATATAGGTAGATAGGTAGGCATGTATGTATGTACATATATATATATATATATGCATGTATTTATATAGGAAAATTTTACAAAGTGTAGATCTAAAAATTTAGGAGAGAGACCTATGAGAATAAACTTGCGCTTGTAACTGCAATGGTAGCTCCCTTTAGTGTTCACACAAGTGCCCCATCGCCCACATTCCTCTGATTTCGTCTTGCATTCGTCGATATCTAACAGGAAAAACCACAAGATAAAGTCAGAATAAGGAGCCAATACCTTTTTTCTTTTTCATAATCTATTCCACGTAAGAAAACACCTGAAAATTCATATAAATGCTATTAGGAAAAAAGAAGTTAGCATTATTATTTTTTAGGCAAACATTATTAATATATATATATATTAAGGTACGTATTGATTAAAGAAGACCATTTTTTTTAATCCCAATATGCATCAATTGAATTGATAATATATTTGTAGGGTTTTTGGTACTGTGTTTTAATGAATAATTACATTAGTATCCTGTGATATATATATATATATATATATATATATATATATATATATATTTAGAAATATTAAAATGGTACTTTGTGCTTTTCAAATATATTATTATGATATCCTCAACCTGAATTTTGAGACTAGAAATTTCCAACATACCATTATATTATAACAAATCCTAAAATAATTTTGAAAAAACTATAAAAGAAAATATTAGTTTTGACAAATTAATTTTGAGGTTCATTATTAAAAGAATAGGTTGAACATTTCATGTCCTAAAACTGGGGCATAGAATAGCATAATAATTTTTATAAAAAACATGAAGTACTTTTTTAATATGTTCTAAAAAAAGGATACCAATGTAAGATTACATTGAAACACATGTACCAAATGATAATAACTATATATTTGTACTAAATAAAACAAAAATCTCCTACTAATACATATGCATACATCTTGTTTTTTTCAATACAATCCAGAAAATCTCTTAAGTTATCACTAAGCTCAATGTAGCAAGTAGGTTAGATTGTACTCAAAGTTTACCTTGACATCCATCAATTAGATACGGATTTCCTCGTGAACCGATGCAGTAACAGTGAAGATCCTCACCATCACTTTCATCATCGCAGAAGTGGAAGCGGTCTTTACTTGCTGACTTTGACATATTTGTACTAAACATGTTCTTGATGTCTTCATAATTTAAGTGCCAGTTTACGATGACAGGAGTATAGTTCATCAGTCCACTGATTGTCGTTGAACTATTAATGTGATCGGACCAATAGTCACTATCTACCATGAATGCAAATTTGCATTCATTTTCTGCAGTACCAGTACTATTGAACGAGATATCCAAAACGTCATGATGAATATCAGTAGTGGAGGTTCCGAAACAGTTCTTGCCATCGCAAACAGTTTTATTTCTTACCTGACTGCTACGATCACTTGATGAGCAGATTGGCTGAGAGGATATTTTGCCTGAAGGTGAAACTATATTGGCAGCGACGCCACAACTCATAACCAAAGAGTTACTAGAGAAATCAAATGGCGTTCCGGTGATATCCAATGATTTTGATTTGGTATTCTTGTCCGTACAATTGAAGAAACTGAGCGGGCTATTGATCCGAAAGACTTGCGGGTACCTGATGCCCTCGGTATGGGGCTCAGTATAGAAGTCTTTAATTTCCAGAACTTCCCACTGAGTGTATTTCAAGAAAGGCCTAGGAGTGGTAGATTTGATGCAAAATATTTCAAACCATTTGTTAAGAAAACAATTAGAGCCGATTCCAAAAGGAAATGGGATGCGTACTTTCCCGCACCATTGTTCGCATTTATTTTCGGCAATATTCAATACTGGCACTGCTCCTGAATCTGATGCTGATAATGCATTTGTTGCAGCTAGCATGCAAGTTATGAGAGTAACTTGTAGCTTCAAGAAGACCATTCTTTTTCTTCTTCTTCTTCCTCTTTGATCCATAACTGTATTCTTCATATCCCTAACAACATATATTATTTATTACTTAATAAGATGGATTGCAAAGCAAATATTTTTTCTGTAACATAATATTTTAAGAGAGATATTGTATAAAAAAGAAAGGAACTTTGCAATTAAGACACACGTTGTTGTTAGTGTTGTTGTTTATTTTGGGCTTATGGTTTGTAAAATTGATTGTAAATTACGCATGGTGATATAGTTTTTTTAATAAAAAAATATGCTACTTTTATACATATGTATTGTGATTTTATTTATTGACGGTTATACGTGTAAAAATGTTGCAACACAATCGACGTGGGGGATGATGTACCCCTCGTTTCAGATGAATGTCCGCAATGTATAAAAGACAAAGAAATTCAATGGAGACATAGATAACAAAAGAGGAGAGAAATTAATGATATACGCGTTTTAAAAATGAGAGCTAAATCAGAAAGCACAAGATGACTTACAAGATATTGGAGTGCAAGTTCAAGAGTCACTACTACAAACAAGGTTAATAGCGACGACTTTTTTTGCGATGACAAAAGTCGTCGCAACTATTTCATTTTTTGCAACGACAAAATGTCGCAATCATGCCAAGGTTTTACAACGACATGTCGTTGCATCAAACAGTTATCTGCGTCCACATGTCATCACAAAAAAAAAATACAAATAACTATTCATATTTGCGACGACATGTTGTCGCAACTAGTGTTTGGCATCAAATACTCTTCGCGGCAGTCAACTCGCGCCAAATTAGCAGCTTATTTGAGATGACATAGTTGTCGCAAAAACGATCCTATACAGGTGGTGATAACACTCTATACACATGGTGAGAATTACAGAGTTTTTGGTGACGACAATGCCAAATGGTTTACAGCTGTCTTGCACTTTCAGTCACTATTCTAAAGGTATTTGTTGCGATGACATTTGCTTTTTTTGCAACCATATGCCACCGCAAATACCAAATTGTTTATAGCTGTCTAACGCTATCAGCCACAATAGTGGTGAGATTGTCATCACAAAAAGTGAAAATTTAATTTTTTACAAAAATTTTGGTGGAAGAAAGCGCGCTATAATGAATATTTTTTGTGACGACATTTTTAACTGTTGTCGCAAAAGAGTTTTTTGTCAATATTTTTTTTCCCAAAATAAGTGGGACACTGTTGTTTTGATGTCATTTTGAGATGATGTTTTTAAATAATTTGCAATGATAAAAATTCGTCACAAAAAAGTCTGCGTATAAATGAACCTGAGAGCTCCCCCTCCTCTATTTCTTTCGACAAATTCCTTCCCCCTTCGATTTTCTTTTTTTTTTTTCCTCCACCCTATTTCACCTCAAATCTCTCTCAAACAGCTAAAAAGTCATAGATTCATGAGTTTTGTATTGTAAAAACTCATATTAGCAAACAATAACTGTTGAAATCTATCCTCAAACTTTTTCCTGGTTGTGTTTTTAGAGCTTTTGGCTGTTTTCAAGTCATTCATAGTTGAAGTTTTCGCTGCCATCCTCATTTTCTATTCCCGTTCATAGTGAGTTTTAGATTATGTAAGTTTTTACACCTTTGGTATTTGGAATATTTTTAGAATTGTGTTGTTAATTGAATTTTTAGAGATATGAAAATGTTATTTAGATGCTGATTTGTTGTTGAATTATGAATTGTGATTGTGATTTTGTTGAAATTAAGGATTGTTTTAATGTGGATTATTGTAGAATTGAATTTTTGGGATTTTGTAGAATTAGAATTTTAGGATTGTAAAATTATTGTTAATACATTATTAATAAAAATTAATTATAATTAAAAGAATTAGAAATTATTAATAATAATTAATAAGAACTTTTGGTTTGCATTATTAATAAGAATTAAAAGTTATTTCTAATAATTAATTATAAAAATTAAAAAATTGTAAAATTTAATTGCAATTTAAAAATTAAGAATAAGAAAATGATAATTCTTGATTAACAATTAATGAAATAATTAATTAATTTATTAAGTATAAAGTAAATTAATATACTAAATTGTTATTATAATAACAAAATAATAATAAAATAAAAAATACTAAAATAATAAAATATGAAAATAATAAAAGAAATTGTAATTTTTAATTTTAATATAAATTGTATTATTAATAATAAAATTTAAAAATAAAAGAAATTGTAATTTTTAATTAGAAATTAAAAATAAAAATAAGAAAATAATAATTCTTAATTAACAATTAATGAACTAATTAATTAAGTATAATAGCAATATTGTTTATTAAAATTATAATTTTATTTTAAAAACAATAAGAACAATAAAATTATCATAATATTTGATAAAATTGCATAAAATTATCATAAATTTGATAAGATTGCATAAAATTTAATAAAATTGTATCTTTTTGGGAGGTGTTAAGTTTTGATACGTGACTTTATTTTGCACATGCTTGCATGAGTTTACCTTAAACCCATTCGAGGATCGATATGTAGTAACACCAATGCTTGAATTATCCAGTTTGGACAGTTTGGTATTGTAATTTACATTTTTGTTGTTTATTTTCACTTGCGCCTTTGGCAATAGTTTCGGTACATCGTCCTTTGATCTCCAGGTGCACGCCTAATAGCACACTTGAAAGAACTAAAGGGAGATGCTGTCAAAATTTCTATAGAAAAGGGGCGTTGTGGAATAGGTGACCCAATACGTAAATTATAATACTAAATAGGATAGGGCCTTACCCTATAGGTTTGGAGTAAAGGAGGTGTGTAGAATTGCATGCATACGTACATACATTTACTAGTATGATTACTCAATGTGTCTGTTATTATGTATAGTTGAAATGCCAATTAATAAGAGTTGGATATATTTGAAGAACCGGTTGTTAGATGAGTATTCGGATGAGTTGTCTGCTTTTATTGAAATCGGAAAGAATTATGCAAATTCGTTTGGAAATATCAACTGTCCTTGTATGAAGTGTAAAAATCATGACATGGGGCCAGTTGAAAAGTGAAAGTGCACATACATTAGTTCAGTTTTGATACGTCATACATAAAATGGATTTACCATGGTGAAGTGGAGAAGGTAGAGGAGGTTTCAAGTATTGGCCCAGTTGTAAGTCAACCGGTGGACGTGGTGCTTACATTCATTGAAGATATTGCTAGCATTAATGATGATCATGATATGTTGGGTGAGACGAAAGGGAATATCGAAGATCCTTAGGATGATGAATTCAGGGATCTCTTACCTAAGCTCCAAGTGCGAATGTATCCGGGTCGCACTAAGTATTCATCATTGAATTTCTTAGTAAAATTGATGCACCTAAAAGTGCTGTATAAGTAGCCTAATGAATGCATGGATGCTATGTTGAAGTTATTAAAAGATGTATTCCCTGATGGGAACAAGTTACCTGAAACACATTATGAGTCAAAGAAGTTATTGAGTAAAGTAGGCCTAAGCTACGAGACAATTCATGTCTGTAAGTATGATTGTGCTTTGTTTTGGAAGGAAAATGTTGATCTACAGGGGTGTCCGGTTTGTAACACAAGTTGTTGGAAGAGTAAGAAAGGAAAGAAAGTTCTGTGGAACGTACTACGTTACTTTCCTTTGAAGGATCAGTTGAAGCATTTGTATGCTTCCAGTTACACTGCTAAGGAAATGACGTGGCACCAACGTGGTCGATCAAAGGATGAAAAATTAATGAGTCATCTAGTTGACAGTAAAGAGTGGAAGGAATTTGATAAAAAATACCCTGATTTTGCCTGTGATCCGAGAATTGTTTGATTGGGTTTAGCTGATGATGGTTTTAGTCCTTTTGGGAACATGAGTCTTTCATACAGTATGTGCCGGTTGTTATGACTACTTATAATTTACCTCTGTGGTTATGCACCAAGGACCCATACAAGATGTTGACCTTGTTGATTCCAGGTCCAAATGCTCATGGGAAAGATATTGATGTATTCAAGGCCTCTTGTGGATGAGTTAATAGAATTATGGGATGAAGGGATTGTTGTGTGCAAAGTTGCTTTGAAAAGGTCTTTCCGGATGCGAGTTAAGTTACACATGACAGTTAACGACTTTCCTGCTCGTAGTAGTTTATCTAGTTGGAGTGGTCAAGGGTATTTGGCATGTCTACCCTGCAACAATGCAACCCTGTCAAAGCAGATAACAAGCAAGACATGTTTTGTTGGGCATTGACGATGGCTTCTTATAACTCATAAGATGCGGAATAACAAAAAGTTTGATGGTAAGGTTGACGACCTCCTCCGTCCCGAAAATCTGTTTAGCAAATAATAGCTTAACTATAAAGGTTATACCTAGATTGCCTAGTAAACATCAGAATTGTGGGGGTAAGAGGTGAAAGAGGCAGCCAACAGAGCTTAATTGGACAAAAAAGAGTATTTTTTTGACAATTACCTTACTGGAGTTTTTGTCATTGCGTCACAACTTAGATGTCATGCATATCAAGAAGAATGTGTGTGATAGCTTGTTGGGCACAATTTTCAACATTGATGGAAAAAGTAAGAATATAGACAAGGCGGGGATCGACTTGCAAAACATGGAAGGTGCGTAAGGAATTGCATTTGTATAAGGTAGGTGATCGTTGGATGAAACCACATGCCGCGTGCATATTGACCCCAGATGATAGTAAAAAGTTTTGTGAGTATTTAAAATGAATACGT
This sequence comes from Artocarpus heterophyllus, assembly GCA_025403435.1. Lineage (NCBI taxonomy): Eukaryota > Viridiplantae > Streptophyta > Magnoliopsida > Rosales > Moraceae > Artocarpus > Artocarpus heterophyllus. Next base: position 12,898,784 of record CM046346.1, read on the forward strand.
TTCCTAGATGGGTTTGCTTCAAATCTGACAAAAAATGTGATCGAGGGGAACAAAAAATAAAATCATTGGGTTAAAATTACACAATTGTCATGTAATATTATGGGGTCTGTGAGGAGATTTATGAATTGTCGTACATAAATGCCAATTTTGTTATTCTTTTCAAGTGTAAATGGTTTGGCACTCATCTAGAAAAGAGAAGAGTTCAACAACACAAAATAGAACAAGCATCTTTGTTAAGGACTTGTGGTACGAGAATGAAGCATTCATACTTGCATCTCAAGCAGAACAAGTGTTTTATGTGGATGATTTGTTTAACGACTTAGATTGGAAAGTTATTGAACACATTGGACATCGGCATATATGGGATCTCCCCGAAGCAAATGTGGACGATGTGACGATTGTTTAAGATACAAAGTTTGCAAATATTGAATTAGTAGTGAAACTACCAAAGATTGACAACTTAATATGGAATGTCCCTAATGTATCATTAGATGTTGTCACATATGATGTTGATGCCATCTTAAAAAAGAAGTCTGCCAAAAAAGATGAAGATTTAGATTTGCAAGAACAGTATGATGAAACTTTAGAGGAGTACGTTGAAGTCAAAGATGATGACTCCAAAGACGATGACGACATTAATGATGGTGGCAACATTCAAGACATTAGCAGCGACAAAGAATAGATATTATGTATAGATGCCATTGTTTTTATAGTACTAAAATAGGGTATTAGTGGAACATAATTATTATAGTATATAATAATGATAGTAAACCTTTTATTTGACAATAGTTGGATATGTGTTGGATATGCCTAGACAAGTTGCTACATGTGTTGGCTCTATAGGTGGAGCACAACTCCACCCGACCTATATAGAGTGTCGTCACACTATCAATCGAGTATGTTACAACCCAATTGAAAATTTGTATAGTTTATTTGGTCAATTAATTTTAATCTGAAATGTTTCTTGATGTTTACATCACCAGATGTTGCACCTTGCCATCGTATCGATTGAGGAAAGGCAAAAGGGCATGAGCTTACAACATATGTTGAGAGGTACAGAAAGGTTTCGGTCAAATTTGACGAGGCTAGTAGTACCTGGAAGGCTCTTGGCTGGTTTCAGTCATGGTTCGAAAGTGCTGTAGGTATCTATACTTGGGATGCATGTGAGCCATACCACGATGCTTGGAAAGATGTTAATGCCTAGCATAAGAGACAGATTCAGCAGCACATGTTGGTATGTATTCAACTTCATCCTTATAGAACATAATTTGTACAGTACATAATTTTTATAGAACATACTAAAAGTAATTAAAACTTTTCTTGACTGTGTTGTATTGGATTACGAAGGTTGGACAACATCCTCTATGGTGTGGTTGATAGGGAGGCAACCAAGTGCTATAAGGATTGGAAGTGCAACCTTCACAAACACTTTAAAGCACTTGGAGGACTAGCAAAAGAGGCAAATGTCAAAGCCAACCACCCCCCCCACCCTACACGAACCTCAAGAGTCAAGAACACTAGGGTCGTTGCTGCGATAGGTTAATGTCTAAGAGATTTTAGGTAATTATATATCTACTAAGCTGGTTATTTATTATATATATTAATTTCAATATTGCTAACACAAAAAACTATAATAAACAAAAAAAGTCGGTGACGAATAAAAACAATTGCGGCAACCAAAAGTGGTCAAGTTTGCATGGTTGGATATCTATCTCCCAACATCGCGACAAGAAGGTTAGCAAGTTTATTTACTTACAAGAAATCTTAAAACTTATCAAAGAGTACAAAATGTTAACACATTTAAATTGTTGGATAGGCTAACACAGTGACCCAATAGCCCATGTCAGCCATAGACAACTTGGTAGACATGTATTGTCAAGGGGACACTTGGGTCAACCCTCAAGTGCAACAGACTTTTGTAAATACTTTAAAATTTCAATACTATCTTCTCTTATTCAATATACTCTATGTATTTCTAACACGTGTAAAATGTTATTTGAGTAGAACACGATGAAGCAGGAGAGACAAACCCAAATGACACAGTCTGCTTAGTCTTCAGCTGCACTTGCACTTAACAAGGAGAGAATATTGGAGCATGTCCTCCGTAGACGTAGAGGACACAAGAGTGGACTAGGCCCTACACTCCCGCATAGAATTTATTCTTGTGTGGGTGATGGTTCATTCTCTAGCTCCCATTCGGACAGAGCATCTTCGACGCATGTTGACCCACATTTGGAAGATTTTCTACAAAGATTGGCCGAATAAACATGACATTGTACCAAAGCTATACGTCGTTAGTGGAGTTGGTGGGCCAGTTGGTACCTGGAACCTAACTCTTGCCAGTGATGACTCCACCAACTTTTGTTCGACTAGGTCCTCCGCCTCCTCTAGACGCGGCTGACAACAACAACGATGACACTGACAATGCTACAGATTTAGGAGATTAGATTGTATTTTTTTTCTTTATTCAAAATTTTGATTATGTTTGCTTTGATTTTTATTTTATTATTAGAACAATGTATTATTAATTTTCTTTTTTAATATTAAATTTTTTATTATTATAAATCAATTATTCCTATTTAAAAAAATTAAAAATTTAATAAATGGTATTAAAAAAATATTATTAAATATAAAAAATATTTTAATAAAATAAAGCAAAAAATAAAAATATTTGCAATAACTTTTTCAAATGTCGTCGCAAATAATGAGGTCCACGTCAGCTTTTTTTGCTATGATGTTTCCCAAAATTGCCGTCGCTAAAAAATAAAGCCATGTCATTTTTGACGACGACGGTGATGACATAATTGCGACAACTTTTTTGTGACTATTTGTTATCACAAATAATTTTGCAATGATGCCTTTGTCACAAAAATATTATTTGCGACTAGTTTTTTGCGATAATGTATCGACGACGACATGTTGTTGCAAAAAAATTATTTGCGACGACTTTCTACTTGTTGCAACGACGTTTTATCATTGCAAAAGATGCATTTTGTAGTAGTGAGTATGTTTTACTTGCCATAAATATGCATTAATAATAAAATATTAATGTGATGCAGTGGAACACAAAGTTGTTAGGATAGATGCCTTCAAAACATATGATTTTTTATAAAGAACATAACTATAAATAAATAAAGTGAATTTTTCATTTTATTTTTATGCATGTATTCTAAATACTTTAGGAATATAACATTAAAATTTTATAATTATCTATGTGACCTTAAATATTGTATGTAAGTGTTATATACAAAATAATAATACTTAAAGATGATAATTAAAATAATTAGGAATATATAATTAATTATTCAATTAAAGTATGGAATCTTTGATTCGTTACAAATGAAGGTCATTTCCATTAAGAATAAAACAGTTTTATCCGAATCATTAACATAATGAGTTATTAAATGCGTGTACTATACATAAATGAGATTAACAAGCTTTAATCACATCGACCTATGGTCATACATAAGATGTCTTAATCCTGAGTTATCAAATCCTATTCCTTGTAGTTTGGAGGCATAATGAAGTAAATAGTGGGAATGTTATTATTATAAAATGGAATCTATTCCTTCTGTAACGAGACCATATATATGGTACAACCAAATGGTTTCAAAGCTAAGGATCAAGAGAATAAGGTTTGCAAGTTGCTAAAGTCTATTTATGGACTTAAGCAAGCTTCTCGTTTTTAGAACATAAGATTTTACCAAGTGATCAAAACTTATGGGCTTGAACCTTGTGTTTATAAACATATTAAGGATTGGAAAATGGTTTTTTAACTCCTCATGTAAATGATATTCTATTCATTGGCAATGACATCGTGCATTCTCTCTTTTCTTGTCAATGAGATTGAGGACATCACTAAGCATTTTATTATTTATTGGCTTGTTCAGGAGGGAGTAGTTGATACGCAAGTCAAATGCAACAACTTCAACTAGAATAACTGCTTCTGTCCCATAAACAAGAGAAAATGGTGACCCACAAAACCATTGGTAGTTCCTTGACCCAATAAATAAATAAATTTCCATGACATCATATTAATAAAGAAGAAACTGAAATGATGTTTGGAGATAAAACAACATGGCTAGTTTAAGCATAACTACACGTTTCATTAATAAAAAATAGTTACCCTTCCATATTAGAACAAACAAGATGACCTATGGATAGAAAGCATCAGATTGAACTAAATGGACTGCCACGTCGGATTCTAAATCAAACAGTTAAAAATAAAAGTAAAGATATGATGGTTAGCAAGGAAAAGACACATAATTTTATGTCTATAATAAAGAGAGTGCATTTTGGTCATATAATGTTATTCTTTCTAGTGATAGGATTTCAAGATGCAACTCTAATTTGACCTATCCTATTGCGGCACTTTAGTGTTAAGTGTTTGGAATCTGAAACTTAATGTTACACTCATAATAATGTAATTGAAAATTAATTACAGTTTGACCAAAATTATGATAGCTAATAAATGTTGAAAATATGAGAAATGTTGAATAACATTTATTAATTGAGAATGTCTCAGTTTGATTTGCAAATAATATGACCTACCCTAGAGTGACATATTATCTGTGATAAATTGAATTATCGTTTGCTATATTAGTAAAAAAATTTTATGTATTTTTTTTGTGCATTCATGCAACATATATACTATGCCTAAAAACATGTATTTTCTTATGATATTCAAGCATACAAATTGAATGTTTATTTATTTATTATCCAAGCAATCTGTCTAATCCAATCATCAATCTACTTGCAATTCAACAACTATTAGGCAAAATTATGTCAAGTGGAAAGGTAATATGAACCTAATACTCATACATGACAATTAGAAGTTTGTCCTCTTGAAGGAAAGTCTTCTAGTCCCCGTAGCTAATGTGAGAAGAGCTGCCCAAGAAGCATATTCTTGTTGGCAAAAGGCTAACCAAATAGCCAAAAGCTACTTGCTAGCTAGCATATTTGAAGTGCTTCAAAAAAAGCATAAGAATATGGATATTGTTTATAAGATAATACAGTCGATGGATGGCATGTTTGACTAACCAAACAAAAAGGTGAGTCTTGACGTTGTGAAGATGTTCATGAACAATAGGATGATGCCTAGCACTCTTGTTTGTACCCATGTGCTCACTATAAAAGACATCTTCATGAGGCTGAGTTGAGTAGGGCAGTAATTGATTAAGGCACACATGTGGGAATGAGCTGAGTAGGGCAGTAATTGATTAAGGCACACATGTGGGAATGATTTTAGAAAGTTTAAGTCTTGCATTCAAGTAGTTCAGGACATATTATGTCATGAACTTCAAAAATATGAATTTCATTTTGCATAGAGTGATGAAGCAAAGGTTACTGCACCCACTAGTTCTTCCAAGACAAACAAAAGGAAGAATAAAAATGCTAGAAAGGCCAAAACTAAGAAAAAGAAGAACAAGGTTAATATGATTTACTTGTTTTAGAAACATGTGTTGTAGAGAATGAGTTCTCAACCTAGGTAGTTGACTTAGGAACAACTAATCATGTTTGCTCTTCTTTACAGAGTCTTAGTTTTTCAAGAGAGCTTGTTGATAGGAAGCACACAATGGTCGTAGGCAATAGAGCAAGGGTATCAACTAAAGCAGTGGAAGAAGTTAGATTATAGTTTAAGAATAATTATTTAGTTTCAGATAATGTTTGTTTTATTTTAGGTTTTAAAAGAAAATTGAATTTTGTTTCCAGGTTGAATGAACAATTATTTAAAGTTTCTTTTGATAATGAAAGTGTTTCTATTTCAAAAAATGGTTTCAACATATGTTTTGAAAGACTAAATGGTTTGTACCTTGTTTAACCTAGCCTTAAACCATTGCTTAACATTGAAATGTTTAAAGTTGCTGAACCTAAGAATCAAAAGGCAAAAGATTTCTCATGATAATAACATATATTTATGGCATATTTGACTTGGTCATGTTAACCTAAATAGGATTGAGAGACTTGCAAAGGATGATCCTTTGAGCAAACTAAGAGTTAGTGAACTCCTAGTTTGTGAATCATGTTTAGAAGACAAAATGATAATGAGATCTTTCTCAACTAAAGGTAAAAAAGCCTAAGAAACTTTTGAATTGATATATATTGATGTATGCAAACCTTTAAATGTCCAAGTAAGAGGTGGGTATAAATATTTTGTCATGTTTATTGACGATTATTCTAGATATAGCCATGCTTACTTAATGCAAAGGAAATTCGAGACTTTTGAAAAGTTCAAGGAATTATGAGTAAAAGCTGAGAAGCAATTAGGAAAACAAATAAAGGTTCTTCAATCAGATCAAGGTGGTAAGTATCTAACACAGAATTTACAAACCATTTGATGGAAAGCATAGTAGTTTTGCAATTCACCACACCTGGAACACCAAAACAAATTTTCTTACGGAATGGAGAAATCGAACGCTACTTGACATGATGAGATCAATATTGAGTTGTTCTTCACTGCCACATCTTTATGGGGATACGCCTTAAGTACCGCAATTTATATTCTAAACTTAGTTCCACCTAAGTCTATACCTAAGACGCCTCTAGAGTTATGAAATAATCAAAAACCTAGTTTAAGGCATACACACATATGTGAGTATTCAACACACGTGTTGAAGGTTAAGACCGGGAAGTTGGAATCTCGTTCTAAAGTGTATATCTTTGTAGGTTATCCACAAGGTACAAGAGGACATTTATTCTATAGTTCTAAAGATAAGAAGGTGTTTATATTGACAAACGCCATTTTTCTTGAACATGACTGTATGAAAGATTTCAAACCAAGGAGCAAAATGGTTTTTGAAGCATTACTCACAAATCAAATTGGCCATAGCAAACAAGAGTTGTTGACAAACTGGCAAGAATTGTCGAACGACAAACCAAAAAGGCCACAACTTTTAGTCAGACGACTTTAGGGCTTCTTTGTAATGGGAGGGAAATTTGATTACCCACTCGCTTTCATAGAGAAGCATAGCTAGTTGCTATGAGTGACCCTGAGGAAGATCCATTGACTTATAAGTTGGCAATAAAAGATTATGACAAAGAGAAGTAGATCAAAGCCATAAAACTTGAGATGGAATCCATGTATTCTAACTCAATCTAGGAACTTGTTGATCTTCCCAAAGTGTTAAAACTCATTAGGTGTAAATAGATCTACAAGAGAAATAGAAGAGTGGACGGGAAAGTAGAGACTTTAAAGGCAAGGCTAGGAGCCAAAAGTTATACCTAGAATGAAGGAGTCAACTATGAAAAGACTTTCTTATGGTTGTTAAGCTTAAGTCCATTCGAATAGTCTTGTCCATTGCTACACATTTCAACTACAAAATTTGGTAGACGAATGTCAAGATGGCGATTTTGAACAGTTATCTTAAAGAAAGTATCTAAGTGCAACCGGAAGATTTCATAGCTAAAGGCCAAGAGTAGACAGTTTGCAAGCTGTAAAAGTCTATTTATGGACTGGAGCAAGCTTCTAGATCGTGGAGCATCAAGTTTGATGAGGTTATTAAGTCTTATGGTTTTGAACAAAATAAAGATGAACCATCTACAAGCACATAAAAGGTAAGAAAGTGATCTTCTTAGTAATTTATGTTGATATGCCAAGTCGTAGCGAATGATAAGGAATCAATGTCATAAGTAAAGGAATGGTTAGCTAGCCAAATCCAAATGAAAGATTTGGGAGAGGCACGCTATGTTCTTGGGATCTAGCTCATCTGGGATCGTAAGAAAAAGCTGTTGACATTATCTCAGGCTATATACATAGACAAGGTACTTGTCAAGTATGGGATGTAGAATCCGAGAGAGGGAATTTGCCTTCCAAGCATGGTACTCATCTCTCTAAAGAGTTGTGTCCAAAGACTCTTCAAGAGTAAGAGGACATTAGATGTTTCCCTTATGCATCGGTAGTCAGAAGCCTGATGTATGCTATGCAGTATGTTAGGCCTGACATCTGCCATGCAGTAGGATAGTCAATAAGTTTCAATCAAATCCACATTGCGCTCACTGGACAACTATAAAGTGCATTCTTAAGTATCTGAGGAGAAGGGGAAACTATATATTTGTGTCTTCCGATAGAGATCTGTCTCTCAATGGAGAGATTATGATTTTCAATCGAATCAAGACGATCGACAGTCAATCTTAAGTTTTTTGTTTACACTTGGTGATGGAGCCATTGTCTGGAGGAGTATGAAACAAAAGTACGTTTCTAACTCGACAATAGAGGTTGAATATGTAACTACTTTTGAAGCATCTATGGAAGCCGTCTAGCTCCACAAGTTCATGAGACATGGGGAAGTTGTTCTAGATAAGGATAGGCCGGTTAAACTGTGCTGTGATAATAGTAGTGCAATTGCTAATAAAGAACCTAGAAGCCACAAGAGTACGAAGCATATGAAAATTAAATGAGGGTTATAAATTAAGAGACATGTCTCATTTGCTTTTAAAATAGTGGGAGATTGTTAGGATAGACGCCCTTAAAGCATATGATATTTTGTAAAAGACATATTTATAAATAAATAAAGTGAATTTTTCATTATATTTTTGTACACGTATTTTAAATACTTCATGAATATTATTAAAATTCTATAATTATCTATGTGACTTTAAATTTTGTATATAAGAATTATATACAAGAGGATAATATATTTAAGGATAATAATTAAAATGTCAACAATATATAATTAATTATTCAATTATAGTATGAAATCTTTAATTGAGCGTTATTAGTATATATCATTTCCATTACAAATAGAACAACCTTATCTAAACTGTTAATTGCACTGTATATGATGAAATTATGCAGGACCAAAACATGATATGATATGTACAACTAATAATTTTCATTAAATAGAACAAGTTCTGATCATATGACTGGTGGTCATATATAGGATGGTTTTAATCCTGAACTATTAACAGATTTCTATTTATAGATTAATGTCTTTTAATTTGCTCGGTACAGATTCCAAAACTAATCTTATCTCTTGTATTTTAGAGGCATAATGTAGAAAATAGTTGGTAATATTAATATTACAAAATAGAATACATTTCTTCTTTAATGAAAAGTAAATATATAATTCTCTTGAGTATTAATTCGAGTTTTGAATAATATGAGCACTTAGTTTGTGATTAAGTTCATGAATTTATGATTCATTAGAGAATCAATGGCATTCAACGATAAAGAAGTAATTTGAGGGGTTAACAGATTTTACCTAACTCTAATTATGAATTATTTATGGAGGATTAATTTATATGACTATATCAAATGGACGACTTTAAGAAATAAGTAATTATATCTATAATTTCAAGAGTGTAATTTCAAGCATTTAATGGAGTTACATTGGAATTAATAAAAGAAAAATATATTAATTAAAGAGTTTAATTAATGCATTTTTTTATTGGAGCTTGAAGTTATGGGTCTCTTAGTCGGCCCACTATCCTTATAAACACTATTTGGACATGTGAAATTATTGGTTTAATTAACTAATTAGAATAATAGAATTTTAAATCAAATATCACTCAAAATGAAATAATTTATAATTACTAATAAATAAGATTATTTAATAATTAATTAATAAGTTTTGGAAGACGCACAATAAGTGGGACCCACTATAGTTGGCGCATACAACAATCCCTTAGTGCAGCTCAAAGCTTTTTCCCCATGTTTCTTTATTTAGTATTTCTATTTTTAGATAAATGTGATTTATTTCAAATTTGTAAGGTTACATTTGTAGACAAATAAGATTGGATGACAGGTTCATTTTCTCTCTCCTTTTTCCTCTCATTGACACCACACACATAGATATGATCTATGTGTGTGGTGCCTATCACAATATAAGGAAAGAGAATATTTTCTTTTTTTATTTTTAATTAAATATTTGATGTTCGTATTAAAATAAAGAAAATTTTCAGAATTAAATGAGTCTCCTATTCTCAAAAAATAGAGGCCTCCTCTGTTCATTCAACTTACAATTGTGAGTCTTGAAGAGACTGAGAAAACTCTGTCAAAAACTCCTCACCTGTAAAAAACTCCTCACTTAGGCGTGTAGAGAGAGAAAGAGAGAAAAAGAAGAGTTCTATATCTCAAGACTTGTTTTGCTCAAGTGTTGAAATTAACAGGTGACAAAAGAAAAAGAGTGATCTCTTAGGAACCTCTTATTCCTTCTATGCCACTTGTTTGTCCATCTGGTGCCAAAGACTAGGCGAGGAAGATGATAATTTCAATTTGAGAACTCATTTCTTAATAGAAGAATTCCAATCTCTTCTTTTCATTCGAGTGAGGAAAAAAATGTATATTTAGTGTTAAATTAACATAACCTATTCCACGTTAAAAAAAAAAAAATTTGAGAAAAATTTTTGTTATATAAGTTGCACATCGTAATCATGTTTCCGCTATTCTTGTGAAAATTGTTTTCGAAAACCAACAAAAGTTTCACAGTGGAAAATACACTTAGAAAGACTGCAATTTCAATTCTGATGGCAAAGAAATCTAATTAGAAATAACCTGCACACGCATTTGTGGAAAAAAAAAATTGTATTCACCTAAAAGGGAAAAAAATACTGTGTGAAGAGGAGTGGAAGCAATTCATGTTTCTAGTCTGATGTATTCCTTAATGGCATTCTTTATTGTAACGTGGAAGTACAATAAGAAAGACACACTCTCTTTTTTTTTTTAATAGTGCATATTTTAAACCATAAAATCTCGTTGAAATTATTTATTATTTTTTTTACACATTTGATGGCTAGAAAATAAATACCTACATGTAGATTATTTTTTTAGTACCTACAGAAAAAAATCTCCTAAAAAACATACAAGTGATTATATATAGAGTGGGGATGAAAAGTCCTAAGGAAGGCTCAAATTGGTGGGGATGAAGGACGTTTTGATGGGAGCAATGGATAAATTCCAAGAATTCAGGATGTACTCATAGTCATGGTTTATCACAATTCATCAAGCAATCTGCGTACTTTCTACAGCCAAGAGTTCAAATGTTGAGCACGAGTTAGTGGATTTGAAGTTTAAAAAAACAAAAGAATATATTAAGAAAAAAAATGTTTACTTACTTAATTACCTCGTAAACACTACAGGTAAAACAAAACATTAATGATAATGCTACATGGGTGCAATGTAAGCATTATAGGGGCAGGATTCTTGCCTTTGTATTTTCCCAGCGCCAATATATTAATTGGTGCCACAAAAACTATAAGTATTGTATTTGCCTATTTGTGTGGGCATTGTATTTACCTACACATATAATGTGTGAATAGAATTTTTTATACGGTCAACTTTATCACCTACACATTTCAAAATTATGTGTAGGCAATTCTAAACATTATCTAAAAATTTTTATGTATGGACAAAAAGAACAAGTAAAGCCTGCAAATTTTAGTAGTGTATTTGAACCTTTTCGACCAAAACATATGTTTACTTGAAACGTGAGCTGTGAACCTCTTTTTATTTTTTTTTTCTTTTCATTTTTTAATTATATTTTTGAACGCCTTGTTGAATTTTTTTTTCTCTCATTTTCTCTTTGAAATAATTTTTGAAAAATATATGTCTACTTAAATATGTTTTTGCAGTCTTTCTAAATTATAAATTTCTCAAATATGGAAGAATAAAGATTTTTATTCCTAATATCTCTATTGAAATAATTTTTTTTTTCAAATGTGCCCCTGAGGTGTTTTTGAAATTGATTTAATTTTCTTCTATAGAAATAATTCTTTGTCAAATATGCCCCTCCTTTGACATTTTTTTTTCTGTGATCCTCGAAAGTAGGATCTTTTCATAAATAAATTTTATTTAATTTTCTCTTATTGATATATATATATATTTGATTTTTTATTTTTTTAAAAAAAATTTGATTGTTTAAAAATGAATCGATTTACCAGAAATTAATAATATATATACGAAAAAAATCAACAATTGGTCAAATTTCTTTTTTAAAAAATTCACATTTTTAATTTTTAAAACTAGGAGCATTTATTTAAAGTTGGTTTTGAAAAGGGTCATCCACCACAAATTGAGATCCAATACTACTTAAGATAATATATTTGGAGGGAAAAAAAAAAAGAGATATATAAACATTGATTAATAGAAAAGCAAAACAAAAAGAGAAACGGTAAAAGAAAAAAAACAAGATCTGGAAAAGAAAGCATGTACAGTTAGTTATACAATTGAAAAAAAAGAAAAAAACAAAAAAACAAAGGAAGCAAACTCGCATTCCAACTAAGTTCGTGCTTAGTACTAGACATAATTGTAAATCAAAATGATATAAATTAAGTACAAATTCAAATAATACAACACACTACGTTGATAGAAATTATTTGCAACGGTGAATATAATTAATCTTAACCATAAAACATTAATTATTTTTTTATCTTATCATAAAACTGTAATTAAACTCATCATAGTTACCAGAAAGGATGCTGTATGTGCTTACCAGAAAGGATGCTGTATGAGCAGAGCTTTTGGTTGAAGAAGCATGCCCAGAAAGAAGAATAATTAGGATTATATTGAAATCAAAAGATCTTAATAAGAAGTTTGAGTTTGAGCTCTCTAAAATAAAACCTCTTTAAATAGCTTGGGAACACATTCAATATTGTTTGTGGCCGCCCAAGAAAGCGAGATGACAAGTACGTTTAAGGTATCCAGCTCCTTCAACTTGTTTAATCTTCAGCCTCCAAAAAAATCACCTGCAAACTTGGGATGTATATGGTACGAGGGCTGGAGAAAGTGAAGATGAGTATTTGTCTAATTAAATGATTGATGGTAAGAGGGGAAAGAGCTGCAAATTACGAATCCTTTGGGCCCACCTAAACTTAATGCTCTCCTGATGAGGTGGATTGAGGTGAGGTGATGTGAGGTGAGGTAACTAATGTCCCGCAAACTCCTCGTACACACGTTGATACGAGTATTTTGGTAAAATATTTAAATAAAAATTTAAATTTTTATGAAAAAAAATACTGCAATAAAATGATTCAAATCGTAATTTAAAAACTAAAACAAAAGGGTCCTTAGATATTTTGAATATTATTCACATCTAAAAAAACAAAAACTCATTTTCATTAACCTCTTAGATTAATGTTTTTTAAAACATAGTTCTTAGCCTATCTAATTATTACAACTAAGGGGTTAATGGTTAATCTTAACAATAAGACTAAAATCACTTTAACCTTTTTTTTTCTATTAATACCAAACAGAAAAATAGACAATCATCTTCCTTCCTTTTTTTCTTATCATGCCAAACAATTTTGAGAAAGTTTTCAATAATTTCCTTCTTTCACACACTTCTTCCCTTGTACTCTGTTCATCCCTCTACCATTCTATATCCGTTATTAAACGTATTCTCCGGTCAATAATAATGCATTCATTATTCAAGTCTTTTTCATCATATGTCTACTCATACATTTTCACCAAATTAAGTTGAAAAATGCCAGTTCACCCGACCCGATAGAGACAAGAGGTGGGCTGTTTTTGACGGGGTCAAAACGCCGTTAAAAATAACAATGTTCAATTAAGGTTGGCGGTGATTTTTTTTTTTTTTGGAGCCAGAAGCTTCGCAGCTAAAGGAGCTAGCCACTATATATTGTCTTATCACCTCGCTTTCTTGGCTTTCCTTCGCTTCTCTGTCTACAGCCAGTCAATGGAGCGTTACAACACGGCATTGCATGTATTGTAGTTCCGACACCAAATAGACAAAAAGCAGACGAGTAAAATATTATCAAATTGATTAATGAGTGAAAGTGTCTTACTGTTTTTTTTCCTTGGTAAAAGTAAATTGCACAAGTCACAAGAAAAGCTTATATATATATATATATATACCCTAAAACCTAACATTCGAAAGATATTTTAATAAAGACCTTTTTTATTATTTTTAAAATAAATAAAAATATTTTTATTTTAAAAAATAAATTTTTTTAAGGATTATATTAAAAATATTTTTAAAATTTTTATCTCAATAAACATTCAAAAATATTTCTAAAAATTTTAAAAATAAAACCAAACAAGTATGATTGTAACATTCCTTTTTTTTTTTTCTAAATATTTACAACTGCCTGGTAAATTTTTTAAAGAAATATTATATGTGGACAATTTTTTTACATAATTTTGCCTTACATAAATTTTGACACTCTCATTAGTCGCTAGCCCCTAATATGCTTTAGAATTAAAATTAGCTTGTCTAATATAAAGGAAATTTGGAAAAAAAAAAGAGTCAAAAATTCAATCAACCCACCACTTTTATCTTACCGAAGATTACGTTGCATAAGACATATGGATACAAAACACATGTTTTAGGAAATTTGGGAAAAAAAGTCAAAAATTCAATCAACCCACAACTTTTATCTTACCGATGATTACGTTGCATAAGACATAGGGATACAAAACACATGTTTTGTCCTTATATGAGAGGGTACATTTATATAGCGATTTGTTTCTTTTATTCTTTATCTTCTGCCGAAGATCATGAACGAAACTATTTGCAGTAGTATGGTTGGAAGGGGATAAAAATTACTAGTTAGAATTATTTTTATTATAGTACATAAAAATTTTATATTATAATATTTTTTTTATTATGATTGTATTATATAAAAATTTTATATTATTTATAATTACATTTATCGTAAAAATTATGTGGTGATAATTGTCGCCAAACAGCCATGAAATGCTCGTCTTCCTTTCCGTTATTTTTCTTCTACCAAATATTATAAAAGAAAAACAATTTTTTTCCTTTATTCTTCGTCTTCGTTTCCTTTATTATGAAAGAAAAACCATTTGTTTCCTTTATTCTTGGTCTTCGTTTGCTTTATTCTTTATCTTCTACCAAATATTATGAAAGAAAAACTATTTGTTTCCATATATTATCATAGGAAAAACTCTTTCTTTTCTTTAGACAACCTATATTCCATCTCTCTTACCAAATGTTTAAACAAAATGCTCGGACACAAATTAAAAAATTGAAAATAAAAAACGCAACTTATAATTTTCTTCACCAACAAAAAAAATAAAGGAGAATACTATTATAAGATCCGTTTTTTGACCATAAAATTTTCATCCAACGGTTAAAATCATACAAGCTCATCATTACTAAAATGAGCATAAATGGATGAGATTATCAAAAATTAAAAATTCAAAAACAAAAAACAAATATTAGGAAAAAATAAAAACCAAAATGAAAAGTTTGGGTTTGAGCACCATGGCAGAAACATCTAGCCGATAGAGGGGGTTGGGTCTCGCCGGCGAAGGGCATTGGTCACTGTTGCGACGGAGTCGAGACTCACCTTCAGCGGTTGCGAGCCCAATTCTGACGAGGATCAAACGGCGCCATCCCTAAGTCACGAAGAGACTCCCCCACCTGCCACTCCGTTTGCCTCCTGTCGGTGATCGATATTACCTCCAAGTTGCTGTGGACACCACGTCCTCACCCTGGCGGTCGATGTCACTGGTTTTTCCCTCCTCTGTGCATCGCCTAGGTCGATGCCCCCATTGATCAAGAAGCTCCTCCGTGGGTCATGAGAAGAATCCCCGCTGATCGCGAGCCACCGGAGGCCGTGAGTCACGATTCTCATGTCGCTGGCCCTATCCAAGGGATGGAGATGCCTCCACGCCGCCGTCGTCGACGGGTTCGTCGCTCCGTTGCGTGGGTCACCAAGGTCCGTCGACGGAGCTGCTTTCTGCCCTCCATGGGTTTTTTCTTTCTTTTTTTTTTAATTTTTTGTTATGTTAATTCAGCCTCGGATTTGGACGATCACCCTTAGCTTCGAAGCTCATTTTGCTGCCGACCTCTTTTGCTGTTGGACGAATTGGCGAGTTGTTCTCTATATCCGGAGTAAATTACGAGAGTTCGGGAGCCAAGTTCGGATTTTGCAGCCAATCATCGTCGACAGGTCACGACTCCCTCCGCCCATGATCTCCGAAAGTTGGGGTCAGACCTAGAGCCGTCCTTGACCCACTCGCCGGCAACCACGTCGTTACCGGAGGAAAGGGCAGATATGCCCTTTGGATTTTTTTGTTTAAGGACTGTTTTTTTATTCTGTTTTTTTTGTTTGTTTTAATTATTGGTTTTTTAATTAAAATTTTATTTTATTTCTGATTATGTATAGAAGTGTATATGATTATTTGATGGAACTGAGTTTTTTAAGCCATTGGATTAACTCTAACAATAATAAAAAAAAATCTTATTTATAAGATATTTTTAGTGAGTCTTACTATAACATTAAAAAAAAAATTAAATACGCTGAAATTATTTATAGCTGCATATCATTAGTAAGATTTTTTATCCACTCTAAAAAATCAAAGATAAAAAGTGTCAGAACAACGACCTACATTAACGGAAAAAGACAGATGCCGTGAAACAAATTGTAGAATAGATAAGTATTGAAAGGCTTTTTTAGTTTTACATGAAAGGAAAGAAATTTTAGGAAAGAAAAAAGCATTGAAGAAGTTGATATGGTCAATAGATTGGTTTATTGGATTGTTAGATCAAGAACCCCCAAGTAGGTGCAACGCAAAGCAAAAGAAGGAATATAAAAAGGACAAAAAAAAAAAAGAAACAATCATCTGCAGAACCACGCCCATTTTTCACTTATATATATAGTAGTGTGAAATGCATGCCACGTGTATGCGTATTATGCCCACTATGCTTTTTTTTAATTAAAATAATCTATAATAAATGCATAAATATCAAATATAATATAATATAATATAATAGACATATCTTAAAATATAAATAACTTACAAAAACAAAAGAAAATAAAGAGAGGGAGGTATAACATTATATAAAGACAAACAAAATGCAAGAAGAAAGGAGGGATTTTGAGAAGTAACTTTAAGAAAAAATAATTTTAAACAAATGATTTTTTTTGATAGTTTTTTTTACTAAAAAACATATTTTTTGAGTATAAAAATTGTTTTTTTTTTCTTTTCACTCTATTGAGGTTTCTCTTCTCGTTACAGTTATTTTCGTTTTTTTTTGAAAAAATTAAAATAATTTACTTATCTAAAAAAATATATTTTTTTATGTAAAAAAAAGTTATTTTTTTAATTAAAAATTTTTTTTGGCCTTTTTGTCCCATTCTTCCAAAAAGAAAGGATGGACGAAGAAAGAGAAAGTAAAAAAGAAGGTGTAAAAAGAAAGAAAAAAGAGAAAAGAAAGAAAAAATAAAGAAAAAAGAGAAAATTAAAAGAGCAACATTTATGGCATATTGAACACTAAAAGTAGTTTTCCCACTTCTGTATACATGTATGGACATAGACTAGACTAGTTTGGATAAGTGCGAAAGGGATATGCTTGTGCGTGGATAATGTATTAATAAAGTATTTAGAGGAAGAGTTTAAATTTTAAACATTGAACTATATATTAAAGTATTTTTTTATTTTATATTATAACATATAAAAATTTATATTATTTATAATTATTATTTTAAAGTTTCAACCACTCCTCAAAACATCATAACTTAATTTCTTTTAGTAACTTTTGTAAATCAAAAAGAAAAACTTTTTTATAAAAGAAAAAACTAAAAAGAAAAGCTTTAGTAATTATCATTGAGAATCCAATCTGTAATTACGTACTTGGTTAAAGATTTATATGGCATTATAGAGGCTTACTTGCCTCAGTTTAGGTGCTTTATTCGTTTTTTGATTTTATTATTTGTTGCTTTGTCTAGTTTAATAATACTGCTTATCCTAGTGAGTTTTACGGGCCACTGGTTTAGAAATACTTAGAAATCAACGTCTTGAAGTTAATAAGGGATCCGCTCAAGAACCTAATAGTTTAGGTTTAATATCTAATGCGTAATATACGAATTTGATCCAAACCCAAATAAAAACCTGGCCGAAGGCCTTATGTCAAGGCCATAAGCTCGCAACACTTACTAAACGAGCACTTGCAGAACCAAATTTTCCTTTTAATAACTTTTGTAAAGAAAAAAGAAAAACTAAAAAGAAAAGCTTTAGTAATTATAATTGATAATCCAATCCGTGAGTACTTGCTTATAGAGATGTCAATTGGGTTACGATATCTGACAAGTACAAAGGTAAGGCATGATAAATTTTAGGCACAACACCAGATAATATTAGGTCGGGTTAAGCACGACGTGAGTTGGTGGGTCGTGATAGGCTCATAATTTTAGGTATGTGTGTCGAAAATGACATGATACGAAAAAAAAAAAAAGCACGAGCATAGAACGGCACAACACAACTCATTGAGCACAATGGGCCGGCATGATAAATATAATTTTTTATTTTTTTATATGTTGTTGTAATAGTAATGTTACATATTTCTCTATTTTAAAAAAATAACAATCTTCATAAACATAATTAATTGATTTCACCTTAATGCTTTTTAAATTTTAGAATCTCAATACGATCAACAAAATATACAATAATAAAATATGAAGTTTATTTTTATTTATTTTTTCATGAATTTTTATTTGTATAATTTTTTTACTTGAAAATATTAAAATAATTTTTTTCAATGCAAAAATAATTTAAAATGGCCAAATGGCTTAGTAGGCCAGTTCAATGGTCTATTATGCTAGACACGATAAAAGTACGAGCACAACATAACATGAGCACGACAAGAGCATGAGATATGCCTAGCTGAGCCTATATTTTTTAATTTTGAGCTAATATGAGCATAGTCCGAAGTTTCAATAGGTTAGGCCAAGTATGACATAGAGCATGTTTGAGCCTAACCAATAATAGGCTGAGCTGGGACGGCGTGACACGATTGATATTTCTACTTGTCTAAAGATTTATATGGCATTCTAGAGAGGCTTACTTGTTTCATAGTTTAGATGCTTTATTCCTTTTTTAATTTTGTTGCTTGTTGCTTTATCTAGTTCAATAATATCGCTTATTCTAATGAGTTTTATGAGCTCACTAGTCTCGAAACTTCTCAAGCTCAAGCATTTTATTTTTCTAGTTAGAGATCAACATCTTAAAGTTAATGTGGGATCTACTCAGGGACCTAATGGTTTAGCTAAATATCTAACGCATAATAAATGAATTTGGTCTAAAGCCCAAATAATCAACTTGACCAAAGTCCTTATCTCAACGCCATAAACTTCGAACGCTCGGCTAAACGAGCGCTTGCTGAACCAAATTTCACGGTCCCACAATTATCATCCCTTTGTGGAAAAAAAAAAAAAAAAAGAGAGGCTAGTAACAACATGAGCTATCCACCTGATTAATTACATGACATATCTTTCCATATAATGAATTAACTTGACTATATATTATTAATGATAGACTAGTAACAACACATGCTATGCACGTGATTAGTTATATGATATATGTTTCAAAAAAAAATTGTATCTGTGAATCCATTTAATCCAATCTAATTCGTCAAATTGGATTAAATTATGAAAAATATGAATTGATTTTATATTGAGATTGTTCTAAGTTGATATCTACGGACTGAATAATAGATTGAGTATCTCCTGATTTGTGTAATCCGTGAATCTAAACTATATTATATTATATATATTATATTGTAACTATACTCCTAAGGTATTGTATCCTAAAGTTTATATGCTCAAAAGAAGGAAAAAAAAAGCTTAGCCCAATTATAAAGACTAACATTGTTTATTCATGACATTTGCTCATGCCTAAAGTTTATTTAAATTTATTAGTTGTAATATCTTATAACTCTACAATTTAGTTTTTTATCAACGACTTGTAATCTATTGGGTTGTAACATGTTGAATTTTATCAAATTATGTTTTGCTATACTATGCTAATTTTATTTCTAGTTTTTAAATAAATTTAAAGCCTTAATTTGTAAATCCGCATAATCTAATATGCAAAATCCGTGGTTTTTATATTGGATTAAAATGTTCACAGATTTCTTTAGATTGAGACTTTTCCAATCCGATATATATGGATTGGATTACAAATTAACCCCCTAATCTATATAATTTGATTCATAAACACCCTTATGTTTCAATACAATTAATTAACTTAAGATCGTATATTATTGGTGAATTGAAAAGTTATGATCCTAATAAGATGGGAGGTATCTTAACAATTTGATTAAATAGTCATTATTTAGTGTTATTGGAGAACGACAAGTCAATTTTATAACTAACTTATTTTTCTCTAATTATTTTTCTAAATTTATGATCATTTTAAAGCTTATTTCTCTTTCTCACTCCTAATAAGTTATTTTCACTTTCCCTCTCTATTATTTTCATATTTTTACTCACTCCCTCAATATAGCTCTCTTTTTTACTCCCTTTATCTTTCTCTCTCTACAACTTCTTCATTATATGTCCTCTCTTTACACCTTTTTTTATTCTATAATTCATTTTTATCTCTCCACACTTTTTTAATCATTTTACTTCTTTAATTTCTTTTTTCCGATCTTTTAACTCTGTCCACATTTGCTCTCCCTTCATTACTTATTTTTATTTCTCTCTCTTTATTTTTCTATAAAAATTAAAAAAAAATTCTTGCTTAATTGAATTTTATTGTCTCTTCCTTTTGTTTGTTTGTTTGTTTTTTTTTTCCTTTTTAAGGTTTTTTTTTTGTCCTTTTCGGATGTTATTAAACTTATCACAAAAGAAGTTACGTAAATAAAAGGGTTTAGTTAGTTGCCCAAAGCCTCCAACCTCCTTACCTACCTCAATGCTGAAGCCCATAACCAACATATACAGGGGTTAACATGACAATTGGCCCAAATATATTTATTGAATTAAAATATAACTTTAATTTGTAAAAATTCTATAAATGTTTCATAATGATATCATTAGAATTATTTTTATATAATTATATAGTACAATATGTAATATCATTAAGATAATTACAATATCATTAAAAACATTTTAAAGATATTTTAAATATTATGTTAGATTTTAATTTCATAACAAAAATTTAAACATGTAATTTTTTCACATATATACAAATAACATGATTACTTCTTAACCTCAATGCTCAAGCCCATTATCAACATATACAAATAGCAGCCCGTTACCAACATATACAAATAACAAGATTACTTCTTACCAAAAAAAAAACGAAAATTAAAAAAAGGCATCATAATGGATTGAACCAAAAAAAAAGAAAAAAAAAAGCTGCAGAACAAGCAGGCAAACACACAGGGGGCAAAAAAAAAAAAAAAAAAAAAAAAAAAACAAAAAGGAGAAGAAACCTGGCGATTCCCAAGATGCCTATCACCGCTCATGATATGGGTGTGTATATATGCAGACACACACATATGGTATAGTTTTAATAGTTATGCATATATTTGTATATCAGCGGGTATCGTTGTTTTAATAGTTTTAATAGTTGTAATGAATTAAAAGTTGATCAAAAAATATTATAATTAATGACTATTTAATTTAGACAATTCATTAAATGTGATTTGGATTTCGGTATGGAGCTAATGTTGTCTGTATGTCGAGATACGATGTTTTTCTATCCCTTATTTTAAAAGCCATCTTTAAAAATTTATTGTTAAATGATTTTGAAGAGTTGGCATATTTTATTTTCAATATTATTTGAAAAATATGTGATTTTGGAGTTGTTTGATTATAAATGATTTTGTGTGTTTAAAGAATTGAATTTTTAATATATGAAGGTATGTGAAAATATATTTTTTTAAAAATTATGAAAATAAAATCAAACCTTGAACTAAGATTGCTCCTGGGCACTTCAATCTTGGGCTGAGATTGTCACAAGCTCTATTATGTTTTTAGATAGTTTTCAAACATTGCTCGGTACGAGGCTCATCGAGTTTAGACTTCCTTTTGAGACTTTTACTAGATGGTTGAGTTTTTATTTTCGAAGCTTTTAAAGTTCAGGTCATACAGAGGATGTCCTATGTGCAGGTCCAAAGAACCCATACACACCACTTCGGTGGTGTTTATCAGGCTTCAAATAAGTAAGTATTCAATTATTATAAATTACGAAAACATATATGTTTAGTTTTGCTAAGTGTGTCCATAAGATTTCTTTTTTATTTATTTCTACAAGATTTAAAGGTTGTGATATGAAAAGTAAGTGTTTATGGTTTCGATAAATCTTACCTTTCAGTTTCGGTAAGTATTTGTGAAAAATATGTTAGTTATTTTTGCAAGCTTTAAACATTATTATTTAATTGATAATGCTACCAAGCTTTTCGCTCACGTTTTATTGTTTTTAAAATTTTTCCCTCCAGGTTTTAAGGAACCAATCATGTTCGAGACTGAGTTTAATGCTCATGGAGTCTTGAGCAGGAAATGATAATTTACCTTGTAAATGTTGTATGCCACATGTACTATAGACTTGTCCCGATATCAGTCTTATTGTATTATTTGTATTTGAATTGTGTAAAATTCTTAATTGACTTTTAAGTTTTGTGGAGGTGGTACTTTTATTTATTATCCTTAATTTTGTGCTGAGACAATTTTGGCTAATCATTTTGTTAAATTTTGGTTTGAACTTTTATTTACTTGTCGATGTGGTTCAACATATTTAATTTACTTAATCACAGTTTAGTTTTCTTTAAACATTCTTCTAATCACAATCCTAGTTTCTAGGGATGTGACTAAAAGGCCAGTTTAAAACAGTTTTAAAATATCACAATTTGAAAACGGGACAAAAATACATAAAATCACAAAATCTATCAGAATTTCTAGCCCTTTGGTCTATAGGACCGGCTTACCAGAACAATTGGTAGAGCCACGTGGCCGTAGGTTCGAATCGGCCTGCCCCGTCCTTGGAGCTAGAAAAATTTTCCCAGCTCCCTCCTTCAAGCTTGAATCGAAGCCTTCAATTTCAACCTGTTTCAATCACTTCCAAACCCATAAAAATGTTGAAACTTATTTTTAAACATTTTAGAAACAATATCTCCAATTTTAAACTCAAAAATCACAAATTAGAGCTTTGAATCATAACTTTGAAAATGTAAATATTTAACTTTCAATCCAAGTTAGTATTTAGTAAATTTTCCAAATTCAACTTGCACACACGGAGGAAATAATTCTCAGATCATCAACATTCAAATTAAATCATAACTTTAACACCTACAAAATCACAGCCACACATATTCATCAAAATTCATAAAAGAAACCCTTTAAAACGAATATGCATGTCAATATTGTAAACCATACAACTAGATTTCAAGTCATGGGGATAAAACATAATTCATCATAATAAACTCGGATTAAGGAAAAGGAGGAAGAAAATCAGATTATGGATTATGTTACTTAGCTCAAAATTCTTGAAGTATATGGTGCTTTTGGCTTATCAAACCTCTTGGATTTTTACTCTATTATGTTATGGTACCAAAAAAGACTTGTTTTCTACATGTTTTGGCCGTGTAAATTATTCTTAAAATTGTTTATCAAAATTCTTATTCATTAATACTTTTATTTAAAAAACTATTTTCAAATGGATTTGTACAAGGCAATATAAATCTCTGTTCCTGTATTTACCAAGTAATTTCTCTGTTTTTAATTAATCCCCCGTGAGGATCCAAATACGTAGTGAAGTAGTGTGTTGTTTAGTGTAGCTTGTGAAGACTGTGAGCTGTGTTTTCTTTATTCGAGATTTAATTGTATTTTTAGTTTCAAGGCATGTAATAATTCGTTTATTTTCATGCACTTTATTTTAATATCATGGATTGTAGTTTGATTTCTGTTTACTATTCTCTACATATTAATTATGTATTCTAAGACTGTGAGGTTTGGTAGTCTCGAATCATGCCATGGCATAACTTGAAATTCATTTAATAATTCTCTTCAATTATGTGATTTGCTATGTTTAATTTTTAAAACCTCTTAGAAAACTTATGTTTTAAAATGTTTTAATTTAAATTTCATTTTCCTTAAGGTTTTTCATAAAATTCCTTAAAACTTAAAATTAAAATCATATATTAATTTTTAATTTACTATCTTAATTAAACGCTGCATCACTAACCCCAGTTTGGGGTGTGACATGACTACTGGCTGATTTTTTTTTTTCAGTTTTTAAAATCCTTGTCAAAATCAAAAACCAGTTTGCTAGTTGTCATCCAACAGTCATTTTTTGACTGTTGTTCAAAACACAACGGCTCTTTTAGCATGAAAAATATATTTTAAGGTTTTTTTAGCACAAAAACCTAGAAGAAACTAGTCTAAGCAATCATATTTAATCATTCAAGCCTTCTTTAAAAATGTTTTTATATTGTTTTGATTTTGAACATTTTTTCTAATTCGCGTTCTCGAGCTTCCTTCATTCTTACTTTTTGGAGAAGTGCTGGCCGTGTGACACCCTGCCTATTCGGGCCGCCACATAACTTGCTTTAACATCATATCTTTAAACTTAATTCTTACTTACCAATAAGAAAATGTTGGGTAAATTTTTATCTTAAATATACTTTTAATCTGTTGCGAATTTCGTTGCAACACAAATTGAGTTATATCTTAATACTTGACTTTAAAATCATTCAAAATTTTTCTTAAAACTTATTAACAAACATTTACTTTCTTAAAAACTTTCTTAAACATCTTTAAAAAATAAAAATAAAAACTTTTCCTTTATGTAACAGAAAATTGCCATAATGGTATCCATACCCAACCTTCGCATTTGTCCACTATAGTACCGACCTCTTCAACTAGTCTTATTAGTCTCCTGTAGACTACCTACAATATGAATGACCCTTTAATGAGCTTGTGCTCAATAAGTTCAAATATAATCTCACAAAATATTTGAAACTTTCTTTCATAAAACTTCTTCATAAACATTTTTCATAAAATTTTTTCATAAACATTTATCATAAAACATTTCTCAAAATGTTTTTCATGACATATCACATAAAGATTTTATAATAAGGAATGTAAGCAAAATCATAATGCATGATCCCGTTTATGCTCATTTATGAACATCCATTTATGAGCTTCTTAATATCGTTCATTACTTATTTAAACTTCTTATCATCAATCATGTTTTTCCTCATCTTGTGAACTTAAGTGTTCGTACTAAAATCATCAATTACAAAAACATATACATAATGCTTCTTTTGTGGAAGACTTAAGGCTATCGAACAACAAGATCAGAACTTTAACTTTACTTGTAAACCTCACATCAAGGAGGCTGGTATGACACTTACTTATCGTTTTTGCTATCAAATGCTAACATATCATGTGCAAACATATTGCAAATCATAACTTAAATTTTTAAAACATTATGCATAATACATGCACACATACTTTAAACATAACAAATTGCAACTACATTGCAAGTCTTAACTTGATCTTTAAAACTTTAAGCATAATAAATGCCACCAGAAAACATATTCAAAGCATTTGAAATTCATTTTCTTCATGACATAGATGAGGTTTGAAACTTACCTGGATTTAGCACTAACATTCCCATTTCATTTGTTTTTCCTTTTATCAGTCGGCTTTTGTGTCTTGTACAAACGAAACCCGACTATTAGCTCACCTTTCTTATTATCAATTTGCTCGATTGATAATAAAATTTTGAACATTAGATGTTCATTCCTTTTTACATAACTTCATATCCTATCGGTTTAATTTTCCTTCCCTTAACTTTGTATCATATCGGCTTACCTTTCTTTTACTTGACTTAAACGTCCCTTTGTTAAACTTCCTATCTTCTTTGAGGATTTTATGAAGTAACATATTATGGAACATTTTTTGTCATAAGGGCATTTCGCTAATTCGACGAGCTCAGCTTTGTTTTAGCGTTTTCTTAAAAATTGATGAATTTACCCTCATTGGGTTTTTCGTAAGTCTTATAACTTTACTTAACTTTCCATTATTACTTTACCATTCTGTTATTTATGGGTTAGGGAAATATTCCCACAAAGGGCTTTTCCTAAATTGGGTATTTAGTGTCCATTTTGGCATTTTTACAGAAAATGACCATTTTGTTGGAAAACAATATGCAACAGAATTTTAAAAATTTTAATCAAAGTATTTTTCAAAGCACAAGTTTGACGTGCTAAATCAAAAATTAATGACAGATCTTACTAACCCCTTTTGTGAATCAAAAAGCAGCAGTAATTTGTGAAGAAAAGAATGTCCAAGAAGAGCCTCAACCAACTGGTTTTCTTTGCCATTCTCTATCAAGGATCAAAGTGTGGATGGTTACATATTGTATAGCTTTTTCTTCAGTAACTCTCCTTCCAACCACTTAAAAAGACCTAGAGTTAACATCTTGATGTTAAATAATGGCTTTTAGGGAGTTTTAGAGTTTCTCTTACTAGAATAGTCACTTTACAACTAAGCAAACTCACCCTCTATATATAGTGGTTGAATTTAGGGTTAAACCTTATCAAAGTACGCCTCAAAATTTGAATCTGGATCAACTTTTGATGAAAAACACGTCAAAATGCATATAGTGATTATCATATGTTCGGTACGCCGATCTAGGAGATCCACCTGTCAAACTTACTTCATTGGCTTGCTGAAGTTTTCCACCAGCCTACCGACCATGCGATAATATGGAGTCCTTAGAATAACTTATTTTCACCTAGAAATCTTAGATAGAGCCTCAGTTTTAATTCAAATAACTTAATAGAGAGTTATCTGATTAAAACAGTCATATACATATAATCTTATATAAATAAAATATTATCCAAATAATTCAATATGTTTATCTTAAATTAATTTACAAAATTAATTCAATCGATAAACTAACATGGATTATTAAATCCAGTATTATCGAATTTTAGCCAATCTAATAATTCAACATAAGTCACCAATATGTAAAAAAGAAAACCACGCTGTATCGTTATATGATTATTATGAGCTAGCAAAAGAGACCCGATGGACATATATAGATCAAGCTCCTCTAATTATAAAATACAATATCCCAGACACATATTTTATAATTATCAATTTTAATGCTACTTTATTAAAAGCTTAGAGTTGCACTCTTGAATTATATAAAATTACAAAGCTTCAATAAGCTAACCGTCCATGACATATTATAACGTGTCACATCGCCATAGGATATTCATAATCAACTTAAGGATAAACTCCGTTTTACCTTCCTAATTATTTTTATCGTACATTCTATTATCACAACATTGAAATACTTACTATCTATGGATAGTATACCATTCAGTTACACCTATGTATTCAAATAGTTAAGCGCTTCAGTTTTCTAATTATAAGATAATGCATATAAGATAACATCATTAACTCTACAAAAGAGCTATGGTATCGATGAATAACAAGCCTATGTGAATAAAAAATCATGTCTCCAATGTACCGGTATGTATACCATCATTACGTAAGGATGTCACCCTTTGGTACATCAAAAGACAAAAGTCAAGAATACGAGCTCATTAGTCATTTTAGGATTAAGGCACAACACATGTGATTGTCTATAGTAAATTTACTTGAACAAATAGAATTATTAACCAAATCGATTTAACTTTTTCTCCTAATGTAATATATCATCACTTATGACAATGTACCAATGTTTCTACTCGCGTTGTCCCACTCTAATGACCAAGACAATCCATCTTCTGTTAGGGATATAGACAACATAACAATCTTAGCATGAATAAAGTGCCCAACTTTATTCTCTTGATTGCAAATCTTATGATTTAGATTATCATCTTTAAGATTCATGTCTTTTGCATAATCTGTCCATCAAATACACGATTATTAAAGGTTTAGACCGATAGTTTTAGACTTTTATTTGCTTATCATACATTCAATAGAAATAAACATAAAGAGGACAACATTTAGTACATGAAAAAAAAAACTCTTTATTGATAAAATGTCTCAAAAAACATATTATAACATTTTACTCCTTAGGGCACTATGTCTAACACTTTTTGCCCTTTACGGGTCTTGAAAAACTCTCGAAACGCATTCTAAAATAATACTTACATTTTTTTTTACTTCCCTTAACATTACTAAAAACCAAAATTGGCTTTTGTTTCGCAAAAATCCATTTTTATTAAAACTTTATAGTTTTGACCCGTAATATGAAAATCTTGGCTTTTTACCTTTTAAGTTCTTTCTTTATTCTTTACTTGGTAAAAACTTTAAATCCTTTAAAACTTAACATCTATGGTTACTCACTGCCTATAGCAGTGAAGAAAACTAACATTCCTCAGTGAAAATTTAGTTTTACATGTTTTTGTGGTTTTAGCCAGAAACATCAAATCTTGACATTTTTGCTTCCAAGAACAAAAACGACTGCTTTATACTAAAACGTTTATTTTTTTCAAGGGCTAAAACTTACAAAAGTTCCTTGGTCAAATTCAAAACATTTCATAACATTTTTCTTTTTACGAAATTTTGAGCTTAAAATATTGAAAAATTCCAAACTCATCAACCGAGCAGAATTTTGACACACTATCCTTATCTCCTAATTGTTTCAATGTAATTTACAACTTTTATATTTTAACTTTTCTTAAATTCCAATGTTATAGTTGGCTTTTTGGATGATTTTAAATCTGTCAAGTTTAAAATAATCTTTTCAATCTAGTCCTTTTGGAGTTCCACAAAACCATGCTCATAAAAGTTGTTACCCTTACTGTTTTGAGCAAACCTGGTATTTTTTTTTTTCAAAACTTAGGTTGTCTCAAAATCCAACAAAGTCATCATTTTTTATAAAAACATCAAAACTTTGTTTTAGAGTAAAGTTTTTCAAACTAGGTTTTTAAACATATAAAACTCTAGTTTTTAGGCACGATTCATCTCCATCATATATATATGTCACCTCATAATCATACCATAAAGTCCCTTATATATGCCACAGTCCATTCTTTTCATAAATTACATATTAATCATTTAATATGCATAAACTAAACCAAGAATATGGTTTATAATTTACCCAAGCTTTTTCTAAGCTCTTGTAGCTCCTCTTTAGTGCTTGATAGCTTCTCTAAATCCTTAATAACAATCCACAATACCTCCCATAAAAATTCCATCCAAAACCTCAAAAAAACACCAAGAACAACAAAAATGATGGAGTTAAAGTGGGATTTTTTTTCCTACTAATTACTTTGTCAAATAATGACACCTCATCAGGACTAAAATGAGGTGTAAAATTACTCCAAATGGAGAGCTAAGACTGGGTCCAAGCAAGGGAGATGTTGCTTATTTTCAACTTAGTCTTTTACCTTTCTAAGTCATCACTTTGTCGACTTAATTGAAATTATTAAAAAGTTGCTCCCAACACTTGCTGCACAATTGGTTCTTTAAGGGGAAATTTGGAGAAATTTTCACCATACGAGTGTCACCAAGTAGGCTCCACATCATCCTTTTAACACTCTAAATTTATACTGATAATATTTTTTCTATATTACCGATGCATTTATTCTATACTGTGATAACTCACACATTATTCCTTACTGATCCATATCTTCTACATAGTATAATTTTTATACTGCTTATCTTTATACAATCCAATTTCTGTATTGCATTACTTTATATAGTGTAATTTTCATACTGCATAACTTTATTAGTGTAATTCCTTATATTGCATTACTTTATTAGTATAATCATTATACTACATTATTCCAATGTTGTATAATTTTTATATAGTATTTTTCTTAAACTGTATTTTTGTCTTAACATTTATTGCAATACATTTTGCAACAGTTAAGCTTTCCAGTTTATTTTTATATCCTTCCAAACTGTGGCATGATCTCTTTCACCCCTTTCTTTTAATACCAAACGTGGAAATAGAAATTCTTCATCATTCTGCCTTTCTCCCATGCTCCTCTCATATCCTATTCATCCTTCCACGGTTAATCCATGCCTCTTATCAAACGCATTGCACCCCTAAGTCGATGCATTCACTATTCAAAGTCTTCCTCATGATATATCCTCTCACACAGCCACACAAAATTAAGTTAGAGGAGATTTTTTGAAAGCTAGAAGCTTCGCAGTAAGGGAGCTAACTTTCATTCGTCTGCTAGTCATTGGAGCCTTACATCACGGTATTGCATTTCTTGTAGTTCGTATTCCAAATAAAAAAGGACACGCCTTGAGCATTATCATCAGGATATATACAAATTAACTATTTTGCAAAGGTGCCCTAGCTAGCTGCAATTAATACTTACGCTTGCACTCTCTTTGGCGCTCTACTTTTTAGAATGAGTAAAAGTGTC
Organism: Artocarpus heterophyllus; assembly: GCA_025403435.1. Taxonomy (NCBI): domain Eukaryota; kingdom Viridiplantae; phylum Streptophyta; class Magnoliopsida; order Rosales; family Moraceae; genus Artocarpus; species Artocarpus heterophyllus. Next base: position 12,928,837 of record CM046346.1, read on the forward strand.
CGTTTAGTAAATGGATTCAAATTAGTGATCTGATTTGAGTTATATGACTTGAATTAAGATTTGAATTAGTGATCTGAATTGTTATCTATATTGAAATTTGGATGTGCATTTAAATTTTAATCTAAATATAGAATAACATTGAAATTTCTGTTTGGAGAGGTAGTGAAAATGGTTTTTACTTTAATAAATCTAACAAAATCTTAATGTTAATGATTCTAAAAAATATGCAATATGGATCTTAATTTATTTCTCTCTTTACGAGAAACACAATGAAAAAAGAATCGTCTCAATCGGATGTCAAAAAAAGAAGTTATGATCTTTTTTCCTCAAATATAAGAGAGAGAATTTTAGTTTTTACTGTAGCAAAGATATAGAGCATCAAGAGCTTACGGGGGTTAGAACTCTAAAACTTGAATTCAAAAGACTCATTTGATTCAGATTTTAAGGAAACAAACACGTATCTAAATTCTAAATATTTGAATTCAAAGAGTTCCAAGAATACTCCAAATACATGCTTACTGTTTTTTTTTTTTTCTTTTCTTTTTCTCTCTCTTGGAAAAAGAGTATTGTATAAGTTAAAAGAATATGAGAAAAAAAAATTTTTTTGACTTATTTTGGTGTTTCATTTCAACGTAGTAAAACTATATTATCATTAGTTCTGTAGCAGCTGTTTTTTTTTAGAACTAAAATTAGGTTTTTTTAACAAAAGGAAATTGGGGGAAAAAAATGTCAAAAATCCAATCGACCCACCATTTTTATCTGTCCGACTTTATAAACAAAAGAGAAGAAAATGTTGCATAAAACACATGGATATATACAAAACAAATATTTTGTCCTTGTTTATTATTCGTTCATTCTTTTTGTGCAAGAGTGTACATAAGAGTAACTGCATTTATATTTCCATTTGTATCCTTTATTCTGTCTTCTACCAAATATTATGAAAGAAAAACTATAATATTTTTTACAGTACCATTTTCCATCTCTCGACTTTCTTACCAAAAATAATAAAAATGCTTGGAATAATCACTAGGCTATACCTACACTTTGTGGCGAAATTAGGTATAGAATTATCATTAGACTATGTCTACGCCATGTATCATAATTTTTTTTTTCTTGAGATGCAATATCATGGGAATTAATGATGTATTTGTACAAAAACAAAAACTTACTGCAGTACGTCTTTTTTTATTTTTTTTTCCTCCAATACAAGTGGGAAAAAACACAAAACAGATCACTTAAAAGCTCGCGATAGCAAGTAGTTTAGATGACTTCAAGGTTTACCTTGATTGCATCCTTCAATGAGATACGGATTTCCTCGCAATCCGCTGCAGCAACATCTTCCGCAAGCGCAAGAAGTGGAATTGGCTTTGTTTTTTCCTTTGTTTTTTGCTGACCGTGACATATTTGTTCTAAACATCTTTTTCATGTCTAGGGTGACAGGAACATAGTCCATATTACGGATATATGTAAAACTCGACGTTGAAGTATTCGCGTAATTAGACCAACTGTAACTACGTATGAAGAATGCGAATTTGCGTTCACTTTCTGCTGTAGCAATATTAATATTACTATTGTACTCGAACGAGATGTCGCAAACAATTTCATGATTAGTACTTGCAGTACTACTGCTCTTGTTATGATCGGCACTAAATGAGCAGACTGAGGTGCACCCTTTCTGAGATAATATGTTGCCTGAAGTTTAAGTTATCTCGGCAAGTTTAAGCTTAAGTTTAAGGTATTATATTAATTTATACATATATTTGTGGGTAAACTTGTTTATGTATACCTTTGTTACCTAAATATTTCGAACTTACGTGCAAGTAATGCTAACAATACATTACCTATACATTTTTATGTGTGGACGAAAAATTTGTTGGTAACATACAATTTCTTGTAGTAGCATGCATGTCTTTCGGTCAAACCACTTGTTTAAATGTGAGGTTTGATCCTCCTTTATATTTTCTTTTTTTAAATTCTCCTTTTACGTCTTATTGAATTTTTTCCTCTAATTTTCACTTTGAAATGATTTTTCTCAAATATATTTGAGTTTAAATATTTTTTGCAGTCTACTAAAGTGATCTTCAATCAACATACATTTCAATCCATCTATTTTTTTTTTTCTGTTGACTCATTATTATAATTATTTTTCTGATTTTTACATTTGAAATAATTCTCCCATGTGCCCATATTTAAGTACTTTTTTTTTTCTAACCCTATAAAAGAATATTTCTCAGATGTGGTCCCGTAAATGATTTTTTTCCCTCTATTTGTACCACTAAAATAATATTTCTCAAATGTATTATTACTTAGACTTTTTTCTCACAACTCTTTCAAATACTATTTTCCATATATATTCTCTAAATACTCTATTGTTTGAATTAGCCCACTAAAATCTTCCCCCCTCCTCTAAAATGTACTCTATCTTCTACTTAAATTAATTCTTGTTACTAAATTAAAGTTTAAAGAGAACAATGAATCAAGAAAACAAATAAACTTTCAAGAAAATTTTACAATCCACATATCTAAAACAAATTAAATAAGCGTGTAACTACTTTGTATGATTAATTTTCTAGCGTTTGGCACGCCATACCAAAAGTTTGACTTTGTTAAGAAAAATTATGATTTACAATAATTATGATTATAATAGTTGATACAATAATCAACAATCTGTCACTTTTTTAAGAAATAAACTTTTTGTAATTTTTAAAACTAGGAGCATTCATTAAAGTTTGTTATAATAAGGGTCATCCACCACAAATTGAGATAAACATAAAAGATTCGTAGAAAGCAAATTAGAAGACAAATAGTAGACGAAAAAGAATAAACCCACCCCACTTTCCAACTTATTAAGTTCGTGCTTATAGCATTATATATAATTTTAAATCAAAATGAATGAAATCAATCAAGCAAAAACTCAAATTACAATACTAGTAACTACATTAATAGAAATTGTTTGTAACTGAGAAGATTCTATTTAGCATGAAACTCTATTTTTTTATTGCAGAAATTCCAACTATTTTTTTTTAAAAAAGTACAATATATTCCCCAACCTTTTTTTAAAAAAAATAAAACAAGAAAATAAGAAAGAAAGAAGAATTATTGCAAAAAGCAATTCTATTTATAACTCTGTTATTAACAAAACAGTAAAATCTAGTCTAAAAACTATATTACATATTAATTTAAGGTATAGAATTAGATAAGTAGCGGAGTTATAACCACATTAAAATAAAATATTATTTATCTATTGTATTTAAGAGCATTGACTTAAAAGTGTTGGCTTTCATTTGTCTTCTCGGTCTTCCTGGTCGTTCGTGGAGGCTTAAACATGGCATTGCATTTATTGTCGCATTGCATTATTGTACTGCCCCACACAGGGAGTCAAGTTAAAGTCAGTTATAAAACAAGAGCAAAATACTTGAGGGAATAAGTGGGAAAAAAACAAGAGAAAAATGTGAGACAATATCACTTTTTATTAATTTTTTATTCACTTATAAGAGGTGAACATATTAGCTAACACAACTTTTATTTATGGGCTAAGAATTATAAAGAGAGTAAAATAGGAGAAGGTACAAGTAACATATGTTACATGTAGCATTAAGAAAGGAACTATAGAGAGATAATACGTAATATCAAAAGGGCACTTATAAATAAATCATGTATATATTAGTTATGGAATACTAGGGGGTGACATCCACACTCATTGATTTACAACATGCCCCCTTAAATGTCAATCGCAAAAAGAATATGTCTCCTTCAGTCTTCCTAGAAAAATCCTAAGGGAAAAGTTCTAATGAAGGAAAAATATATATTATTTTTGTAGGAAAAAGAAATACGTTAAGCAATAGCCTCCCTCTGATGTTCATGTGTTTTCCTTAGCAGTTTTAACAAAAATCTTTGAGTCAATAAAGACTACTCTTGAACATTAAGTTTTTAAACATAGCTTTAGGAGAGGCCTCTGTAAACAAATCTGTCAAGCTATTACTAAAATAAGGATTATTTACCTTTTTATACTATGTATTATATGTTTATTCAAACACTTTGCATTTGGTTTTTGATCTTATCGAATGTATGCATTCATATTAGATTTAATACACAAATTTATAATTTTTTCCTATCAATCTTCAATTTTGATATAAAAAATTGCCTAAAATACCCTTAAATTGAAAAATGAGAAAACTTTAAAAACCTAAAAAAAAAACTTTATATTAAGTTTTTTGACTTCACAAATTTATAGAATACACTCAACAATAGATGTTTTGCGTATTTTTATTTTTATTGTTTTTCTTATTTTTTGAAAGTTTTGACTTTTTTCCATTATTTAAAGATATTTTGGATATCTTAAAAGTCAATATTAGCTATTGATTGAGATATTATATAGATTTGTATAATAAATATAATTTGAAGGTATACATTCGATAAGATAAAAAATGTAAGGTAAAATTTTTATATTAACCTAAAACAAAGGATATAAAAAGATAAATATCCCTTAGAATAAATTTGATGCATGTCTATTTCTCCTTTCTAATAGAGTTCATGTAAAAAAAAAAAAACTTCGATAAAATGTACTTTGTTATGTCTCCTTAATTTGGGCTATACAGGTTTCAATTTTCTTGTATAACATCGTCGGATTTCTTTTAATGAATGAATGATTACACATTTCTTAAATATGCTAGACCAGAGATCCCAGTTTCACTCATTCTCAATTCATCACATGAAATACCAATATTCTAAGATAATTAAAAAATGTGATGGTTTAATATATAAAGCTGTTGAAAAAGCAATATATTATCCTTGAAATTCTCAGGTATACTATATTAGGATAGTATGGAGTGACTTTCTAAAATTATGGTATAATTATTTAGTAGATTTTTTCTATTTTTTCATACCTGTAAATTAGCTCATTCTTGTGTATATAAGCCGTGCAGGCTCTCCTAATAACGTATGATTTTTCCACTCAAAACGATATGGTATCAAAGAGTTAGAGAAATTCGAAATCTCGTCTTTGTCTAAGTTTTTAAAAGTTTTTGGCCTTTAATGCCATTTTCCGGCGTACCTTCATTTTCGCCGGCGACCCACTACCTTCTGATGATCTTCGTCGCTTGCCGCTCATGAACGACCGTTTCTCTCCGCACGTCTGCCACAGCAACGCTACACCACCATCTGAATCGCGACCTAGAGTGTCAACCTTAGCAATCGCACAGCCTAGGACCCGATTTCTCAGCCTCAATGATCACGACCCAACATCGTCACCATCAAAATCGTTGGTTTTAGTCTCCACAATCACCTGACCTAGAACCGCTGCTGTCAGAATCGAAACCCAAGGTTTCAACATTATTGTCAAAACCTAAGATTTCAACTCCTCAGATATCATGCGACGTCTCAGCCTCTATCGCCGTCATCGCCGTCATTGTTCCTTTAGTCGTCGTTATTTGTCGCCACCGTCGTCGGTATCTAGCTGGGTTGCGTTTTTGGGTTCCGACCAATGCCTTTGGGAAATTTTTATCATGGGCCTTCGTCACTCATTTCTTTCTTGCTAGTTGTTTATATTTGGGCCTTATTACTCTATGTCAAATACTGCTACTTGTCTCTTAAAAATAGTTCAATATGTCTGAAACTATTTCTTCAAATAATGCTGGACAGTCTGAGGGACTCAATACACACCAACAGACCCACCGGAGACTTGCAGAATATTCAGGCCGCTTATAGGTTAAATGGAAAAAAACTACCTTAGGTGGTCTCAATTTGTTCGAACATATTTGAAAGGGAAGGGTAGATTGAGTCACCTTCTAAGGACAGGACCAAAGAAAGACGACCCGAAATTCGATGTATGGAATGAAGCAGATTACATGATCACGTCAAAGTTACGAAACTCTATAAACCTGGAAATTGGTGACACGTTGTATGTTTTTGTCCTCTTCTAAAGAGATTTGGGAGGCTGTTCGACAAACATACTCTAAGGCACGTGATGCAGCACAAGTTTTTGAGATTAAAGTCAAAGTCGGAGCAATGAAACAAGGCAGCAAAATAGTGACTGAATATGCAAACTCATTACAAAATCTATGGCAAGAGCTCGATCACTATCAGTGCATTGAGATGAAATGCTAAAAAGATGCTGCAATATTAAAGAACTTTATCAAAAAAGACCAAGTCTACGACTTTCTTGCAAGTCTTAATGTTGATTTTAACCAAGTAAAAGTCTAGCTTCTTAGCAAAGATGAATTGTCATCTCTAAATGAAGCCATCTCCCTAATTCGTGCCGAAGAAAGTCGCTGGGGTGTTATGCTCGAACCCCAAACTATGAAAGGATCTACAATGATGGCTAACTCTGAACAGTCATGGAAGGAAATTGGAAAGGCAGATTTGTCTAAGCCCTCTAACCAAGACAATAAAGAAGTCCCTTGGTATACTTGCTGTAGAAAACTGAGGTACACAAGAGAAAGGTGTTAAAAATTAAATAGCAAACCACCAAGTAAGGAGTGGAATCAATGAGGAGGACAATAAAGGAATCAAGGCCAAGCTAATATCACTGTAAGCCAGAATTAGTCGAGTCAAGAAAGGCATCTGAGTTTAGGAGAGCTCAATAGAGAGGAGATTAAAAAATTAAGAAGACTTATGGGATCATTGGATAAGCCTACTACCAATGATCCTTCCAATTTCCATATGTGACTTAAGAGTCCCTGTTTCTCAAGGACTAAATGCCTCATATACATGTCTTAGGAATTTATGGGTTATCGACTCAAAAGCCACTAGATATATGACTCACTCTTCATTAAATTTCAGCACATATACACCCTGTCCAAGTAGTTGGAAAATAATAGTCGAAGATGGTCTCACCATAGTAGCTGGCCTAGGAGATATCAATATTAGTCCATCCCTTGTATTAAAACATGTACTCTATGTTCCCAAATTATCCACCAATTTGATGTCCATACAAAAACTCACTCATGATTTAAACTGCAATATGCTTTTTTATTATTCCTAGTACTGTTTATTACAGGACCAGGCTTCGGAAAAAAGCATTGGACTTGCTAAGGAGATAGATGGGCTATATTATCTAGAGGAAACAAGCAAATTGAATATTGTTGTGAATAAGTTTTCCCAGCCTTTTTTAACAGCATTTTATAAAGACACTATTTGGCTTCATCATTTCATATTAGGTCATCCATCATTTGGGATTTTAAAAACCATGTTTCCAGCTTTATTTAAAGGGTTAGGGAATGAGCATTTCATTGTGATGTTTGTGAATTTGCAAAACACAAGCGTGTACCCTTTTCTATCATATATGAAAAAAGCTCTATTCTATTTTATTTGATTTATAGTGATATGTGGAGTCCTTTCACTATTTCAAATATGTCCAGCTCACATTGGTTTGTTTCATTTATTGATGATTGCATTAGAGTTTCTTGAATATTTCTTCTTAAATCTAAGTCTGATATCAACAGTGTATTTCTGAATTTTCATAACGTGATTCAAAACCAATTTGGAGTAAAAATCGAAAGGATTAGATTAGATAATGTACAAGATTACTTTAACCAGGTCTTATTTGCATACTTTCAAAAAGAAGGCATCATCCATGAAGGTTCATGCAACAGCACTCCACAACAAAATGAAGTTACAAAACGAAAAAATGGCCATTTACTAGCTACTACATGAGCCTTTCTTTTCCACCAAAATGTTCCAAAAACCTATTGGAGGAAGCCATTCTCTTGGCTGCATATATAAAAAACAGAATGCCTTCACGAATTTTGGGGTTTTAAATACCAATGGAAACATTTTCCAAGTTCTATTCTAATCTAAGAACTATAAATAACCTCATTTCTAGAATCTTTGGATGCACTGCTTTTGTCCATATTCATAGTCACAACAGGGGGAAGTTAGATCCTAGAGCTATTAAGTGTATCTTTGTGGGTTATTCATCAACTCATAGGAGGTACAAGTGTTATCATCTGCCCACTAGGAAATTTTTTTTGTCTGTGCAAATGTTAGTTTCGATGAACAAGAACCATATTTCAATCAACCTTATCTTCAAGGGGCATCTTGTCGACTATTGAAGATAAAGATCGTGACTTGTTTTTACTTGACTTGTCCTCTGCAACATCACCCACCTCTATTGCAACCAAAACACAACCTATGTCGAGTGAACCAATTGAAACACCTCCTGTGTCAAGTGAGTCAACAGCCTCACCTAAAGACCTATGACTGGGAATAAAGCGCTTTGTGATATATTCATATTTGACCAGGTTTACTCAAGACATATAGACCTAAATCCTATTCCAAAGCAAGTCTAAGGCTCACTACCCACTCCTAGAAATGAGGTAAGTGCACCTACTCCTACTTCTTAATCAGCAAATGATTTACCAACCACTCTTTCTCTACAATAGCACATGATCATGATCTTCCTATTGCTATAGAAAAGGCACAAGGGAATACTATAAACACCCTCTATATCCTCTAACAAAGTTTGTATCACTCACATAAGAATTTCCTGGTTAGTTTAAATACAATTCATATTCCTAACGCAATTTCTAAGACATTATCGGATAAGAAATGGAGAAATGCTATAAGAGTAGAAATGCAGGCACTAGAGAAGAACCAAACATGGGAAGTTGTTGACTTACTACCAAGAAAAAAAGCAGTGGAATGTAAATAGGTGTTTTTAGTAAAGTACAAATCAGATGGCTCTCTAGAAAGATATAAGGCCAGATTTGTGGCGAGGGGGCAGACACAAACCTATGGTGTTGACTATCAAGAGACATTTGCTCCATTGGCTAAGATAAATATGGTCAAAGTTTTGTTATCACTAGCTGTCAATTTTAGCAGGTTCTTGGATCAATTTGATATCAAAAATGCCTTCCTTCATGGCAACTTAGAAGAGGAGATATACATGGAAGTTCCTCTAGGATTCAAGGGGAACATGATAAGTAATAAGTTTGCATGTTGAAGAAAGCATTGTGTAGTCTTACGCAATCTCCAAGGGCCTAGTTTGATAGATTTTTAAAGTTATGCTTGCCAGCAGGCATAGGCAAAGACATAGAGATCACACACTCTTCATTAAGAACTCATATTCAGGCGGAGTAACAGCTCTCTTAGTATATGTTGATGATATAATCATGACTAGAAACGATGAAAAGGATACGGAAGCTTTAAAAAGATGCCTAGCAAGGGAGTTTGAAATAAAGGAACTTGGAAAATTGAAGTAGCTCATTCTAGTGAAGGCACTCTTATCTTACAACAAAAATATGTAATAGATCATTTAAAGGACATAGGAAAGTTAGCATGTAAACTAGCATCTACACCAATTGACCCAAATCACAAGCTAGGAGAAGCAAATGAATATCCAGCCGTAAACAAGGAAATGTACCAAATACAGGTAAGGAAGACAAAATATCTAGCTCATATAGGCCAGATATTGCTTATGCTATAAGTGTGGTAAGCCAGTTTATGCAGTATCCTAGAGAAATTCACCTATAGGCTGTCTACATGGTGTTACACTACTTGAAGGCAACCTTGGCAATGGTGTCTTGTTTAGAAGAAACGGTGGATTAGCACTTGAGGTATACACTGATACAGATTATGCAGGCTCACCTATAGATAAAAGATCTACTTTGGGCTATTGCACTTTTTTTGGAGGCAATCTCGTGACATGGAGAAGTAAAAAGTAGAATGTAGTGGCCAAATCAAGTCCGTAGGCAGAATTTAGAGCAATGGCTATGGGAATATGTGAGTTAATATGGCTCAAGATAATCTTAGAGACCTAAAAATGAAATGGGAAGGACCAATGAGATTATTTTGTGACAACAAGTCTACCATTAATATCGCTCATAATCCTATCTAACATGATATAACAAAGCACAGTGAAGTAGACAGGCATTTCATAAATGAGAAGTTGGATAGTGGACTAATTTGTACCCCTTATGTCCCAACCAATGGCGAACTTACAGATGTGCTCATTTAAAGGAATTATTTCCAACCTGGGAATGAAAGATGTATATTCACCAACTTGAAGGAGAGTGTCCAAAAATCATATATTATCCTTGAAATACTTGTACCGTATTAGGATAGTATAGAGTTGACTTGCTAGAATTATGGTGCTGGAATTATGTTGCAATTATTTAGTAGATTTTTTCTATTTTGTCATACTTGTATATCAGCCCATTCTTGTGTACATAAGCCGTGTAGGCTCCCCTAATAACATAAGATTTTTCCTCTCAAAACAATACCAAGATATAGTGCCACCACCATATAATTAATATGTTTGTAATCATGCTTTTATGTGAACCGGACAAAAATTCAATATCTGCCCACCAGCAAAGATAACTCTCCTTGTATTTGTTTATGTCGTTACTTTTTTTTTTCCCAATCTTCCCGCAGGACATGTTTACTTGCCGCCCTTTGACTTCCCCTTCGTCTCAAGGATGAGAAGTCGGAACAAGCAACCAGTATGGAATCTACTTGTACATTTTCCCTTTCCTTTTCATTTTCATTTTTGAAGCAAGCTTCGCGTCACTTTGCGAGTTCACTGGTGATTTTTCATAGAATGGGATTGCAGAACTGCAGCAATTGTAATTTAATATATCTTTTAGTTTATTCAGTAGTTTTAAGATAATTTTTTCTCTGGATTGATTATTCATTAAAAACTATTGAAAGAAGATTGAGTTTTTCGTGCAAGAGAGTAGGTGCAAAGATAAGACGTGATACCAAAATTATACTTGGATTACATGTTTCGCCATGATTTTTTGCATCATTGAATGTTCAAGCTTAGATTTCTGATTTGGTCCCCTGTAGTTGCCGTTTAACTAGTGCAGTATAGACACTGTTCTTGGAGAGGTCTTCATGAGTGCCGCTCTCAACTATTTGTCCATCAGAAACAACTGCCACGGTGTCTGCAGTTTTAACCGTCGATAGCTTATGAGCTATGACTAGAACAGTCCTTTCTTTCATCAGAGAATCCATGGCATCCTACGACAATAATAATATGTAGCGAATCAGTGTTTATCCCTCAAGGCATATTAACTTTTCAACATTGTCAAGTTATCTCTTAAACTTAAAAGGGTGTTTGGCTAAAGGTGGTGTGAACCATAAACTCAGTTATGAACAGTGTAAAGCTCTCACATGCTACAGTAAAAGAAAAAAATTGCTATAATATAAAGCTCTCACATGTTACAGTAAAAACGGTTCCTACCAATGGTTCCCACCACTAGCCAAACACCCCATTAAGCTGTTAAAATTTGGATGAAAATGATGCCCTTGTACACGTTACTGAGATCGTATGAAGAAAGACTAAAATTTCAAATGATGATAAGAGGATGACATGTCACGTACACAAGGGTGTTTCCTTTCAAATCTTAACATTATTCATCGATTTGGGAACATTAAACAAGATTCTATTAAATTCAAGAGGTAACTTGACACAATTAAAAGTTCAGGAACAAATAGCCAATTTAGATCAAGTTTACAAACAAAAGCGCAAAAAATCCGTAAAATAAATCCGTGTGAAAAAGAAAACTATAATATGACATGTAAACAACTGACCTGTACCAGGTACTCGCTTTCTGCATCAAGAGCACTAGTGGCTTCATCCAAGAGAAGGATTCTTGGGTTCCTTAAAGGGCTCTTGCAATTGCCACTCTCTGTTTTTGACCTCCTGAAAGCCTCACCCCTCTTTCTCCCACAAAAGTTTGATACGTGTCAGGGAATTTTGATATAAATTCATGTGCATTGGCCATTTTCTGCATTAATCATTCCTCGTCATCATTAAAGTTCCCAGAACCAAAAGAACAAGGTTAGAGGTGTCTACTAGGAGAAAGAAGATGCAAATCTTACTGCTGCATTTTCTACATCGCCACCGCTTACTTTGCCATCAAAACCATAGGCTATGTTTTCCTCTGTGGAACAGTTGAAAAGTACAGGCTCCTGGCTTACTATACTGATCTGTACATTATAAATGTGAATGAAGTATATTAATCGTGTAAACTTATGGGATGCTCATAAATATTATTAGCACATTATAAAGCCTGAAAATCACTCTTCCATTGAATCTAAGTGACATGCATACTACATGAAAGAATTTTCTAGAAGAGAAAACACAATAAAGATCAAAATCACCTTTCTGTGTTAATGTTCATGTGATATCTCAACTAGAGGGACACCATTAAGCAGAATGTTTCCCTTAATTGGGTCATAAAATCTTTCAATCAAGTTTGCAATAGTTGTCGGCAAAAAAGAGACATTAAAAGAACACTCCATAATAAGTGCTCAGGCCTGTGCTATGTATAAACCAGAGAATTGAAATCTGAAAATGAAGAACTGAAAAAGCCAAGAAAAAAAAAAAAAACAAATTAAACAAAGTGGAATTACTCTTCCGCCACCACTAGGACCAACAAGAGCTACCTTTGAGCCAGGCTTCAGTTTTAATGTTATTCCCTGAAATCCACACTAATTCATTGTTATAAGATCAAGTCTAAAGTTACATTATCAAATTCATAGCGTCGATGCTGTCTTAAGCAAAATGGTTACCTTGAGTATCATATGGTTGGGGTGAGACGGATAAGCAAACCAGACATCATCTAGCTCCACTTCCCCATCTTCATCACTTCATTCAAGACACAAAGCTGATGCTTAAGACAGTGAGTACTTTAATAATTTTTCTATTAAGAGTCAACAAGTATTGCCTAACTTTGGGGTTCCTGAGCAACATATATTTCTGGACAAAATCTGATACTTCTGATTTTGTCATAACTCCTTAGTACAATTCAATTACCGTCCCTGAATAGGGCATTCACTAAACTTAGCCCAGAGGACACTTATTTCCTGATTTAGGCATGGACGAGATGCTATCCAGAAGCTGAAACACACGCCTACTTGCTCCTGCAGCTTTCATTGCTACTGCATATAGCCCCAATAATCCAGATACAGCAGATCCAACTTCAAGTTGAAATATTCAAATGGGAAGGGTGTTATGACTTATGAACTTAGGACACCAAGAAGGAGGCTGTGAATGTCTGTTGTCCTCATGTTGAATGATATAATTGTGGAAAACAAAGAGGATTTTTTACCTGTGAGACTATAAAGAATGAAGGATGTCAGAGCACCAGTGGTCATAAAACCTTTGATGGTCAAAGTAGCTCCATATATCACCACTATGATAACAGATAATGTTGATGCAGCATTTAGACCTCCTGCAAAGAGTCCAATCACTTTCTACAGCAGAATAAAGCAAAAGTTAAAATATACACAGAGAGAAACAAGAGAGAGATTTAGAGCCCGCGGAATATAGTTTGAATAAAAAAGTTTTGGTTCAAACCAACTTCATTACAATGTTTTCTCTCACCAAAGTTGAAATTGCTGCAGTGTTTTAGGCTCAAACTATGTTCCCCAACTAGCTCGTATAGAAGTCTAGGGAACTCACAGCTTGTTTAAGACCAAGCTGCAGCGTGTCATCTACTTTCTTGGAGTAGCGTGATATCTCATAATCTTCTTGTGCAAAAGATCTTACTGTTCGGATTGCACCAAAAAATTTCTATAAAACAGAGGAATTTCACTTCTTTATTTATTTATTTATTTTTATGCATTCTCTCTGTAACAAACTGCAACGAAATGAGTGTACTATAATTGACCACGATTATATTTTTTTCTCTGTGAAAATGTTATTTTTTCAAGGAAAAGACATACCTCAGCAATAGAGGCCACTGCAGCAGCTGCAGCTTGAGTCTTGTACAAAGTTCACGTAGGAAGCGATCAAATTGACGCACACCAACAGAAATAGCCGGCACAACAGCCAAAGCCTATACTAAGAATAAATGGTTAAACAAAATTGTTAGAATGAGACAAAACTTGAAGTAACAATATTACTGCTTTAACCATTAAATGCTCACGTGTTAATTTCCATGATGTAGCAAACATGAAACCAAGACCAATGAAAGCAGTGCACAGATTTCTCAGAGCCTCAGAAAGATTAGTAGTTGCAGCATTTTTTATTATCTGGGTATCTTCAGAAAGCCTACTTAGGAGCTCCCCTGTTCAAGTAATGTCAAAGAATGCTATTTCCTGCAGAAACATTTCAGCCATTGTAAACAAAAACTTTGTTTTCTGACATGAAAAAAGGAAGAAGGGAAAAGTGTTAAACCTGTTTTCTTAATGCCAAATAGATCCAAAGTCTGAGGATAAATCACTATAAATTTCAAGCATAGGAATTATTTACCTGCTTAATCAGGTGACTAAACAAGTTCTTTCTCAATCTAGCAACAAGCCTCTCACTAGCAGAAGAAAACAACCATGCCCGCAGTGCTGTGCTGATTGAACTAAAAAGAATCCCAAAACAATAAATAAGCCCAGAGACCCTCGATATGAGACGCTAATTTGCACTTGAGGTTGCCAAACAAAGTCCAATTCAGCATAAACAGAAGCAGACGTCAGTTACTTTTGAATGACAGGAATTTGTGCTTTTAATGTTCCATTACATTTGCAGAAAACTTCCATATGGTATTTGTGTTGATCGCATTCTAGTCAGTAGACAGGATGGAGAAATGACTTGCAGAGATAGATGAATTAAAAGAACAACAATTACAGACGCAATCATACCCGATTACAACGATAACAAACTTAAAGCTTCTGCTTTCTGCTCTGGTGTTTCTATATCCCCTGACACAATATTTATAATTTTCCTACCAAATTTAGGCTGCAGTAAAGGGAAATTTAAAATTCATCAAGAAAAACCGTGTTGAATTCTGGAACTTGTATTTAAAACTTTACACGCACACACACATATACACAAAAAAAAAATGATAATAATAATAATAATAACAAAAAATAATAGGAACCTAACTTAGGCAAGCTGGCATAAACCCAGTTGCAACCTCACCCTGTTCTCATAAATTGTACCTTAGATTGGGAAATTTTCAAGCTTGGCATGGGCTCTGAACTAAAAACTTTAGTTATATATATAAAAGCAGGCTGACTCAGGTTAAGGTTCCATAAGCCTAATATGAGCTGTGGCTCAACCAAGAAAACCTGCAGCAAACTCTGCTTCTTTTTATCTTCCTATAAAATTCTGCATGTACAATTGAAATTTCTAATGTGACTTCTGTTTCATTTCCATGGTCATTAACCGAATTGTTTTACTTTAGTCAGTTTTACTAAGATACCACCCCAACCCAAGACTATCATCATCAAAAATTTGAGGCCAAACAATCAGTAATAGCCCAGTTGAGCTTCTCGTAGTGTTTGGAAAGTGTGGTTGAACCATGATTGCGGTTCAAAACACTATAGCATGTGAAGCCTTTACATTGTAACAACTTTTGTTTTTTACTGTACATGTGAGAACTTTACATTATTTGGTAATCACAACCATGGTTCTAACCAATGTTGCCAAACACCCATGTAAAGCTTGAGTTAGCAATTCACATACAGTCTTACTTTGAAATGAGCAATGCTAGACCATTAACAAGACCATTTTCCTTCACCTGTATCCCTCAATAAGAAACACACAGAGACAAGGAGAGAGAGACATGGAACCAAAAAAGGGAATACGTACAAACAGTATACTTGATGCACACACGACCAAATGAGCAATTGTAGCGAATATCAGCTTCCCTGCGTCAGGCTTTGCCTGCAATCGGAAGCGATCCTCGCGACTTTAGCATTTCCAACGATAAGTTTTAAGACTCTAGTACAGCCTCATGTAACTGGATATGCGCACTTACAAGTGAAAGTACTCTACAAAATCCCACATTTGCGGCCTAAAAAACAATTCAAGAGTATTAGCAACTCAACATGGAGGACTCGTAAAGTTTTTGTGCATTTTGATGATAGTTCAGAAACAGGCAATGCCAGTATAGCATCGCCATGCTCAAGGTCTGTCAACTAGCGATCCCCCAATGCATCGTGCCTCCTCCCCCCCTACATGGAAACAAAAAAAAAAAAAAAAAAAAGACTTATAATGCCAGAAAAAAAGAATTGCATAGATGTTAAAACTATCACCAATACCAAAAAAACTCCAAAAGAGATTGTCGCAACAATCTCTTTATGTAGTCCGTTTCAGAATCCTTTAAACAAACACTTCATAGGAATCAAAAGAGACGACAAAAAAGCCTAAGAATGACAACATATATACTTACAGAACAATGATGTGATTGCATATATGTATGTTCATTTCATATATCTCCTTGAAACAAAAGAAACAAAAATACATTGTGGACAATCAAATAAATTAAAAATGCACTTTCGTCTCTCTTTGTTCAACAGAAATATTTAACAAACAAATATTTTCTTCCATCACAGGCCTCTTTGTGAAGTTATCTGAGACCAAAAATAACACAAATAAATCTCCAACCACCACAATAAAACTTTCTTCTTTACTATTTCTAATTACAAAGGCTTTTGGAAGCAGTTGGGTCAAAAATGTGCTCAACCCACCTAGGATAAGCAATAATTTTTGAAAAGAACTACTTTTGAGCTCTGTATGAGAAGTTTTAAGCGAGCTAAAAGAAGACCCAACTTCTGAAAAGCAATATGGAAGAAGAAAAACCGTTCAGTACTTACTCATCGTTCCAGTAGAGGAACTCTCTCAGTGCCTATGCCACGCATATCTGTCGGAGAAACGGCCACCACTTCCTGTCTTTCAAACAAGAGAACACAAAAATACAAAGCAAAAATTAAACTTAAAAAATAATGGTTCTATTTATTTATTTATTTATTTATTTTTTGGGTCTTTCCAAGTAGTGTGTGGTGGTTCTTCACATCACGTGTATTTTCTAAGCGCAAATGAGAAGATCGATCATGAGCCGAAGATGATAACGTTCTTTAAATACTTGGGCGCCTTTTCTCCCCCTTAAATTTCTTTAACAGCTGAACATGTTTATTAACGATAAATCATATCATAATTCTAATTAAGGGATATTTATTTTTCATAGCTTCAGTTGTAAGTTAATTCAAAAAACTATATATTTGATTCTTAATTTTATAAGATATATATCTTTTTATTTGATTTAATATATAAAATTATACATTAATCAGCCAATAATTAATTTTAACTTTTAAAATGACTAAATTATGTTAGGTAGGAAAGAAAATAAAACTTTTAAAAATAATAAAAAAAACAAAAACAAAAACATATACAGTAACCATTTTTTAAGGTATTGATATATTTTTATCAAAAACCTCGCTATAAAATTTTTTTTACTCAACCAAAAAAGTGTAGATTTGTGCCAGCTATGCTAGAGTAAAAAATGAGGATCAAATTCTAGAGTCAACTAACAAGGACTCTAAATCTGTTGTCTTTATATATTTATTTTTATTATTCATTTATTATTATCATCAACGTGGAAAGCATTATAGAGGGATAAAATATTTTCCATTGTAAAAATTTCCTCTCTTTCATTTTCAAGATGGATTAAAAAGAGTGTAGTGGGAAGATTTTTCTTTTTCCATTTTTTTTCATTTTCTTTTTCTCCACGCAAAAATATACCACACCCTATGTCTTAGATAAAGTTTACTAATTTTGTAGTACAACATTTGAACCAATACAATTAGCCAATAAACTAGTCTAATTGTTACTAATATATATGTATATGTATATATATATATATATTTATATAAGTTTACAATGTCCGTTCGTTGAAGTCTAAAGGCACCCCATTTATTTACCTATTGGTAAGAAGGACTAGGAGATCAAGCGCTTTGGTCCTGAAAGTCATTCTATTAATGTATTTTCTCAATCACTTGAAAAATGCAATTCCGACCCTTTTTATGAAATCTAAGAATTCTTTTTTTTTGTTTTGGTGTTCACAGATTGAATTTTGACGGGATATGATACAACGAAAATGGCCTTTAAATATAATAAATAAGACTAGGTAGAAGAAATTTGAGGCCAGTAGAGGCTCATATATTTGTTATTTGTTATTTACTGTAGGCACTAGGCTTGTACACGTTGATGCAGAGAACTATTACAAAGAGACAAATGGTTATTTTATTGGTTATATTGAGAAAACTTTAGTAAAATTTGTTTGGAGCAAAATTTTACTTGAAACCCTTTGAGAGGTTATTGGGTATTATCGAAGTACTATTTTGCTTCCAAAGCTACTGTTTCTTGTCAAGATTAAGAAGAACAGAGAAAAAGGCCAAAGAAAACAAGGAGAAAAGGAGCTAACCAAGTATGTTGGCAATTGTGGTTCGAATTACTTTTTCAGTCATAAATAGTTTGAAACTCTCACATGCTATAGTAACCAAAAAAAAAAAGAAGAAGAAGCTATAGTATAAAGCTTTCACATCTACAGTAAAAATAGTTCTAACCAAACACTTTGTTGTATCATAGAGAAAAGAAAGTTAAAAAAATGAAGAAAGAAGAAGTGACTTATTAATTTTGATGAAGAAAAAACATAAAAGCAAACATTTCATCAAGCAAAGCTTACAAAAAAAATTAACAGTGTTAGATGACTTTGGTGCATAACGTTATTCGCTAGTAAAATGTGGGTCCTACAGCAGAACATGAACTCCAAAGACAGAGTTCACATTCTACTAATCGTGTTATTGAATATCACTTATGGCCAAGTATTTCTTAATGAAATATAACTTTTTTCCAATTATTCATGTGCTTGTACGCCACATTAAACAAGTTTCCGCAAACATATATTACAGTGACAATAAAAACTGCTGTGGTACTTCAATAAAACTATGACTCTCATCACTCTTTCTTAGCAAAACAAATAAGTGTATAAATTAAAAAAAAAATAAAGAAATACGACTCTCATCACTCTTCCTTGGTTTGACGGAATAGCCAAAGAGAATAAAATTTGGTTTCGTTCCTGGGATACCATGCATGGTAATAATGACACATAATTATGTGAGTAAAGCCAAAGCCAATGACGCAAGTGCAAACTGATATATGGGGCATGACGGCGGGGCCGGCTGAATAAATTTTCGGATCTAAACCAACTAAAACGGCCCTTTCATAAAATTTTTAGAATATTTTAAATTAAAACTTAAAATTAGAAAAAAAAAAAGAATAATCTTTTTATTGACATTACCTCAAGGTGCAATAAATGCGCTCAATTTATAGGCTACCACTTGAACTGGAGTGGGTTTAACTCATGACCCGTATGTCACATCAAGACGTGTCACGTGACAAGTGATAAGTGTCATGATCCCTACAAGAGGTCTGTTCTCTATCCGATGTTTGGAATGAGGCCATGTGTCGACCTTTAGTGGTAAGTTGTTGTCTGGGTCTAGGTTTTCTCAATCCGACCCAAGCACTCTATTCATCCCGAGGAGTTGGGGTTTGACGTGGCAGCAAATAAGGCGCACGAGACGTCTTGGAGAGAAATGATGGAGCTTTGAATTGGCCTGCAATCGTTGATTCTTGAGCACATCGGCCAAACAGCTACAACAAGGTCCTTGGGAATCACGCCGAGTACACCCCAACAACCATAGAATTTAATGAATCTTTATTAGTTTTAATTCATATAGGAATATAGTAAGTTAGCTTCTAAAGGTGTCTTTCTTAGACTTAAGGAAATAAAATTAGATGTATATTATTTTCAAAAATTAGTATAAATCATAATTCTAATATAGACGATACTCTGTTGACACTTTATATTTGTATGCGATAATGTGCACTTCCGTTTACAAATTCGCAACATTAACCATTGATTTGATTTGTGAAGTGAAACACAAGCCGGAGACGTATCGGCCTATATTCCTACCAATGTGATCTCCATTACTGATGGACAAATCTGTTTGGAAACAGAGCTCTTTTATCGCGGAATTAGACCTGCTATTAACGTCGGCTTATCTGTCAGTCGCGTCGGGTCTGCCGCTCAGTTGAAAGCTATGAAACAAGTCTGCGGGAGTTTAAAACTGGAATTGGCACAATATCGCGAAGTGGCCGCCTTTGCTCAATTTGGGTCAGACCTTGATGCTGCGACTCAGGCATTACTCAATAGAGGTGCAAGGCTTACAGAAGTACTGAAACAACCACAATATGCAAACATCTAGTTTCCCCAAAAGTAAACTAGTGGTAGATTTCAATTTTATGTTTGTGTGGAGATTTTTTTTTCTTTTTCTTTTGTGGTTCTTTTTTTCCCTTTTAAACCACTAGTTGACACAAAATTAGCGGTGGTTTACTCAAAATTACACTAATAAATTATTTTAATTCCACAATTTATAACAAAAATATTATAGATTTTATAACTCATGAGAGTGATATTTATCAATGACATTAACAGAAGACAAAAGCAAATAGCCTCTTCTAATACGTCATAAGTGGTGAGAGCAAAATTTTCAAGATTTTTGTAAGTTCTCACGGCAGTGAATATCTATAACATTTCGTGACATTACAGATTGCAATTGCATCAAGTATTGGTGTATACGAGTTGGGCTGGCAGCTTTTATTTGGGTTGTAAACCAAAAAGTTTAGGTATCCAATCGGGATACAATTTATACAGGTGTACAAAACCACCAGTGTTGCCACTATCGATCAACTGCTCCCTTACAGAGGGGGGAAAAAGAACATCTGATGTCATTTAATACACGTTTAAAGACATGGCATTTTTTTTTTTTTTTTTGAGGAGAATGAAATGACATTTTAAGTATTAGCAACGCTGTTAACTTTTTGGCTTCTTTTATTTATTTATTTTTTTTTCAAGTTATAACTAGTAGCCTATTTTTAAACATCTTTGATAGTAAATATTACAATCGTTGTTAATTAGCAACATTTTAGAAAATTAGGTTGAGTGGTTTTTATGGTCCTTTTAAAATAAACTACCATAATTTTTTAAAATTAAGCAAATGATTGCTTATCAGTAATAAACTGAGTTTACCTAATAAACTCTTAAGTTTATCAGTGTTAAACTTGATAAACTCGACAAGTTTATCAATGATAAATTGAGTTTAACTGTTTAACTTCTCGAGTTTATTAGTATTAAACTCAATAAATACAAGTTTATCACTAATAAACGACCATTTGTTTAATGTTAAAAAGTTATAGTTATTTTTCTTTAAAGTACTTTTAAAAAAGCCATTTACCTCGATATCATTTTTAATTTTAAGATGTAATTTTTCGTGGCAAATAAAATTAGAGATATCTCTCTCTATCATCTATATATATATAAATAAATAAATATATATATATAAATATATATATATATACACCGTCAAGAAACCATGAATCCCCATTGTTGGAGATCAATTGTCACCATCAGAGATTGGCGAGGTTTCCTTTACGACAGACTTATTATGTAAATATTGATTACCAGAATATAATCGTAAATAATAGATCTACTACGTAAAATAAATTATTAGTTGGTACATTTTTTTTATTTGTTACGTAAGTATCTGATTACAAAGTGAATAAATTACATGAATCATTATTTTTTTGAGGGACATGAATCATTATTCAATATTGGCATATAACGAATTTACTGAAGCAAAAATTTGATTTACTAAGTACAATAATTAGGTATTATTAGTTGTATCTTTTATTTACTTAGTAAATTCGTTATTTACTAATTTATTTGCTTAGAATCAATTATTTACGAATTTATTAACCTACTAAATCCAGCATGTACCTTAGTATATTAATTATTTTACTTCCTTAATTAATTTATTGTTTTTACAACTTAAAAATTCTTACGTTGTAAATATGTAATATTTACCACCATTACCGACAATAAGAGAGAGCCTTGATAAGTTTTTTTCTTACTATCATGCCACCACTACCGATGGTATACACAACACCTTTTACCTAGAGCTTCTTAACTCTCCCTGTAATCTCTATCTTCTTGAATCCTGAAGAAATTGGAAGAGATCTGCTTTAAATTTTTGAGCCTAAACACTAGTATAATTAACTGTACAATTAATCAGATAATTTGCTTGCTAATAGCAGACCCTGATCTCAAAACTCTGAAAGTCCATCACCATTTTGCTCCGGTTAAAAGGGGTTTAAACTTAAAATGCAAGTAAACGACTCCATGCTTCTTACCAAACTTGAGCTGGTAAAAGATCCTGCTTGAATGTCATTTTCAAGAACATTGTTAATCGTTTGAGATATATATTGTCTAAAATTTACTGTTCATAAGACCAAAACACATTTACCAATGAAGATTGTATAATAATTGTGGGTTCTTTCTTGTCCATATAATTTGACTATAATTGTGAAGGAGAGAAATAGCCAGAAGGGTTTTCCTCGATTTAAGGCAAGTGCACCAAAAAGTTGACCATGTATAATTACTAATTTGAGAAAATGGAGAATTGAAGAACATGATGTTTTTTTACTCAAAACTGAGATGGGTTTTGTTCAACATTGTCAAACACATCAGATTATGTTTAAGGATTGTCTATAAGTAATGACATATTATTACATAAATATAAACAATATATCGCTTATCAATAAAATAAATATAAACAATATTATACAGTATATTCTCGTGTTTTGAGCTATAAATTATTTAGTTTGATCCAAAGATCAAGAGAGAGATTAGAACCATTAAGAATCATACCTAGTTCTAAAGATAAAGAGGCAAAATTCTTTTCAGTACAATATTATTTTTTTATTACTAACCAAAATAATAAATATTAATTCCTGGAAAGTGGAAACTTGGTCCTGGTTTGCTATTATAAACTGTGCAAAATGTATGTTGTTTGCCGCTCATTTAGCAAACAGACCAATTTTTTTACGTCCACCAAGGAATCAAGATTTAGTATGCACAATTGCTTTTTCGTTTGCACTCACAAAAATATTTATCAATATACACATGATTATGGAATTGGGAAGCACAACAGCTTGGCCAGCTGTATGCAGTTAGGCAGGCAGACATATTTTAAGTAGTGCTGGTTAAGAACACAACCATATTAAGATATTTCTAACTATAAAAAGCTGAGCTTAATCTATCTGACTTAAAGAGAAAGTTTGGCATCTATGCAACAACTATAGATATATGATAAAATTTTGTATTAATATATGTTAAGAATAAGATCTTTAGCTGTACCCCTTAAAAGTTTTCCTTAATTAATTTTTGAACATGCATTATTAAGAGTGAGATTAATTTACTTGACGGTAGGCCTAAGCGAAAGTATGTCCACAAGGTTTAGAAAATTAAGAACTTAGAATTACTTGAGAGATTAATTACTTTGACTTAGCAAAGTTATCTAAAGATTATTTCAAAGAAATGATACGAGAATAATATGAAACTATTATTTGATTATTTTACTAAAGAAATGCTATATGATGAATGTGGAAACAGATATTTGTAGGTCGATACAATCTAGCGAGATATATATAGATATTCTAACAGTTTTATATCTATATATCGTCCGTTATATGCATGAAAACTTTTACCTATTGGGTCAGAAATTTGGAAGACCTGGACCATCGAAGAGCCTTGCATGGTATAATTTTTATATTAGAGATATTGTATATGTTGCAAAGCTATTTACCACAACTTATAATACATTGGGTCGTAGAGCATATTTTAGTAACCATATAATTTTATAAATTTTTACAATCAAACAAGTCAAGATTATTGTTGAAAAGGGGTTAATTTGACGTTTCATTGCATGGTATACAAGCTATTTATGGAGGAAGATGGACTCAAGGTAGGATTGGAGAGACACACAACTTTTCTTTCACTCGATCAATTGTCCCTTTCATAAACACAAAGCTATACAGCTCGTCAATATAATGATCTATCTAATTTTTTTTTTCATCGACAACATGTTTACGATCTTATCTCTTTTTCTTGCCGATTAATTAGATGTTAATTTATTTTATTTATTTTGAAAATAAATTTATTTCTATGTTCTCTGGAACGTCAAGTTTCTATAGTAGCTTTAAAAAGCAATGCATTAGCTGTTTGCCTGATTTCGACTCTTGATACTACAAAAAAGTTGCCCGAACCCCCAAGTCATAATATAAAAATTGACCAAAACATACACGTTAATGTCTTCATTATTGATTAATTTAGGAATAAAGAAATATAATATTAACTTTGTTTGATAGTTAGTGGATTCAGGTTCGAATTCATAACTCTTTGCTCTCTCTTTTATTCCTCAAAATAGAGCACTTTCCTAGAAAGTATGTAGCTAAGTAAAACGCGCATATTACTTTGTGTGAAACATTAATTTTTTTGTATATTGCAGTAGACAAAGTTTGTAATATATATATATATATATATATATATATATATATATATATATGTTGAAACTTATGTAATGGTTGACGAGGAATTGAAGTTTACGTTTTACCAAGGTTTGACTGACCTTGGAATGACTTTTGATGCTGAGAGACGGGAACACTGACTTTTATTGTTCAGCACCCACGTAGAAGCACACCTGACGGAGAGTGTTGAGGACTAATTTTTCTTACGTGGTTTATTGATTTATAGGGTTAAAAAAGTTTACAAAAGGGTATAATTAATAATCGAAATGTTACCCTTAAAAGTTACATTTATAATTAAACTAATTGAATTTGTAACTAGTCATATGATTTGGAACGGAATTATTGACATATGGCTTCATTTTTTTTTAAGAATATGGTTTCATATTTTTATTTTTTTATGGTTTTATATTTTTAACAATCGAAATAGAGTTTTTTTTCCCCTTTTGTGTGCTTAGAATACTTAAACTTTTTGACTTTTGGCATTTGATTCCCAGTTTTAAAACTTGAGATAATTGGTTACCCAGACTCTAATCAGAATTTCACACAGAGCATCACTCTCTCATAATATCCTTTTTTTATTAACAATTTATACTTTTAATCAATGTATATATCCTATAAAATAATTATAAATCCAAAATATTATAGTTAATCTTCTCGAACTTATCCCTTGAAATCTTCACTTTTATTTTATTATCCATTTTATTTCATACTAAAAATATGAAAAATAAAAACAAAATAAATTTATTCAATTTTAAATATCTAAAAATTATGATATAAATATTTAAAACTCTAAAACATTAACATATAAATATTCTAGAAAAATTAGTAATGAGTGAGCATACATTATCCTAGTTTAATGAAATTTTCTATGTAACTTGATTTCTCTTATAGGAGTTGAAGTACTTAATTGTCCAAATTTTCACAATGGGAATCTGAGTGCCAAGGAAATTGGAGTTTGAGGATTTAATTGTCTATGTGCTTAATTTAGGACCCAAGTGCAAAGAAAACGAAAGTTCAGGTTTCAAATTGTATACCTTTTGAAAATAAAGATCCAAGTGTCATAAAAAGCTTGGGGACTCTAGATGAAAAAAACGTAAAGAAATATGTATAATTTGTATGCATACTTCTGTCTATCATGAATTTATGGTTTGATATCTTTTAATCCATTTTCTTCTTTATTTAATAATTATTTCACTACTATAGACAAAACGTTAGACAACCATTTTATACTGTCATCTAAAGATTAGACAACGATCAGGCAGACTGTTGTCTAATCCAACATTGTAATATGTGCAAACATTAGACGACGGTATACTTGGTCGCTTAAGTGGTATAATATTAGATGATGGTATCATGAAGAAACTGATGTCTAATGTGTAGATTTGTCACTTTACATTAGACGACGGTTTCATTAATAAACTGTCATCTAAAGTTGCCTTAAACAAAAATATGACCAAATTTTATTCCCACTATGCAAATGTGGCCTTCCTGTGTTCAATTTGTTTTCATTAGCCTCACAACTAACTAAAGACATAAATTAACTAAAATTTATAAAAATTAAACATAAAAGCTAACAATAATAAAGTTTAAGAATTTAATTAATTGTATCGTATGTGTCGTTGTATATATTCTCTCTATTCATCCATTACCTCACTCAAATGCTAATATAAAATTCTTAGCTTGTCACAGCTTATGGCCTCTTATTCATAATAATCACTCTTATGTATCTTAACACACACATAGCCTCATTTTTTGTCTCCTTCTTGTTGGATATAGTCTAAAAATTATGTTAAGAATATATTAGTTTAAATTTAACAAGTATATATATTTATACTTGAATGCTTACTTTATTTGATCGTAGAAATTTAGTATACCCTTGAGGCGAATTGAAGACAACTTAAGTTTTTGTTTTCAACTTCCACTCATTTAAGGCCCTAAATACAATTTGTTAAAATACAATCAATTAAAGATAGATGCAATAAAATAGCAATAATTAATAACATAGTTAAGAAGAAAACACTTTCAATTGAATCATCCTTTTAAAGTGGGGCAAACTTCCTATCCAAGTGGATTGAACCACATTATCCTATCTTTTCAGGGCAAATGAAGGAAAATGTCCAATGATCCCTACCATTATATGGCATCAAATAACATCAGTTGGCTCCTCCTTTATCCAAAAACTCACAAAGCATTCTTGCTCATTCTTCAATCATAACCCTAGCGTGGCTTGACACATAAGAAATGATGTAGACGTTGAAAAAGCCATACTTGGTGAGCAACTTTAAGTTATGGCAATGGTACCATAAGAAACTACATGTAAAAAACAAAGATTATTAGACAAAGACAAATAATAAATAAAAAGTAAAAAAATGGCCAGATTGTTGACAATTAATTGAAAAGTGTAATATAGATTTATACCTCATGTATGGCATGAAACATGTCACATTAATTTGAGTAAATTGATGAACCAATCAATGTCCTTGACAGAGATAAAAAAGGGTGTACCCTCAATCTAGGTGACGTCACAAGGAATCATAAGCCTTGTTGTGTTGGAGGCATCCATGCATTGTTTCAAATAACTATAGAAGCTTGTCATGTTTGGAGGTAATCCTTCCAAACCATCTATTAGTTGTGTCACCTCTATTATATCCTTCTTTTGTTGCCTTTTTTTCTCCCTCATTTTCTTTTCACGTCTTCCCTTGACTAGCTCATCCATAGGTACCATAGGCTCTTTGCCCGAATGATAGTATTGGTTAATCGGAGATTTGCTTAACTAAATGACCCAATTTGAATCCATATTTAGGCTAAGACACAAACCATCTAAGAACATTACTCTTGACCCTGTTTTCCTCTGTCAGGAAAGATAAAGGCAGGTTCCTTACATAACACGTATTAATTATGAGTGCACATTACCTTCTCCAAGTGCCATATAATGAAGGACATTCATGGAGAGAATATTCATCCATGCCATTCCTCCCACAATGACAGTTAAATGAATAGCACCTGTAACGCCCCTATATGGGGGTTAACAGTTTTTAATGAGATAAAATAAAAATAAATAATAAAAGTAAAACCTTAAAAATAAAATTTGCCCGGGACTTAAATGAAAACTCTCAACTCAAAAATAAAAATATAAACGACAATTAAACCACAGTTTAATGTAGCACCTTAAATTTAATAATATAAACTGTTGTCATCATCATTTTAACCCTCAACACATTATAATACAGTCACAGAAAGTAACAATTGATGCTTACATTATCATGAAGAAGATTCTTTACAATTGAGCAGTCCCAATGTAATATAGTTACATCGCTTCCTCAACTATATTTCTCGTAGCCACCTCACACTTAGTGAGTCCTGAAAAGATATAAACATAAGGGAATGAGCAACACTATGCTCAGTAGAGAAAGCCATTACCCACCTTTAGGTTTTTATCATTACCACATTAAAATCTGCATGGTTAGTAAGTCACATCATATTTCAGATTATGAGGTTTATTATGATCACATCTTATGGATACCGTAGTTAATCATTACCAAGTGTCATAATTACACATTTATACAAATATTACCAATCATCATTGTTCCTAGGTATCCATGTTAAATTGAGTATCACTCAACTCATCGAAACCCAAATGGGCGCACTTGATCACCCTATAAACATTCCAAGGGTGTTCCGGTGAGGGGATATCAAGCCCCGAGTCCTCACCAAGTCGATTCCTGTACAGTGTGTTCTGGGACTTTCAACCCAAGGAAGCGTCATCGCCTTCCCCCTATTTTACCTTTTAGGGTATTCATGCCCAAGGACGTAACCGTCGCCCTCTTCATGTCTCACAATTTCTCTATATTGAATTATTATCAATAGAGTTAGTTTTCCTAACCATGCTTCTCAATTTATAACATGTGTCAATTCATTATGTTCCTCGCCGTACAATACAAGACGAGTCCATGCCATAGTTTCATATGTGATAATCATATAATATCAGTTCAACATAGATATATATATATTGCGGCAAAACAATCAATTTTAATTCTATAAAAACCTCACAAAAGATGAGTAATAGAATCCCTACCTTTTAAGCTTATCAACAGTCTCTTAATCCTGGAATCAATTAACGTTAGCTCCATACTCCCTTGATCCTAAGGCGTGCATAAGGACAATTAAAACTAAAGCACAACATACAACTACATTCATAAAATTTATTTTAATTTAATCTTAGAATTTCAAGAAATAACCACTGCCCATAGAGGTATTATAAAGTTTAACAATATAAATTTTCTGTCTAGGGCATATACACTTAGACTTCATACATATTCTCCAAAATAGCAACAAACATATACTTAGGTTTAAGAACGTAAATTTGAATAATCCTTTAGTATAAAAGAAAATTTATAAATGAAAGACTAAATTTGTTCATAAGATTCTAACCTCAGATTATGGTTAGTTGGAAGCTTAAAATGGCTTCAAAACAGGTTCCTTTACTTCGGTATGACTGAAATTCTTGCTCAAATGGAGGTGATGGTGGCTGATTTTTATGGCTGCCTTGAAGAAGTTCTCTAAGTATTTTGCTTCAGCAAAGAAATATGAAGAAGAGTGTGGGAACCGTGGAAGAGAAAGGAAGAAAAGATGAAGTCTTTGAAGAGAAGTGATGGAAACAATTATAGAGGAGACATGTTGAAGCATGTCACGGAGGAAATAAAGAAAATGAGGGTCAAGAGTAGTTGGAAAAGATATCCTTATGTCTCATCTAAAGACTTTAACACACATAATGCCAATATGACATTTTTGAGATTTATTAGAAGTTCTAAGGCTTTTTAGTAATCATACTAAATAAATATAGGAGAATTTTAGAAAACTTAAAAATAGATAAAAATAAATATTATAAAATAAATTTAAATGAAGCAATTTTTTTATACATTAAAAATTAATTTAATTACCTCAATACCCGTTAGGAGAATAACGGGTGTCACAGCTCTACCCCCCTTAAAGAAATTTCGTCCTCGAAATTTCAATTCTAGCAATACTAGTAAAAATTTTAATTCCATTATGATTCCAATTCCGAGTCTAAACCGTTAATGTTGTTTGTCCTCCAAATTTAAGTCATCGTATTTTCACTTATTTACTTGCATAATAAATCTTACTCCTAAATCCCTCAATAAGAGTATTTCTGACAAGTTTTAACTTGTAACACCGTATAATAGTCTAAGAATCTGATTAGGCATACATATTGACCATACCATGATTCCAGTCCTTCATTGTCCATGGACTGTGATTTACAATCACATTTAAGGAGATTGCCAGAGAAATTTTATATACTTCATCTTTAGGTTCCTTTTCCTTTTTGAGTAAGGAAAAGTCAAATATATTTGATTTCATACCTCAACTAATAAACTAGAACATAATCATAAAACATATATCACAAACACTTTTATTCAAAACCATACATTAAGCTTACTCATAGAGATATTAAACAAAATTTCAGAGTTGCAGACAAACCCGACATATTTTTCATTAAACAGCTATCCTCATGACACAAACATTCAATCCAAATAATATACTCATATTTCATATGGAATATCCCCATAACTGACTCTGGTACTTCCACATAATATTAACAGAATATTACACATTACAAACATGATACGGATACGTTTCGAGAGTACAAGGCACTCCGTATACCAGCTATCCATATCATGCATGCTTATAGGATACAAAAACATCGATAAACAAAAGATCGGACCTTAAGAAGGATGCGTTTCGAGAGCATCAAGTACTCCGTATCCAGCCATCCCGGCATTAGGCTCAATGAATCTAAAAGATTAAACAACGACGTACCACAAGAAACACAGAATACAAGGTAAACGGTTATTCGTAACACACGAAATACGGACACACATGCCTACATGCTAAAGATAAAACAAAAAGATTACAGATGGAGATTCAAATCAATTGGCCGCTCCCGGCTTTCCCTTTCCCATTCAAGCTTGGATGTTGCAGTGTCGGATTCTGGATGTATGATTTGCATTTTATCTATCAATTCCTCAGCTGTTGAAGCAGTAACAAAGATTTGTCTCTCCGATTCTGTAGTGATGTTTTCTTCCACAGCGTAATCTAGAAATTTCAAAAGACCGTCATAAAAACCATTTACATTCAGCAGTCCCAAAGGTTTGGAATAAAAGCCCAACAATTGCCCACAAGCAACTATAAATATTTCCTCAAGAGTACCTAGACCACCAGGTAATGCTATAAAAGCATCGGAATTATAGATTATGTCTTTAAAATTTTTAGGGATACTCCTGACTCCTTCTCCCTTACCTATGGCTTCCTTACAAAGGTTTCCTTCAACTGGAATATGAGGCCAAATTCTTACATCAGTAGCGTCGCTAGACCTAGCTGCTAGTGCCATATTTTCCATCATTTTTATACTACCACCCCCATAGATTATGTTAATCTTCTTGTGTGCTAGGACTTGCCCTAAGTGATTTGCAGCTTCTAAATAAGCTTTATCTTTTCCAAGGCTGGAACCACAAAAGACACAGACATTCTTTATTTTCTTCGTGGACTGGGAGGTAGACATATTTGGTTTATAGAAGTGGTTGCTTAATGTCTGCTCCACTTAGACTTCGGGTTCTACATGAGTTTTTAAAGATGAGAAATATACAAAAAGGGCTAAAGAGATAGACGAGTAGGTAATGAAAAGGTAATCCAAAGATTTAAACAAAATCTTGTGCGGATAAGAAAGTAAGATAAGGTGATTGATAGTTTACAGAAAATCTGATTCACTTTTTGAAAAAGATTAGACTCTAATTGTATAACTTTTGACAATTGAGAACAATTCGACAAAAGACCCTCTTGACACAACTGTAGACTTTTTGACAAATATACACCAAGTCTAGAAATTTAATATAAACGACAAATACTATAGAACTTTTGAAATTTGAGACACAAATCTTGAAATATCTGGATAAGCTTTTCAAAATTCAAACATATTACTGTACCGTATGTAACGTGTCTGATAAGATATATATTTTATTATATATATATTTAAGAAAATCATAAATTAAATAAGATATTAACACTTACTGTATCAATCTAATAATCACAATTATTTCAAACACACAAAAGCAAATATTTTGAGTAAAAGAAAAACACAAACTGTTGAACATCAGCTAAAACTGCTTCAAATAAGTAAAGACTAAATAACCTTTATAGAGCGATGACTTATTCCCCATCCAGTTTTCTTATGGCTTGGCAAACAGGATCTAAAAATACCATATTCCTGAGGCGTTGTCTTTCTGTATAAAATTTAGGCCAGAGTTTAAAAATAGCTCCTTGAACATATCCACTAGGGTGACCGTGGAGAGGAGGATGGATGCTATCCAAGTTCTCCTTTGAAAGTCCATCCCTACAAAACCTTATTTTATCCTCTCTATTCGTAGACATATAACCAGGTGAAGTACATTTACCGTTACAATTTTGTCTTCCACATTTGTTACAAGTGACCACGATGGCACGAGCTCTTCTTTTCATTGCACTACGACTGGTACCTGTTCCTGGTAAACCGACATCTTGACTAAAGTCACTCGGACGGATTTTCCCCTCTATTAACATTCTCACATCACAAGGGATGCCAAAACGCATAAGAATCCACAACCGAGTAATTCTAGCCTTGTATTTCTTTCTAAGAATCTTTTGGGAGAGTGATGGGAAATACTTTCTCAGGTGTTGGTACTTTGGGTCCATGATGAGATGAAAGAAGAGTAAATAGAAAGGAAAAATTAAGATAGTAAATTGCAGAATCCTAGAATTCCTTCTTCTTTTAGAGAAAAAGAAGAATTTTTAATGAAAAAGAAGAGGATTTGCGATTTAGAGAGAAAATAACAAATTAAGAGAGAAAAAGTGAACTCGGAGAAATAAGCTCCTATGCACAGTAAACGTATTTGTAAACATTAATTAAACCACTGTATATGACACGTATAGAGACCACGTGGGAGAGACAGTGTGAATCAAACTGATTTAGGATTTAAACTAGGCCCAAATGTTCTTAGTTGAAAATGGTCAGGTTGTTTCGGGCCTTAACACATTTAGAACGAGTTAAATAACAAACATAAAATTGAAAACCAACTTGTATAAATCTTAAACCCAATTTAAAGCCCACTATAGATAAAGTTAACTATGAACAACAAATCTAATTTAACGACAACAAGGATCTTCCTGAATGATATTTAAAATCATTTCATAACAACATAATCTTCCAGCAACTCAAATAATTTTGTTTTAATCAAAACCTTATTGAACAATACATACACCCATATGTTATTCCTAATACTCAACATCTATCAATGGATTCATCATCATTACTACCAAGGGTTTAGAATGTGACTAACCTTGAAATCAATACGATTTACGTCTTTCAACGTAGACCATATCAACGAACAAAGACACTTGATGTTACTACTTAAGAACATCTACAATCCCCACAATTCTACTTATACAATATATAATTTCCTCATATAACAAAACCTTAAGTAACCAAAAGATTCACTGATACACTTAAATACAATGTACGTAACAAAATATTCCAATTTTGAGATTCATGCATTCTAGACTTTACACAGTCTCAACAGACCAAAAGTCTAACATTTATCTCTCTCAAGATTCAATACCATGATTCCCAACTTATATCATATTCCTCAAATATATAGAACTTTTAAGAAAAGACATTGACACTTATGTGCTCCATCGAATCCACACATAATCATTACTTAGGTTTGAATCAATTACGAAAAATTTGGCATATCTATGTCAAACTTTAAAATCAATAAATCAAGCCTTATATTTCTTATTGTTTTTCACGAGACAAAAGGCTTTTAAATCCTCGTATCTATACGAATTTCTCATCGTTTATACGAATTAGATATGCTTATAGATCCAAATATTATACGAATCTCTCATAAGCATTCTACTTATAAACTCATTCCATATAATTATCATTCCCTTATAACTATTAATACTTTCCTTCTATATAATTATTGTACTCATATAACTATTGATATTTTCATTCTATGGCCTTTCCATGTTACATCCTTCTAGACTGTATAAATCAATGTGAAGGTTCATTTTGATGATGACAATAAAAATTCAGCTTCAAAACCATCTCAAAAATATATTTTTTTAAAGTGGTGCTACACTCCCTAGGTTAACCGAACCTAGGCTCTGATACCAAAAATTCTGTAACGCCCCTATATGGGGGTTAACAGTTTTTAATGAGATAAAATAAAAATAAATAATAAAAGTAAAACCTTAAAAATAAAATTTGCCCGGGACTTAAATGAAAACTCTCAACTCAAAAATAAAAATATAAACGACAATTAAACCACAGTTTAATGTAGCACCTTAAATTTAATAATATAAACTGTTGTCATCATCATTTTAACCCTCAACACATTATAATACAGTCACAGAAAGTAACAATTGATGCTTACATTATCATGAAGAAGATTCTTTACAATTGAGCAGTCCCAATGTAATATAGTTACATCGCTTCCTCAACTATATTTCTCGTAGCCACCTCACACTTAGTGAGTCCTGAAAAGATATAAACATAAGGGAATGAGCAACACTATGCTCAGTAGAGAAAGCCATTACCCACCTTTAGGTTTTTATCATTACCACATTAAAATCTGCATGGTTAGTAAGTCACATCATATTTCAGATTATGAGGTTTATTATGATCACATCTTATGGATACCGTAGTTAATCATTACCAAGTGTCATAATTACACATTTATACAAATATTACCAATCATCATTGTTCCTAGGTATCCATGTTAAATTGAGTATCACTCAACTCATCGAAACCCAAATGGGCGCACTTGATCACCCTATAAACATTCCAAGGGTGTTCCGGTGAGGGGACATCAAGCCCCGAGTCCTCACCAAGTCGATTCCTGTACAGTGTGTTCTGGGACTTTCAACCCAAGGAAGCGTCATCGCCTTCCCCCTATTTTACCTTTTAGGGTATTCATGCCCAAGGACGTAACCGTCGCCCTCTTCATGTCTCACAATTTCTCTATATTGAATTATTATCAATAGAGTTAGTTTTCCTAACCATGCTTCTCAATTTATAACATGTGTCAATTCATTATGTTCCTCGCCGTACAATACAAGACGAGTCCATGCCATAGTTTCATATGTGATAATCATATAATATCAGTTCAACATAGATATATATATTGCGGCAAAACAATCAATTTTAATTCTATAAAAACCTCACAAAAGATGAGTAATAGAATCCCTACCTTTTAAGCTTATCAACAGTCTCTTAATCCTGGAATCAATTAACGTTAGCTCCATACTCCCTTGATCCTAAGGCGTGCATAAGGACAATTAAAACTAAAGCACAACATACAACTACATTCATAAAATTTATTTTAATTTAATCTTAGAATTTCAAGAAATAACCACTGCCCATAGAGGTATTATAAAGTTTAACAATATAAATTTTCTGTCTAGGGCATATACACTTAGACTTCATACATATTCTCCAAAATAGCAACAAACATATACTTAGGTTTAAGAACGTAAATTTGAATAATCCTTTAGTATAAAAGAAAATTTATAAATGAAAGACTAAATTTGTTCATAAGATTCTAACCTCAGATTATGGTTAGTTGGAAGCTTAAAATGGCTTCAAAACAGGTTCCTTTACTTCGGTATGACTGAAATTCTTGCTCAAATGGAGGTGATGGTGGCTGATTTTTATGGCTGCCTTGAAGAAGTTCTCTAAGTATTTTGCTTCAGCAAAGAAATATGAAGAAGAGTGTGGGAACCGTGGAAGAGAAAGGAAGAAAAGATGAAGTCTTTGAAGAGAAGTGATGGAAACAATTATAGAGGAGACATGTTGAAGCATGTCACGGAGGAAATAAAGAAAATGAGGGTCAAGAGTAGTTGGAAAAGATATCCTTATGTCTCATCTAAAGACTTTAACACACATAATGCCAATATGACATTTTTGAGATTTATTAGAAGTTCTAAGGCTTTTTAGTAATCATACTAAATAAATATAGGAGAATTTTAGAAAACTTAAAAATAGATAAAAATAAATATTATAAAATAAATTTAAATGAAGCAATTTTTTTTATACATTAAAAATTAAT
This sequence comes from Artocarpus heterophyllus, assembly GCA_025403435.1. Taxonomy (NCBI): domain Eukaryota; kingdom Viridiplantae; phylum Streptophyta; class Magnoliopsida; order Rosales; family Moraceae; genus Artocarpus; species Artocarpus heterophyllus. The sequence goes on from CM046346.1 coordinate 12,964,147, forward strand.
TTAATTACCTCAATACCCGTTAGGAGAATAACGGGTGTCACAGCACCACCTTTCTCGATTGTTGATGGTGTTAAAAGAAGGCAAGGTTTACCCTCACGAAGATGTAATAAGGGCAGTAACACCAATATGAATTATGTAACTTGCTTCTGCACTGGTGCATTGTTCTCCCATAGGAGCGGCATTTTCTTCCCTGTGGGAGGTTGAAGGCCCTCGACCTTAACTTATCATGATCTCCTCCTACTCAAAGAATTTAAACTCTATAATTAATTTCTACCTTTTTATATGACTTGATCAATTCTCTACTGGACTTTGAGCTAAAGGTGGAATGAAAATAGTGGGACTACTTGACAAACTGAGATTGAACTCATACCTGCCCTCAATGTTTAGGATTGCCTAATGCGATGGTCAATGTATCATGTGTCCCTTGAGATTGGAACGTGCCTTTTGATGCTTGCTATATATAATCATCCTATAATTGTAAAATGAATAAAAGTTAAACTAATAACAGTAACTATAAAAGTTGAAATACTATTAATTGTTGTATTTTCTAAAAGTTAAAAATATTAGGTAACTCACAATTCGTTGGCCAATCTCTCCGCATCTCATATTTTTAAAAGTTTCATCATTCTTTTGTTAGATGAACTTCTAAACACGAAAATACGTTAGCCTTATTATTGAAATTCAAGAATTTGGTAGCATACGTACTATTAAGATAGTATGAAGTCACTTAGAATCATATGTGCGTATGAGTTTGTTGGTTATCATATATCACATATTCAATTTTTAAATAACCTTAGACCTGTTCAAGAATCGATTATTGGCTCACTGAATTGTCCTATTTGGACCGTTTGAGATTGTATTATTACATTTGATATTCATAATTCCACAAATGCCTTGTAGTAGAGGTTTTGGTTCTTTTTTTTTTTTTTTGTTCTAAGAGTGTGTTTGATTTTGTAGCACACTTAGGAGTACTAAGAGGAGATGTTACCGAAATTTTTACAAGAAAGGGGTTTGGAAGACATGAATGTAAGAAAGTAGTTGCACCTATACAGCTAATCGGGCAATTTCTAAGTGGTCTAGCTATTAAGGGCAGTCATCTTATTTCTAACATATGCACAAAAAATTAAATCATTTCATTCTTTAGTTTCAAATTTTAATGTTTGCAAAAAAAAAAAAAAAAAAGAAAAAATTAACATATTTCCAATGATGTAGATAAATCCAAAGATAAGAACGCTATAGTCACTCATTTATAATTGGCATGACAAGCATTTCTATTAGGGTAGAGGATGGGCCAACGATGCTACTGAGGCTGCACATGTAAGCATTGTTCTATATCACTTATTCAATATATTTTTTTAAAACCTTTATACTTTATACATTTTTCTAATTCATTATGTCATATTATTTTAATTGTAGTCACATATGATTGAGAGATAAACTCAACTAATGCAGTTAGCTGGAAGCTCGTTTGGCCCAAACATGGATGAAGAGGGAATCATGGGTGCTTGGCAACCATAGAGGGAGGGTATAGGTTCAACACTTAGTACGTGGTGCATTCGTTCTAGTTCTTTTGTCGGATCACAATCTTTTGGGTCTTTCCATAGCGTGCGTACACAACTTCCTCCAAGAGTTCAGCACTGGCTCACGCAGATGTATAAGACAAACCTATATATAGCTGCCGCAATTAGGCGAATTAATGGGAATCTTAACTTCACAGTGCCCACACCACCTCTCGAGGTTGTTTTTCTTCCTGCAGATGATGAAAAACATAATGATAGACAAAACTTAGAAGATTAGTCATTATGTTATCTATAACAAGATTTTATCATTTTTATATTTTATTTTTATTTTGCTACTTTAATTTAATTAATAGAATGTTAGTAATTTATATGCAATCATCAATTTAGTTTTCAAGGTAATTAATCAATCAAAAAAATGGAAGCAAATCCCACAAATTAACCACTTAATTTATTAAAAATAAATACTTTTTTCAAAAAAAATTAAAAATAAATTAAAAAGACGCCTTTGTTGTCGCTAAATACATTTATAAGTCGTCATTGAAAATTTTTTTGTTTCTATAAATTAATTCATAAAAGACATGTCATCACTAAAAGGTTTTCATAAAAGTTTTATGTCGTTAAAATTACAAATTTAAATTTGAATTTTGAAAAAATTAAAATCTTTACCGACGACATTTTTTGAAAGTGTCGTCGCTTAAAGTTTGTTCCTCAAAAAACTTCTAAAAGTATTTTAGCGATAACACGCTATCATCGTTAAAGATTTTTTAGTGATAAATTTATAGCGATGATAGACATGTCGTCACTAAGAAACTTTTAGCGATGACACTTCACTTTTTAGTGACAAAAAGTCATTGCTAATGACCTCTTTTCTTGTAGCGATCTTATTGTTAATAGAAGACTACAACATTTGCTTCTCCAAGTTTCATATAGCGATCTGGTTCATCTTACAACCCTCTCATCGTGACAAAATATCTTTAGCTGTCTTACAACCCTTCCATTACTAAACACACCCCTACATACAGACTCATTTATACCGTACATATATATGTTATTTGGAAAATAAAACTTGACAACTCTCATTGCATGAGCTAAAACTAACTCCTGTTTGCCTAATTTAACATGAATTCTCCTTCACACAACTTTCTTTGTTCTTGAAACCATTAGAATGTGTTATGATTGATGCCCTAAGAATTAAATACGTTGATGTATTTACAATATTTTAGATCAATAAAAAATGCCTTTATTTCATGTATCAATATATATCCTACTTACTTTTAAGTTCCTAATTTTATGTCAAGCACGCTAGAACAACAAAAATATTAATACTAAACCTTGAATCACACATATATAGAGTGGTGGATTTTTTCCATTAACTTTTTTTAAAACAAAGTATCATATTTTCTTGTTCTTCATTGTCACGAGAAATTCTTTGCAATTCCTCTTCTAATGATCTTTATTGCAAATAGAAACACTTTGCTTTTGATTTTTTTTTTTTTTCCTTGATGTCCTCATTTGTGCTTTCAATTTTCTCTTCATCACTTGCGTGTTGATCTTTATAGGATTCTCGTAATTGTAAAGTTATTCAGAAAATTGATAGATATAAGTATCTAATCTAATTTGGAAATAGAAACTTACACATTTCTATTTTAACTATTACGATAGATGTAACATCATATGTGATAAAGTTGGTGTGCACATGCATGAAGTCTCATGATGAATTGTATATTAATGCATGTTCAGGAAAATATTTGGGCTAGAAAGATAACTAAATAAGCCCATATAATTTAAGCTACAAATTTAGTTGATATTTAACAAATTTGATAACCAAAAAACAAAATTGCTCTCTTAAAGGAGGATTTAAATAATAATTTTAAGCTCGTCTATTAGCATAACCAATGTATATAAATTTATATTCCTCCATAATAATAATTACATAATTAGAGTAACGTTTAATTCCACCAAAAATCTCTAATGTCAATCATATAAATACATTTTTGTATTGATTAATAATTAGAATAAGTACTTGATTAAAAATCAAGATCTACTCTCCCATTTTCTTGTTTCGTTGACTGTTGCTTCATTCAAATTTTGATACCTCGTGAATTGCTCACATTTTTTTGATATCTTGTTCTATTTATATGATCAGATTCCTAAATTTAGATGACACGACAAATAAATAATAAAGAGACGGCCATCGAGATAAGAAAAGAGAGACAGCAGATTCGGACTCCTTAATTAATGTACTTGTTTGTAATTACAGTGAAAAATGTTCTTTTTCCTTAATTTAGTAAACTGTAAATAATACGTTTATCTCTCCTCTCATATCCTAAAAGATAAATAAATGTTAGAAAAACAAAATAATCTTTATCTTTATTCTTTTAATTCATTTTCTACAATGTTGCCTTTTATTTCTATTTTCTAGTTTATTGTTATTTATTTCTATTGTTGTTTAATAGACATGAGGTGTGGTGATCATCATTGCATAGAAATATATATATATATATATATATATATATATATATATTTCATTTCATAAATACTTCTAAACTATATACTTTAATTTAGCTGCTTGTCGAATTTTGAAAAATGTTTATTTCACTCTTAAACTATATAAAATTGTTTAAAAAAAACTTATTATACTGATGTAGTTTCATAAATTTTATTAAATTATTGATTTTGGATCCGTTTGTTCTTAAATTATTGATTTTGTATCAACTTATTCTAAAATTGATATGAAATTAATAGTTTTAGGGAAATTAACTTAAAACCAATAATTCGAAGAATATTTATAAAATTATAAGTAGTGTTATATAAGAATAAATTTTCTGGTAGAGTTTGCACAGTTCAGAAAGTGAAATCAGTTCTTTCTAAAGTTTTAGTAACATGTTGAATCAAGGTACATATTTATGGAATTAATATGTCAGTCTCACCAAAAAAAAAAAATGTAATTTAGGATAACAAACCTTCCTATACTAACGGTCCCACTCGCCCGAAGCCCTGATCAAATCATCCATCCAAAGCACATGGAAATTTTACATCTCATTACCATTGGCCAAAATCTAACCATGGTAAACCACGTTTCACTAACCCACAACCAGTCACCTCCCACCACATTCATCTATATAATCACTCCATGCTCACCACAACGTCTCCATAACAACTCCACTTCAAGCCCTTTTAATCAATTCCTCAACCTGCCCAAAAAAATTTCCCGAGAAAGTTACAACCCCTCTCTTTTTCTCTTCAAAAAAGTTTATAAAGAAAAAAAATGTCACGGGAATTATGTTTCTTGTTCATTCCTCTAACTGGGTTCTCATCATCACTGATCACGAACTCCAAAACTTTCATCTTTTTTCTCATCTTGATCTCTGTAATCTCTTTCCTTCTCTCCCCCGGTGGACTCGCTTGGGCTCTCTCCAAGTCCCGAGGAGCTCATCACCGGACTGCCATTCCGGGACCTTCCGGTCTTCCTCTTCTCGGCTTACTTTTTTCTTTCACTGGCTCCAGTTTACCACACAGACTTCTCTCTCACCTCTCCAAAACCTTCGGAGCAAAGCCGTTGATGGCATTCTCCGTCGGGCTCACCCGTTTCGTCGTCTTGAGCCACCCTGAGACGGCAAAAGAGCTTCTGAACAGCGTGGAATTTGCCGATCGGCCGGTGAAGGAATCGGCTTACGAGCTTCTCTTCCACCGCGCCATGGGGTTCGCTCCGTACGGAGAGTACTGGAGGAACCTTAGGCGAATCTCGGCGACTCACCTGTTCAGCCCGCGGCGCATCGCCACTGTCGGGGGTTTTCGGACGAAAATAGGCCTGAAAATGATGGAGGAAATTAGGGTTTTGATGGAGAGAGGCGAAGGGGTTGAGGTGAGGAAAGTGTTGCATTTCGGGTCGTTAAACAATGTGATGATGAGCGTGTTTGGGAAGAGTTATGAGTTTGGGTCTGAGGGTTTTTGTGAGCTTGAGAAGTTGGTGAGAGAAGGGTATGATTTGCTTGGGGTTTTCAATTGGAGTGACCACTTTCCTTTGTTGGGCTTTTTGGACTTGCAAGGTGTGAGAAAGAGGTGTAAGAAACTGGTGTTAAGAGTGAATGATTTTGTTGGGAAAATCATTATAGAGCATAGGATTAAAAGGGCAGTTGATAAGAATATTAGTCTTAATGGAGGAGATCAAAAGGGGAATAACATTTGTGATGAGAGTGGAGATTTTGTTGATGTTTTGCTTGATTTGGAGAAAGAAAACAGGCTCAGTAACTCTGATATGATTGCTGTGTTATGGGTAATACTTTTGCTCTCTTCTTAGTTCTTATAATATATCCTCCTAAATATGAAAATCAATATTTATAATAATCACTTCTTTTGCGCAAAATACTTTTTTATTGGTTTTGATACTTGTTTTTAATTGTATTTTGGTGTTACTCCTGTTTGTTAAAATTTTAGTCTATGTACTACATACAAGTGCATATAGGACTTGATATAGATGTGTAGTTAAGTATCTTGATCCTTTCTTATTTTTGTGTTTTATTTTCTATTTTAAGTTCAACTTTTCTGTTGTGGTATTTTTATCCTTGGAGATTAAGGAATAATTTGTGTATAGTGTCTATAAACATACGGATATACGTGCAACAATATGCTAAAGATGTTGCGTCCTTTTCTTCTCAAGCTATCATTTGGCTTATTCCCCATGCAATCATCCTTCATAGGTTTTTTTTATTTTTCATTTTTTGTAAATCATCCTCTATGCTTCTTCACCTCTCTTTTTTTCCCTAAATTTGAAAAAGGAAAAAAATAAAAATCTCTATTTTTGCACTAACTAATAAGAATCTCTATTTTTTTTTTTTTTTGGCTAATAAATGACAACTTTTCATTGTTGTTGATCAGGAAATGATATTTAGAGGGACAGACACAGTGGCAATCCTCCTGGAGTGGATCCTAGCAAGAATGATCCTCCACCCAGATATCCAATCCAAAGTCCAATCCGAAATTGACGCCGTCGTCGGACCATCTCACCGATCAGTCTCCGATACCGACCTCCCAAACCTCCCTTACCTCCAAGCCATAGTCAAAGAAACCCTAAGGCTCCACCCACCGGGTCCTCTCCTCTCCTGGGCCCGGCTCGCCGTCCACGATACCCGAATAGGCGAACACTTCATCCCGGCTGGCACCACGGCACTTGTGAATATGTGGTCGATAACTCACGACGACCGGGTTTGGCCCGAACCGGAGATATTCAAGCCAGAGCGGTTCATGGATGAAGATGTAGCCATTATGGGGAGTGATCTTAGGCTAGCTCCTTTTGGTTCAGGAAGAAGGGTTTGTCCCGGTAAGGCCATGGGACTAGCCACGGTTGAGCTGTGGCTCGCTCAGTTACTCCAAACCTTCAAATGGGTGGCTCTTGATGATCATGATCATGGCGTGGACTTGTCTGAGACATTGAAACTTTCCTTGGAGATGAAGCAATCTTTGGTCTGCAAGGCTCTGCCTCGAGTTTTCTGAACATGAACATCTAAATATCTCTTCATAATCTGTTGGTTTTGCTTTTCTAATTTTCTGAGTTTGTTTTGTTGTTTTTTTTTTTGTTTGTTTCGGGTTGTTATAGCAGTTTTTAAGTGTATGTTTGGGATTGTGATTTCTACATATGAATGTTACATGCGCGCACCTTATATATGTCGAAAAGGGTTTTCTGGGTGCATGCTGCTTGTTTTATTATTAATATGGCAAAGCAGAAAGCCGTGTATATTTGGTTTTGTTCTCGTGAAAATCATGGTTTTTTTTTTTTTTTGTGTAATATTTTTTCTCTTGGTGTATCAATTGAAATATATCACCAATATCACTGCCTATGCTATGAATTTTTGTTCAATATTTTATTTTTCCCCCTCTCGAATTTGGCATTCAATTGCTTGTGTGACTATAATGTTGGAGAAAACAATGGAATCTTTTCCATTAAAATTTTTTTCCGGTTCTAATAATTTGTAGAATCTTAGTCAAAGTCATGCTTTATGTCGGCAGGAAAACATGAGAAAAAGAAAAAAGGAATGATTTTTTATGTAAGATACTTATTTATAACCGGAACAAAATTAAAATTCCTGCTATGCCACTTTTTTAGGAAAAATGTGCTGCACCATATGAGTGCAAACAGGGTATTTGATATTTGAACCACAAGGGATAAAAAGGATAATAACAATTAAGAAAACTACTGAGTATAGCGTGTAACGATCAATTGATCAAAAATTGCAATAGAAACTATAGTACTGTGGTTTAGTCTTAGAATTAATATGCCAAAATGTAATTAGTTAAAACTTAAGTGTGCTATGATCAATGTTTATCAGCACGCTACATATGTGCAGTTTGCTTCATTAGTGTCCAAACTTTTTATATATATATATATATATATATATATATATATATGTTTTTTTCTATAAAAATTTTAATTTATGTTCAAATTTCGTATTCAAATTTACGAACCAAACCAGGCTCTGAAAGTCATGTGACATTAAGAATAAAAAAGGACAGCCTGAGCACCTAGCTAGCCCTAGCAGGAATTAAGTGAGAAGGCATGCAATATTGAAAATACATTTTTCCATTGTCTGATCATCTAATCATAGGGAACCCAATTTCTTAAAAATGATTATTCATGTCAATTCACTCAAATTGTGTCTCGCGTAAGATCGGTTAGGTGAAACGATGTGGACACATTTGTGGTCCAAAGAAAATGTTCTAGAATCATATTACTGTTAATCCTTACATATGGTGCAGGCATATATCCTCTTGATCACATTCACAATCTGTCGTCCTAAATGCTTCTGTAGAAAAGATGTCACCTGGCGCGAGTGATAAAAGGTTGTTTAGTAAAATTAGTTTTATCTAAATTTTTTGGATGCTATGTTATTAAGCTCTTACGTGCTATAGTTTTCAGTTCAAAAGTATTAATTCTGACCACACTTCTCAAATATCTTACTATTAATATATATATATATATATATATATATATAAAAGAAGAGTATTCAAGATAAATGACTGTTTTTTAAACCTTTTCTTTCAAGTAAATGGTCAAAATATTTTAAAATTAAGAAGATAATCTTCTCTTAAAAAATGATATATCAATGATGTATTGATGTTAATCAATGTCGTACTAATTGTGGTTTATTATTGTTTAATTTGATTGTTTATCATAGATTAATTTGGTAGTTTATGAATGATTAATCAGTAGTAGTTAGTGATTAACCAATTGAACTCAATAATGTACTTGTCTATCAATGATAAATTATTAATAATTTAATGATAAACTAATTTATTAATCATGAACTATTGTTAAAAAAAGATAACCATTTCTCAAAATTTTAAAAAGTTCACCACCATTTTATTTATAAAAAAATAAATGGTCAAAATAGGTGATTTGTCTAATTTTCTCGGAAAAAAAAAAAAAAGATAAGGAAAAAAACATAGTTCTTTTCTACGTTGCAGTCAAATTTTTTTCATAATACTTTTCTTTCCCACTTTACACATTTCATTTACTTCAATGAAATAGTATATTATAAAATTGTATCTTATATATGTTTAATTATTTTTTGTCAATTCAAATGTACTTTATAAGCCACAAAAAGCTCCTCTTTGTGCCTTTATTATGTCTTGATTCTCTCTGTATCTTTATGATTCTTTCATACAAGTCTTGATAAATAATATGCAAGAAATTAAAGATAATTGGGAAAGGAAAAGGTTGATTACTTCTGTGTTTGGAAGTGATTCTTTAATTAATTACTAATTAAATGAATTAATATCTGATTATTTTATTTAATTTCTGAATATTTATATAGGAAAAAAGGAAAAGAAAAAAAAAAGTTTTCCTTTTTCTTTAGTTAGGCCCTTACGCTAAATTAATATTGTTTGAGCTAGGAATAACAGAATAAAGAACCCTAAGCCTAAGAATGATATGACTTACCTCTTTTGTGACCAGGATATCAATCTATCACTAAGAATATATATATATATGTTGCTGAAAAAGCTGGCTTTTATTTGTTGAAAAAGCTATGCTCCTTTTTCCCTCATATATTAATGAAAGAAAATTGCACAAAGATGGGTTATGAATGTCCACTCTCTCACACACATGTTTGTTAGATGTATATGCCCTAAGGAGTAAAAATGTAATATGTTTTTAGAGAAATTTTTATCAATAAAGAATTCATTTATTATTTATATATCAAATCTGGTCCTCTTTACGTTCATATTTGTTGAATGTATGTTAAGCAAACAAAAGCCTGAGACTGTCAGTCTAAACTTTTAAGAATTGGGCAAATGATGGACAGATTATGCGGAAGACACGATTCTTAAAGTGATGGTATAAATCATAAGATCTGCAATGAGAGAATAAAGTTAGGCACTTTATTCATGTAAAGATTGTTAGGTTGTCTATATCCCTATTGGGAGATGATTTGTCTTGACTATCGAAGGTGAATTCCATGAATAGAAACATTAGCACAATGTCATAGGTGACAATGTGTTGGATCGGGACATAAAGTGAATTAATTTGGATTAATAATTCTATCTCAGCAAATCAATTCATTTTAGACAATTATTTGTATTGTATCTTAATCCTAAGATGAATAGTGGATTTGTTGTCTTGACTTGTGTCTTTTGATGTACCAAAGGATGACACCCATATTTTAATAGTGGTACACATGCCGGTACCTTGGAGACATGACTCTTGATAGCGTGACCCATTATTCATAGATATGGAATCCCTAGCTCCTCTTTAAGAATAGTGATATCCTCTTATATGTGTTATCCTGTAATTGAAAAACTGAAGCGCTCAACCATTTGGATACATAGGTGTAACCAAATGATATACCGTCTTTAGATGGTAAGTTTTTCAATGGTGAGATAATAGAACGTAAAATAAAAATAGTCGAGAAGGTAAAACAGAACTTGTCCATAAGTCGATTATGGATAATCCTATAAGAATACGATACACTGTGATATGTTATGGAGACTTAGCTATATGGGTTTCACAATTCTATATAGTTCGAGAGTGCAGCTCCAAGCTTTTAATGGAGTAGCGTTGGAGTTGATAATTATGAAATGTGTATCTGAGATATTGGGTTTCATAATTATCGGGAGCTTGAACTATATAGGTCCATTAGGTCCCATTTGCTAGCTTACAAATCCTGTAACGATAAGGCATACTTTTCCAATAATTTGTGACTTATGTCAGATTTATCAGATGGGCTAAAATTTGAAAGAATCAAATAAGTCATTTTTGTTTATCGATTGACTTAATTTTGTGAAAAAATTGATTCAATATAAACTTGTTGAATTATCAGGATCAAATAATTCATGCCTATTTATCGGTTAGATTAATTTTGAATTAATTCAAGATAAACTTGTTGAATTATTAGGAATTCATTTATTTTCCTAGAGATTATCTAGATAAAGTTGTTTTAATTAGATAACTTTTCTATTGGGTTATTTGAATTAAAACTGAGACTTTATCCTATAGAATCTCGGGTGGAAAATAAAAGATTCGTTGAGATTTTTATCGACAATTAAGCATGCCGATTCTTAGGCTTGGCCTGTCAAAGGGGTAAGTTTGGCATGCTAGTTAGACAGATCGGCATGCAGATTGCGCGATAAAAAGATCACATGTTTTCACGTGAATTTCATCAAGTAATGATCTGAATTTAATTTTGATTCGAATTTTGAGGCATTATCTGATAAGGACTGACTATTGGGCCAACCTCTATAAAAAAGGGAGTGAGTCTCACTATTATTTAAATCAATTGAGAGATTAAGAGTAATACTCTACTAGTGAGATTATGAAAACTCCCTAAGAGCTCTTTTTCACAAATCACGAACACTAGCTTTGGGTTCTCTCAATTGATTGGAAGGAGAGTCACCTGGTGGAAGAGCTGTACGTGTGAGCCCACACTCACTCCGATATTGGATGGAGAATAGCAAAGAATGCCAGTTGGTTGAGGTCCTTATGGAACATTACTTCTCTTCACTGATTGTAAGAGCTTTTTGGCACACAGAGGTTAATAAGATCTAGTTAATTTATTCACATAACATGTCAAACTTATGTTTTAAAAAATACTCTGATATAAAATTTTTAAAATTTTACTGCGTATTATTTTTCCAACAATGTTTACAACTCTTACCTTTTTTTTTTTTTTGGAAGCAATTTGTATCCACATTTTCTTGACGAATGCAAGTTGATTTGGTCATTTTCTCGACAATAAATTAAGGCCCTGAAAACGGTTTGGTTGTGCTTCTTTTTAACTCATTCTAGCTATATATATATATTCCTATCCTCCACCTAAAGTAGCCTTATTATCACCTGAAAACACAAGGGAATATATATACATATGTATGTATATATGTATATATTGCATGCCAAATATCTGTGCTCATAATCATATGCAGATTTGTTAAGAAACTATGATCAAGAGTACCATTTATGGTCATCAAATGGGATATCCGTACACCGATGTGTGTACATTACATGTCGTATAAAGTGAAGAGGAGCGAAAGGCATATATCTTTTTCAATAGATGTTCTGTGCTTTGGTTTTTGGTGACCAAGCATATATGTATCATATATAAAAGGAGGGTATATAACGGAAGATAATTTGATCTAAAATCATTTTTTCTATTAAGAATATTCACAACTTCATTGGCATATCTTATATTCTAAGAATAATATATAATTATATATCTACATCTTGTAACAAAATCATTTAAAATATGTTTTTTTACCGAACCATTAAGGGTTGAATCCAATTGTTTCCACCTTCTTTCCTAAGCTTCTTTGTCGAATTTGAACATCAAGCGTAAACAACAAACTTTTCTATCATCACCATTTCAAGCCAGCCAATTAAAAGTTCTTTGTGGCATCAATCATCAAGTAATTCTTCCTCTTTCTATTACTTTAAGGATTTCATACTGAGCCCCAAATATTCACTTCTTTCCTTTGAAAAATCCACTATATATGTAATTGGTTTAGCAATCATTAAATCTTCTTTTGAGAAAGAATAATATAAATAGATACTTTATAGAACCCGTGTCTAGCCAAAGACAATAAAAGGACACTAGCCAATGGAGTTATATTCTGTTGGAATAAACATTAAAGGACATAGAAGACAGTTCCACTGCATCATTTCACTGCAACTATATATTGTAGTGAACAACCAAAAGAAAAAAAAAACCTAATATTGCTAAGAAAAAATATACAGAACAAGTATGGTACTATAATATATATATATATATATATCTCCTGCAAAATTGTAATATGACCAAAGGAAAGTCTTGATATGATGAAGCTAGCTAAGGAAGAGACAGAAAACTTTAAATATTATTTAAAGCATTTTTCTTTATGCTTAGTGGGATTTATATCTCTGCAACCTTTATGTTTTATGGTCAGGCTTAGAGCGGGAAAATAAGGCCTTAAAGTAAAAATATTGTTGCAGGCTTGAAGCTATTGCAAAAATCTCTCGCTCTCTCACTCTCTTTTAAAAAAATGGATCTTGTAAATTCTTCATTATTTTTGATAAATTATTGATTGATTGGTAAATCAGTGATTAATTAACATAGTAATAAATGTCAACAATATCAATTTTCAAGAATATTAATTATGGATTCTAAAACATTTAAAAATGATCTTTTTTAAAATGGTTAATCGGTGATGTATTTAATGATGCAAATTAGTGATGTACTAATGAACATAGTGTTTTATTACTAATTAACTAGGTGTTTTATTAATGATTAACTAATATAGTTGGTGACAAACCAAATTTAACTTATTAAATAATTTATTGGTTTACTAATGATAAACTATTAGTAAATCAAAGATAAATTATAGTTAATTTCTAATGTGCTTTTTGTTAATAAAAAGGGTAAATTGCTCAGTTGGCTTCCAACCTTTCATGAAAGGGAGATTTTGGTCCCCCAATCTTTTTTTATTTTTCAGTTTCTATCCTTCGTTTAAGTTGTTGAGAGACTAATTTAATGGTCAAGCCGTTAAGTTTGACCGTTAAAATGGCTGAAAATCATTTTTAATTAAAATTATTAAATTACCATTGAAATAATGGATACATTAAAAAATTAAGCGTAAGTTACAACCATTGATTAAAATTAAAATCAAACCATTGGTTTGATTTTTACCCTAAAATAATTCAAAATCAGAAAAAAAAGGAAACAAAAACAAAAAACAAAAAACAAATTTTCCTATTTTTCCTATTTTCTTTCCCTCTCTTATTCTCTTCTTCCCTTCTCTTTCTTCTCTCATCACGCCCACCGCTGCCCACCGCCTCCCTCCCACGCCGGTGACCCCACCAGAGCCGCACCACCCTAACCCTAGCCAGTGACCCCCCACATGTCGTCGACCCTCCCCAAGCCCCCTAAACCCTCTTTAACCCTCACCCTTTGCAATCCCTACCTGTCCTCTCCAATCGAAACAGTTTCCCTTGAACAAAAAGCGTAAAATCTTAGATCCTTTAATGTCGATTGCACAAAAATAGCTCACATTCATTTCACAACCAATCACACAAATTCATAAGCAAATAATCTACTTAAGAATTTCTACTTTTTACTTGAAACCCCAATTATAGAACCAAAAAAAGGGGTGATAGGAACCCAAAAAAAAAAAAACTTTTGGGGACTGCGATTGCCAATGGGATTGTAACTTTGAAATGAGCAGTGGCTTTGGCTACGAATTGGACTACTGCTATGAATTGAGCTTCACCTACACCGTGAAGCCAGATTCGACTTAGATCCTTGTCATCAGTGAATTGAGAGAGAGTGCTTCTCTCGTGTCGGTTTCAGATTTGGTCAGCATCGTACCAGTTTCAAATTTGGTCAGCATTTTGGAGAGGCTGTTGACGGAGAAGGGTAAGAAAGGGGGAGGCAATAGCCTATAAAAGCTTTTGTTTTTGTTTTTTTTTTACCTTTTTTAAATTATTTTTATGTTTTAATTTAAATTTATTTTAAAAATATTAAATGTTTTACTGAAATACCCTTACTAAAGCGGTCATGTGTAAGTCATGCAAGGGGCCTTTTAACAGAAGTCAGTTAGATTGGTCCCTTAGTAACTAAAATCAAAGGCTAAGGACTGCAAAATAAAAAATAATAAAAAATGTTAGGGACTAAAATCTCACTTTTGTAAAAAGATGAGGACCAATTGAGCAATTTACACTAAAAACTGTAAGAAAAAAAATTCATTTTCTTAATTTTTTAAAAAGTTAGGTCATTTGCCTTAAAACCATAAAGCTCAGTCTTCTTTTAAAAGGTGGCTAAAATGAATCATTTGCTTAATTTCTTATGCTTTTAAAAAGCCCTGCATGTATGTATGCATGTATGGATGTATACACTATGAAATTCTCCATCTATCAAACGGTGATGAATGTCACCACCTAATTAGTTACTTTCTGATCTCCTGTTTTCTTCCAATAAAGAAAACAAGGAATATTATTATTTCAGGTAGTGGGTGCAAGATAGTCGAGTACCTTATTATAGCCACCATGACCCCTCATGCTTGCCATTACGGGGCCATAATATAAAACTTCATTAATTAGTCAATATAGAATATTAAAACCAGGACTTCCCTTTATGCCTGAGCCCTTGCTAGGTTCAATACCCCTACGAATAAGCATATGAGCGAATCATCATCCACCACCCTATATATGCACCTCATTAAAAATCAAAAAATATGTTGGTACCTTAGCAAGATGTTCAATTAAATAAATAATAAACATTCTTCCACTACAATATTTATCAAGCGCATTATAGTGGTGATATTGATAATGAACATGTATTATGCCTCATATATATGTGTTCAATCATCATAGCATTCTCTTGCTGGATGCTTCTCCAACGTTTGCTTTAATATCTTAAAAAACATGATATATATATATATATAGGGTTAACTACACATTTATATTATTAGTTTTAACTATTTCTCAATTTGTCCTTCTATTTTTAAAAACTATAAAAGTATCTTTTGAATTTAAAAATCTAATTTTAATTTCATTCTTATGAATAAAAAAATTAGACAAAACAACATCACTACCCATAAACAATAATGAAAAATATTTATAGATTAAGAACAAAAAAAAATCTTGAAACAAAAGATCTTATTTTAGAAAAAGACTTTAAGTATCATGGCCTTTTAAATGTTAAAATATTTTTTAAAAAAAAATTTCTCAGAAAGAAAAATATATTTCAAAAAAATTTTGGTCTAATTAAGAGTATTTTTTTTATCTTATTTCCATGTTTTTCTATCAAAAAAGTATATAGGGGATAAAATTGAAGTAAGTTTTTTAAATTCAAATGATACTTTTGTAGTTTCTAAAAACAGAGAGATAAACTAATAAAAAATTAAAATTAGAGGTATAGTTTTATAATTAATTCTATATACCGTATGGACCGCACTCATAATTAATATGCTTTATATTGATTAATTAAGTAATACATCCATGTATAATGTTGATATAGCAATCAATAAACTTGTCTTAGTGATCCCAGGAAGGAAGAAAACCAAACCCTTTGTAAGAGATACCAAAATATTTATTTATTCTTAGTTGTTTTGGAGGCGTCAAAGATTTTATACTGGGGGATATTGAGATGGTGGATCTTAATCATGCTTTTTATTCCTAATGTAGGTCCTTATCATAAGTTTAACTTTGCCTAATTATGCCTCAATTGCTATAGCGTGTAGAAATATGGGATCCACGTAGACATATAACTAGTAGTGCGTCTCATAATCTTTAGTACTGTTATGTGATTACAATGATGACAATCACAATCACAACAATGATATAAAATTTGGTTGAGATTAACATTACAAAAGTCTGCACTCAATCATATGCAAGTTCAATTACAATTTAGGCTTCTTTTTTGGAAAGAGAGAAAAAAAAGTGAAGATGTCCTTTTTTTTGTTCGGTTTATTGCAATACTATACCTCTTAGTTTTCATTATTTTTTAATCCGTCCCTTTGTTTTGAGAAATTACAAAAATATCTTTTGAATTTAAAAACTTTGTTTCAATATAATCCCTCGCAGATTTTTTGACTTAAAAAACATAAAGATAAGATAAAAACATCATTGACTAAATCTAATTTGTTTATGCATATATGTTTCTTCTTGAGAAAAAATTTAAAAATATATATTTAAAATTTTAAAAGTCATAAAACTTAAAATCTTTTTTTGAAATTTGATATTTTGTTTTAGGATCTTTTTATGTTTTTAATATATAAAATATTTATCATAATCATTTAAAGGTAATTATGTTGTTTTGTCTAATTTTTTTATTTATGGGGATGGAATTGAAATAAGTATTTAAAATTTTAAGAATACCTTTGTAGTTTCTAAACTTATAGGAACCAGTTGAGAAATAATTAAATCTAGAAAATACAGTTATAAATTAACCCTTTTTTGTTTTCCTTTTAACCGCACTTTCCCGCTTCATTAGATCACTATAAGCTTAGACCAGACCACTTATTCAGGGGAAAAAAAAGCGCTTACATCACCTTGATCATGAACACAATCACCTCCTATAATTAGCTAGACATAATAGGCTTTCTATATATGAGTCATAAATGACTTGGTTAAATGATTGTTTGATCAGAAGTTTTCCTATTTTTAATTTATAGCCTTTTCAAATCCATATAATTAAGCAATTTTATTTATCGAGAGCCGATGAGAGATATGCTAGGGTTTTATAGTGTCTTCTTTCTTTCTTTTTTTTTAATATAAGCAAAAAGCTTCATAATAAAGAAAAGAAAATGGCGTTACAAAACATACGCATAAAATGTCTTAAAAAAAAAAAAGAAAACCAAGACAAAATGGAAACAAAACAAAATTAAACATAAAACGGTTAAAAAAAAAAGTACTATACTAGAAATATTTAAGATTTTCTCGTTATAAAACGCTTTTCACTACGAGCTCTAAGCTGCTAGGTTTGGATCAATAAAAATAACAGCTACCCTTTATACTAGTTGCATTTAATATTAAGCGTAATATCAGTTACCCCATTCTCTCGATTTAAACAGGAAAAAAAAAAAAAGAATTTGAACCTCTAAACAAAACAATATTTATTAGCTAGTTGAATATGGAGAAAATCATATAGCTTGGCCTAGTGAAATAATTAATTAGATACGTAAGATATCATTGTTATATTTGACAAAAAAAAATGATGAAAATGATATATTTTGTAGAGAATTGCCAAGATTTTGGAGAATAGAAACCAAGAACCAAAAGAATAGCAATAAAACGGGCACAAGAAAATTGGTGTGGTCTCCTCAGAACTGAGATCCACAGAAAAGACTAAGACAACTTTGTTAATCACCATTGTTTGTAAAATCAATATCGTAGAGAAACAATCCCAGAACACAGAAGCTTAATTCCGTTCTCACATATCACTTTCTCTCTCTTATCTTCTCTCCTCTTCTTTGCAACTCTTTCCCTCTTAAGAGCTCATCCGTGTTTTTCTTTGATCTCTTTTCTAACATTCTAACCTCTATTTGTACAAATAGCAGAACTCTCTAAAATTACAAGCCTATAATTATCATTTGCTACTAGTAACTACAAAACTAATTGTCACAATCCGATTGGCTAGAAATAGACCAGTCAACCGGCCACGTCAGTATTGCTATTGTCTCAATTCTCAACAATCTCCACCTTGAGACCAATTGCAAAATGTGACTGGCCAACACCACTACTTGACTCAGCACCATGCTCCCCCACTTGAAGTTTCTTCATACATTGCAACACAGTAGGAAGTGACTTAGTAAGCATATCAGCAGGGTTGTCATTTGGTTTGATTTTCTCCGCTTTAACATCGCCCTTGTCTATTACTTCGCCGACAAAATGTGCCCTGATGTCAATATGCTTTGTTCTCTCTTGGAACACTTGGTTCCTAGTAAGATAAATTGCACTTTGATCGTCACTTCACACGGTAACTGCTCATTGTTGAATTCCAAGCTCCCTTAATAGACCTCTTAGCCACAGAGCCTCCTTCATAGCATTAGTGATCGCCATGCATTCAAATTTTGTAGTTTTGAGAGCCACTACATGTTGCAAGGAAGCTTTCCAACTTACAGTACTCCCGTACACTTGAAACGTGTAACCAGTGAGTGATCTCCAACTATCTAATCACTAACATAGTCTGAGTCTGCAAAACCTCTCAAACAAGTGTCTTCGTCATACCGACTCTTATAGATGAGCCCTACACTTGTTGACCCTTTCAAATACCTTATTATCCACTTAACAGCTTCCTAGTGTTTCTTTCTAGGACATGACAGAAATCAGCTCACCAAACTTACAACATGTGATAAATCAGACCTTGTGCACACCATTAGGTATATTAGGCTTCCCAACACTTGAATATGAAATTTTATCCATCTAACTTTTGTTTTTCTTTTGTCTTTGCAGCATCATTCTTTGACAGTTTAAAATGCTAAGCAATAGATGTCAACACTGGTTTGGAATCTTGCATTCCAAATCTGTTGAGCACCTTATCAATGTAACTCCTTTGTGTCAAACAAAGAGTCTTTGTGCTTCTGTCACTTACAATTCCAATCCCTAATATCTTCTTAGCTAACCCCAATTCTTTCATTTCAAACCCAGCTTTTAGCATTGCTTTTGTCTTGTTGATTTCCTTGATGTCCTTACACGTTATCAATATATCATCCACGTACAGAAGCAAATAAATGTACTGCTGTTCACTGATCTCCTTAAAATAAACACAACTATCAAAATTGCAACTGTTAAAGCCACTTTCAGTCATAAAGAGGTCCAACCTCTTGTACCACTTCCTTTGGGACTGATTTAGTCCATACAAGGATTTCTTTAGTAAGCACACCATGTTTCTCTTGTCTTTCACTTCAAATCCCTCTTGTTGGCTCAGTGAATGCTCTCTTCCAACTAAAAAATGGAGAAAAGCAGTTTTGACTTCTAACGGCTCTAGTTCCTTTTGAAACTTAGTTGTAAGAGCTGACAGTACCCTTATTGAAGTATGATTCACAATTGGGGAAAGAACCTCATGAAAATCGACCCCCTTTTTTTTTGTGTAAAGCCTTTGGCCACTAGCATGGCTTTGTACCTAGCAGCTTCAACACTAGGAATGCCCTCCTTCCTTTTATAAATCCATTTAGATCCTACCACCCTCTGAGACTTTGGCCTAGGAACCAGTACCCAGGTTTGATTCTTAGCAAGTGAGTACATTTCCTCGTGCATGGCTGTTAGCCACTTATCGGAATCTTGTGATCTCATAGTGGTTCTTAATCGTATATTCGGCAGCTATAAGTGCAAATGCGATTAGGTCAGCATGACCATATCTCTCAGGTGGTTTTATTTCTCTTCTTGATCTGTCCCTAGTCAAATCATAGTCTCTCAGATCATCGTCTTCAATGCAAGGATCTGGAACATCAGTTATAGTCTGCCTTGTAGTTTGCTCCACCTGAGTCTCAACCCTCTTATTTTCTAATTGCTCTACCCCAATCCGAAACCTCTCTGTTGTTTACTCTTGAGCATGATCCTTATGAGAACCAATTATCTTTGTATATTTGTCCTTCATTAAAAAAGACATTTCTGCTTATAATAATCTTTGGTTTCCCAAGACCATTTACCCGGACTTTGTAGCCCTTTACACCCTTTGGATACCCAAGAAAATTTCCTTTTAGTGCCCCCAGCACCAATTTGCCCTGATTAGCGTGAGGATAGGCTATACAAGCAAAAATCTTGAGCTTGTCGTATTTAGCTAGACTTCTTGTCCAAGCTTCGACTAGTGTCAACATGTTAATAGCGAAATGGGGACTTTTTTAATTAGATAACAAGCCGTTGACACAACTTCTGCCCAAAATTGCTTTAATAAGCCTAAGGAACACAACATACACCTGAACTTGTCCGTAATGGACCTATTCGTCCTCTCTGCAACCCCGTTCTGTTGAGGGGTGTTTCTAACAATGTGATGTCTAGCTATGCCATGGTTAGCACAATAATCATCAAAGGCTCCAACACATTATTCCTTATACACTTCATCAGGAATAAAGATCCCTTAAGATACCTTCATGATTCCTTTATCATCTTTAATGCAACAGCCACTGTCATCTAGCATGCCGATTGAGATCAAATTTCTTCCCAATTCTAGCATTAGTTTTACATTCCCAGAGTCCTGATCATGCCATTTTCTAGCCTCAATCTGATTTCACCAATACTTTGCCACCGTTAATCTTAGTAAAAGAGGGAAACAAGATTGATTAGGGGACATGTGAAATGAACATCCCGAATCGAAATTCCTGTCATCATCCATCTTGTCAAAAACCAAGAGTACCTCATAACTCTTGTACCCTTCTTCAACCAAGTCAGCATTTCTAGTGTCCTTATGTTTCTCCACCATCTTCCTTTCCATGTCAAGACAGTCTTTGCTGAAATGTCCTTCCTTGTGACAAAGGAAACACTTCTTCTTTGTTCTCGATTTTGACCTTGCCTATTCTGAGCTTTAAAATCCATCTTCTCTGGTCGCGCTCTTGCCCTGAGTCCTTCAATTTCTTCTTTATTCTTTCATTTCTTGTTTAATTCCTTCGACATTAGAGCTATCTATACTTCTTCCATTGTCAAAGATTTTCTCCCATACATCATTGTATCAACAAAATTCTGATACTATTCTGGTAAAGAACTCAAGAGAATTACAACCTGGTCCTCATCTTCAATCTTTACTGGGATATTTTCAAGCTCTACTATGATTTTGTTAAAAAAAAAAATCATCTAGATGATCTGAGATTGATCTCCCTGGACCCGTTTGGAAAGTAAAAAGTCGTTGTTTCAAGAGCAACCTACTTGCAGTTGATCACTTTCTCCCTCATGTCTTCTCTCGTTCTTTTTGTAACTCTCTCATTCTCTCTTGAAAACTCACCCTTGTTTTTCTTCGATCTCTTTTTTAACATTCCAACATGTATTTATACAAATAATATAACACTCTAAAATTACAAGCCTGTAATTATGATTTGCTGCTAGCAACTACAAAACTAATTGTCACATGTTGATTCGCCGGACTTAACCTAGTCAGCCTACCACGTCAGTATTGCTAATTGTCTCAATTCTCAATATATTTGATATATGTTATTTTTAGTTTTTTTTTTCCCTCAAATATTCCTTTATGTTGCTGCAAATGCTATATATACATTTTTTTCGTAACTGTTAAAGATTTAAAAATTGTAAATATACAGTTTTAACTTTCAAATAACTTAAAAAGAGTAATATTGTATCTATCAAATGAAAATGTCAACACATAAAATAACGTTGTTAACAAAGTTTACATATTAGTATTGTTACGTGGTTGGTTTTAAATTTGGCACCATATATAGTATATACCATATACTATATACCAGCCTTTTAGCTCGCATATGCAAGAAGGTTGGATCTTCTAGGGTTTATTTTTCTTTGTTTTACGTTGCCCCCTCCCCCCTTTGGGTTGAAGTCCAGCACTGCCTTCGAGCTGGTCGTTGGACTTCTGGCTTTTGAGACGGGGTGGGCATTCCGAAGTCGCGAAGTGGGGTGGCTGGCGAAGACCTGCGACGTCGTGGTCAGAAGGGGCAGAGCCCATGGCTAACGAGACTGGGGAGAGCTGTTTATGGGCGGAGGGGGCTGGGGCTGAGGGTTCCAAGGCTAAGGGATGGCTCCTTTGGTGTGGAAAGTTGGGGGAGATCTGTATCAAGTTGGGCGGCACTGGTGGCGTCAAGAACTGGCAGACTGGGGAGGTCACTAAATAATGGCCATCATGTATCCAATTTACGGTTGTGGGCCTCTTGATCGGAGATGGATGAGTGGGGTAATCGTAAGTCTAGCCATGATGCGAAGTCTTGGGAGATGGATGGAAGGTGGAGGCTGCAGGTTCTCTTTTGCTAGGAAGTTATCTCCCTTGCTTTCTTCTTGTATGTGTTTGGTTTTCCTTGTTCAATAATAGCAGTGATGTTTCCACCTGCACACGATGTTTTGTGTTTTGTTTTGGTCTAGTATGTAATAAAAGAAGTAATCTCCCCGCCTTCAGTCTTTGTTTGTATTTAACACCCGTTGATTTGCATCACTCTGTGTGGTGTTTAGCGGCTAGGTTTGAATCTGGGTTGGAATATATGCGTCCTCACTAGAATAGATTTACTTTTGATCGATTGGTTTCACCCATCGATAGTAGTAGTTTCTTGTAACAAGCTATTGATAAGCTCTATTTTAAGTGTCAAACAGGTATCTCGCTTCTAGATCTCGATGTTGTCTCTTGTCACTATGCTTCATTTGTTTTCTTATTAATGGATCCAATCTTTGATCCGAGATCATTTGTGCTTATAGTGAACGATCATATGCAACTTTATTTGCACTGTTTCTAATTGAATGAAGTCACATGTAAAAAAAAATTGTAGTATATAGCAAATTCCACACTAAAACTAAAGCTGTATTAAAGAGTGATTTTTCTATTCAAATATAAAAACTTAACAGCACATTAATTTGGCACTGTGTTGGGAGAATTAAAAGGTGATTCAACCAAGAAATTGGATTGCTTTCTAAAGTGACAATATAAAATACTTGGTTGCTTATTGTAAATTTATTATTATAACTCTTTGTTATTAAGGGTTAATTACATAACTAACCTAGCTTCTATTTTTAGTTATTTCTTAATTTATTTCTTTGTTTTAAGAAATTAATGTTTCTTTTGAATTTTAAAAACTTGATTTAATTTTATCCCTAACAGATTTTTTGGACCAAAAATATAGAAATAAGACAAAAATACCCTTTTGTTAGATCAAATTTTTTTCTACAATATATTTTTCTTCTTGAGAAAAAAATTTAAAAAATATTTTAACATTCAAATATGCCATAAAACTTAAGATTCTTTTTTAAAATTTGATGCTTTATTTTAAGAGTCTTTATGTTTTTAAATCTATAAAAAAAATTATAACTATTTAAAGGTAATTATGGCTTTTTGTCTAATTTTTTCTATTTATAAGGATGAAATTAAAATAAGTTTTTAATTCAAATAATGCCTTTATAGTGTCCAAGAATTGAGCAACAGATTAAGAAATAATTAAAATTAAAAAGTATAATTTTGTAATTAACTGTTTCTATTAAATTGTGGTTGCAGGCATAACATAACAGGAAAACTATACGCAGCTCTATGAATCCCCTACCCCAAGTTCAAAAATTAAAAATAAAAAATTCATCATAAAATGTTTAACTCATTTCCATGATTCTTTTCTCCTTAGATCGCACAAGACAGGGATTTTACATTAAATATAATTAACAAGTAATTATGGCTTATAAATTTTCAGATGATGTAATATCTAATTTTCCTATAATATAGAAAAAGCCTTTAAATGCTAAGTGTCTATCAATTTATAGGGTCTTTGATATGGTGGTTAGAACTATTTCTTAGAGCTGTAAATACCGTAGCATGTAAGAGCTTTACATTATAGCAACTTTTTTCCTTTTACTGTAGCATGTGAGAGCCTTTAAATGCTAAGTGTCTATCAATTTATAGGGTCTTTGATATGGTGGTTAGAACTATTTCTTAGAGCTGTAAATACCGTAGCATGTAAGAGCTTTACATTATAGCAACTTTTTTCCTTTTACTGTAGCATGTGAGAGCTTTACACTGCTTATAACTGAAAAGTTAATTAAAACCATCTTTGCTAAACAGTTATTAATTCTGAATACGCATTCCCTAGTTCAGCTAGAAGATCACTACGTTGTGCCAAAGTGCCAGCCATGCAACTTTTAACTCCTTTAGAAAAACCATGATCTGCCGAATCCATTCTAATAAAGATGGTGAGATTATTTTTATGTCATTTTTCCTCAAGATTTGATAGATTTGGTGAAATATTCTCCACCCAAGAGAGTACAATATGATTTTCTCTATAATCTTTCTTTAATAGAAATTACTTTAGCACGCGCAATTGATCACTAACAACACATAAGCAGTTTGATTGGATAATACTCTATTGATTATATCAGTTTGCCTATACGTCAGGGCTTTATGGATAAGGATAATGACATTACTATGTAGCTTTCAAAACGGCCTTATTGTAGCTTAATAATTTAGTAAGAGGAATTAAGAAAATGAAAGGTTCAAAGAAAAGCAAGGGCTGACATAAATAGTAATAAGATGAAGCTATAATTTTCCTATTATAAAAAATAGTATAACAGTTTTTGATTTATTTTCTTTTTATATATATGCAATGCTTATTATTCTGAAGATTTAAATATGAGCGCTCTCATTTAACCCACTTAGTTGTTTAATTTTATTCTCTTTCTTTCAGGTTATTGTTATGTTAAGTTTTTTTAGTAATCATTACCCAAAAAAAAAAAACTAGACTTTTAGTCACAATAGTTTTTAGCAAAACTTTTAGTCACAATATTTGTTGTGACTAATATGCATTTAGTCATAAACTTTAGTTCAATTTTTGTTGTGACTAAAACTTTTAACCACGAGATCTTTAGTCACAAAAATTTAATCATGAGTTTTTAGTTAGAAATATTTTTATGACTAAAAATCTTGTAGTTAAAAGTTTTAATCATAATAAAAATTAAACTAAAATTTATGATTAATTATACATTAATTATAATATTTTGTTGTGACTAAAGACTAAAAATTGAGGTTTTTGTAGTGAATGGCTAAACTGTTATCCATATAATGCATATATTACTGTATGAGTTGCGGTAATTATCATAACGACGAAAATTATTAACTTGACAGTAAAGACTAGTACTACCCGAAGCAATACACACATACACACGTATATAAGTTACATTTTGTTGTAATGATTAGTGGTTAACGATCAAATTGTACAAATAAAGTATTATAAGTAATGATATTATATTTCATATATGTTAATCTTTAGTACATATCTTGGTTTTAATTACTGATGTGATATTTCATATATGTTAATTATTGAATTTGCTACCATACGGAATATTTTTAACCATGATGTTAATTCCGTATGTTTTTAACCATGATGTTAATTCCGTATGATATATTGTCATCTATATCATACGAAATAATGACTATAATAGTCTATATATATGTAGACTTATTTTGAATCATTACATCTTTACTAAGCGTATATTTTAATAATAATTGATGATATTATGTGATAAGATCATAAGATTAATAATAACAATATTTATTAAAAATATAATTATTAAAACTACACTTATATATGTAAATATGTGTGTATATATATGTATGGACTTCTTTTTAATACTTTTATTTTCAATAGTTACATTTTTTTAAAAAGATATATTTTAACGATAATTGATGATGTGACATGATAAAAATTTAATATAATTAATTATTATAATATTTTTAATCAACTATCAATTTCATTACTATGTTAGATTTATATTAAATGATTAATAATAATAATACACCTTAAAAAACATAACCATTGAAATGATACTTGTATGTATATATATTTATATATTGCACTTTAAATACTCGTGCGGACATTTTCACTCTCCTTTGATAGCGACTTGATTTTAGAATTTTTTTTTCTTGTTGCTTGTTGCAGTTGTTTTTACTTATTTTTATTTTTCTCTTTATCTTTTTTTTTTATTTTTTATTATTTATCTATTTATTTATTTATTGCTCTTTTGAGTTGTTATCTACATGACATGATTTGAGATTTTATTTTATTTTAGTCGCATTTTTAAAAACATTTGAGTAGGAACGGACAGGACTCTTAGCGATAATAATAGTTAGTATCAGTTCGGGTTGCTCGGCCAGGTCCACATGGACCAAAAGATGAAAGCATGTTGGGCTAGGCCAGCCCGCTCTAAAGATTGGCCAAGCCCAAATACAAGGAAGGTCATTGTTGCCGTGCTTAGAGGCTTGACAACCCTATGGTCGATTCAGGCCATTTTTTATATAGGAATACTAAAATTTATCTTATATATATATAAGAAGCCAGACCAAGCCAACCCGGCCCATATATTTATTCAATCCGAAGAACTGAACCTAACCGGCTTGAGGGCTTGATTAGATTCAGCTTGGCCTGGCTGGTGTCTGTGCCTTAGCCTATCACATTTGGCCTAGCCTAAATTGACACCTCTAATGACAACCTAATTAAATAGCTTTAATCTCTCTGAAGTTAGTTGTATTTTATATACTGTTGAGTAATTATATTAAAATAACAAGAATCTCACGCACAACATAATTATACCTACCTAAAATTTTTGTTTAACCCATTATAGATTGTATGAATAACGTCTGACTTACAATCTCACTCACAAGTTCTACACTAAAACTTGACCCCGTGTGCTTGTGGATATAGGCACAAGCCTTAATATTTTTCAAATTCATAGAATATTTTTTTTATAATTGTTTAAAGTTAGTTATGTTGTTTTACTTAATTTTTATAGTCATATGATTGAAATTGAAATAAGTTTTTAAATTCAAATAATACTTTTGTAGCTTTTAAAACCAAAAACATAGATTAAAAAGTAGTTAATTCTAAAAGATAGTGTGATTAACCCAACAAGCCAGCAAACATATGGGAAAAAAGTGTGGCATAATATATAATTTTCACATATAAGATTTACCAATAATAGGGTAAATCCTTTTATTACTCATCCAGCTAATAAATGCTTTATTTGGTATACGTGATTTGCTAGTTGAAAACAATAGGAGATTTTTAAAAGTAAAAGATTTATCTGGTAAATATCAAATTTTTATTGATAAACTAAAAAATCAACTCTTAATTAACTTTGATAAATCCTTTATTTATTAGATGAATTCCTTTAGTCATCGGTCAAAAACAATATGTGATCTTAGTAAATAAATAATTTA
Organism: Artocarpus heterophyllus; assembly: GCA_025403435.1. Taxonomy (NCBI): domain Eukaryota; kingdom Viridiplantae; phylum Streptophyta; class Magnoliopsida; order Rosales; family Moraceae; genus Artocarpus; species Artocarpus heterophyllus. Next base: position 12,991,481 of record CM046346.1, read on the forward strand.
TTTAGTAAATATTGAAATAAATAATTTACCAAACATGTTTAGTATGGTTTACTAAACTTAGTAAACAAATAATTCCCACGTAAATATAACTTTTTTTATTATAATAAAACATTTACCGGTGGCTACCAATTTTACTTCCTAAGCACATTATTCACGTTGCTTAATAAAATACATCACTTGTATTCCCTTATTTACCAAATAAATTTATTGTCAATAGAAATCTTAATCCTCAATTTGCAAATTACAAATTTGAAAATTCTAAATTCTCAAATTAGAAAACATTTCCAAATTAAAAATTCTTGAGAATATTTAACATATGAGACTCCATAAATTGTAATGTAGCATCATATTAGTACCTTACTACTTGAAAATATTGAAAAGCTACATCGTCATTTTCAAAAATATTATTATGATATCTTAAGTTTTATTTTGCGATATAAAATCCCCAACTAACTCTTTATTTATAAACCCAAGATTAATTTTCTAAAATTATTAAAGACGGAAAAAATGAAGAAACCTACCGATCTTATTTTGTTTAGTCTTTTCTTTTGACTTTCTTCAGTAGTTCAAGAAATTAATCTTGGGTTCATTAATAAAGACTAAGTTGGACATTTCATGTCCCAAAAAAATTCCCACAGATATTTTTAAAAATCATAAGGTAGATTTTACTTTAAGGTATCTTTTTCTTTAATATTTTTCTTACAACATAGTACTAAAGTGATGCTACATCAAAACATAGGGTACAAATCCTACCCAAACCTAAAGACAGTTGTCATTGTGGCTAGAGGTTGTTGGAGAAGAAAAATATGGTTACACGGTTTGGTTGGTTTGGTTTTTTGCCTAATCATCCAACCAAGTCGACAATTTGATTTTACAAGAATGAGGAACCGTGGCCGAATCGTCAGGGAAAGGTGACCAACCAATAACCATTAGTGGTAATCGGATTGGTCATGGATTTAACTGTTGGTGTAAGGCCTTAGAGAAAGAAAGGAAAAAAAATAACAAAAGAAAACTAAACTTGAACTTTATATCTTAACAACAATTAAACTCATAGTCCATGTTGCAATGGACGCTTACTCACCATTAAATTTATAACATATTCTCAAAACTAGATTGAAAAGAAATTGAAAAAAAAATCACAACAAAAAATTAATTGTCACCGCAACTTTAGAGAAATTGATGGCTATGCAAGGGCAGTGTGAGATGATGAGCGGACGAGGCAAGGATTGACCTGAGATGATGTCAAGAAGGACGACAAGGTGAGTGAGGGAGGCGAAGTAACGATAAGATTGAGAGACTCACGAGAGAGGCTCGATTTAGTCTCCAAACTGAAAGGCCAGAGCACAATCCTTGATATAGTCTTCAGAAGCTCAAAGGCCTAAAAGGGTTCCCCATATAAAAGCTGTGACACCCGTTATTCTCCTAACGGGTATTGAGGTAATTAAATTAATTTTTAATGTATAAAAAAAAATTGCTTCATTTAAATTTATTTTATAATATTTATTTTTTATCTATTTTTAAGTTTTCTAAAATTCTCCTATATTTATTTAGTATGATTACTAAAAAAGCCTTAGAACTTCTAATAAATCTCAAAAATGTCATATTGGCATTATGTGTGTTAAAGTCTTTAGATGAGACATAAGGATATCTTTTCCAACTACTCTTGACCCTCATTTTCTTTATTTCCTCCGTGACATGCTTCAACATGTCTCCTCTATAATTGTTTCTATCACTTCTCTTCAAAGACTTTATCTTTTCTTCCTTTCTCTTCCACGGTTCCCACACTCTTCTTCTCATTTCTTTGCTGAAGCAAAATACTTAGAGAACTTCTTCAAGGCAGCCATAAAAATCAGCCACCATCACCTCCATTTGAGCAAGAATTTCAGTCATACCGAACTAAAGGAACCTGTTTTGAAGCCATTTCAAGCTTCCAACTAACCATAATCCGAGGTTAGAATCTTATGAACAAATTTAGTCTTTCATTTATAAATTTTCTTTTATACTAAAGGATTATTCAAATTTGCGTTCTTAAACCTAAGTATATGTTTGTTGCTATTTTGGAGCATATGTATGAAGTCTAAGTGTATATGCCCTAGACAGAAAATTTATATTGTTAAACTTTGTAATACCTCTATGGGCAGTGGTTATTTCTTGAAATTCTAAGATTAAATTAAAATGAATTTTATGAATGTAGTTGTATGTTGTGCTTTAGTTTTAATTGTCCTTATGCACGCCTTAGGATCAAGGGAGTATGGAGCTAACGTTAACTGATTCCAGGATTAAAAGATTGTTGATAAGCTTGAAAGGTAGGGATTCTATTACTCATCTTTTGTGAGGTTTTTATAGAATTAAAATTGATTGTTTTGCTGCAATATATATATCTATGTTGAACTGATATTATATGTGTATCACATATGAAACTATGACATGGACTCGTCTTGTATTGTACGGCGAGGAACATAATGAATTGACACATGTTATAAATTGAGAAGCATGGTTAGGAAAATTAACTCTATTAATAATGATTTAATATAGAGAAATTGTGAGACATGAAAAGGGCGACGGTTACGTCCTTGGGCATAAATACCCTAAAAGGTAAAACAGGGGGAAGGTGATGACGCTTCCTTGGGTTGAAAGTCCCAGAACACACTGTACAGGAATCGATTTGGTGAGGACTCGGGGCTTGATGTCCCCTCACCGGAACACCCTTGGAATGTTTATAGGGTGATCAAGTGCGCCCATTTGGGTTTCGATGAGTTGAGTGATACTCAATTTAACATGGATACCTAGGAACAATGATGATTGGTAATATTTGTATAAATGTGTAATTATGACACTTGGTAATGATTAACTACGGTATCCATAAGATGTGATCATAATAAACCTCATAATTTGGAATATGATGTAACTTACTAACCATGCAGGTTTTAATGTGGTAATGATAAAAACCTAAAGGTGAGTAATGGCTTTCTCTACTGAGCATAGTGTTGCTCATTCCCTTATGTTTATATCTTTTCAGGACTCACTAAGTGTGAGGTGGCTACGAGAAATATAGTTGAGGAAGGGATGTAGCTATATTACATTGGGACTGCTTCAATTGTTGAGAATGTTCTTCATGATAATGTAAGCATCAATTGTTACTTTCTGTGACTGTATTACAATGTGTTGAGGGTTAAAATGATGATGACAACAGTTTATATTATTAAATTTAAGGTGCTACATTAAAACTGTGGTTTATTTATCGTTTATATTTTTATTTTTGAGTTGAGAGTTTTCATTTAAGTCCCGGGCAAATTTTATTTTTAAGGTTTTACTTTTATTATTTATTTTTATTTTATCTCATTAAAAACTGTTAACCCCCATATAGGGGCGTTACAGAATTTTTGGTATCAGAGCCTAGGTTCGGTTAACCTAGGGAGTGTAGCACCACTTTAAAAAAATATATTTTTGAGATGGTTTTGAAGCTGAATTTTCATTGTCATCATCAAAATGAACCTTCACATTGATTTATACAGTCTAGAAGGATGTAACATGGAAAGGCCATAGAATGAAAATATCAATAGTTATATGAGTACAATAATTATATAGAAGGAAAGTATTAATAGTTATAAGGGAATGATAATTATATGGAATGAGTTTATAAGTAGAATGCTTATGAGAGATTCGTATAATATTTGGATCTATAAGCATATCTAATTCGTATAAACGATGAGAAATTCGTATAGATACGAGGATTTAAAAGCCTTTTGTCTCGTGAAAAACAATAAGAAATATAAGGCTTGATTTATTGATTTTAAAGTTTGACATAGATATGCCAAATTTTTCGTAATTGATTCAAACCTAAGTAATGATTATGTGTGGATTCGATGGAGCACATAAGTGTCAATGTCTTTTCTTAAAAGTTCTATATATTCGAGGAATATGATATAAGTTGGGAATCATGGTATTGAATCTTGAGAGAGATAAATGTTAGACTTTTGGTCTGTTGAGACTGTGTAAAGTCTAGAATGCATGAATCTCAAAATTGGAATATTTCGTTACGTACATTGTATTTAAGTGTATCAGTGAATCTTTTGGTTACCTAAGGTTTTGTTATATGAGGAAATTATATATTGTATGAGTAGAATTGTGGGGATTGTAGATGTTCTTAAGTAGTAACATCTAGTGTCTTTGTTCATTGATATGGTCTACGTTGAAAGGCGTAAATCGTATTGATTTCAAGGTTAGTCATATTCTAAACCCTTGGTAGCAATGATGATGAATCCATTGATAGATGTTGAGTATTAGGAATAATATATGGGTGTATGCATTGTTCAATAAGGTTTTGATTAAAACAAAATTATTTGAGTTGCTGGATCATTCAGGAAGATCCTTGTTGTCGTTAAATTAGATTTGTTGTTTATAGTTAACTTTATCTATAGTGGACTTTGAATTGGGTTTAAGATTTATACAAATTGGTTTTCAATTTTATGTTTGTTATTTAACTCGTTCTAAATGTGTTAAGGCCCGAAGCAACCTGACCATTTTCAACTAAGAACATTTGGGCCTAGTTTAAATCTTAAATCAGTTTGATTCACACTGTCTCTCCCACGTGGTTTCTATACGTGTCATATACAGTGGTTTAATTATTGTTTACAAATACGTTTACTGTGCATAGGAGCTTATTTCTCCGAGTTCACTTTTTCTCTCTTAATTTGTTATTTTCTCTTTAAATCGCAAATCCTCTTCTTTTTCATTAGAAATTCTTCTTTTCCTCTAAAAGAAGAAGGAATTCTAGGATTCTGCAATTTACTATCTTAATTTTTCATTTCTATTTACTCTTCTTTCATCTCATCATGGACCCAAAGTACCAACACCTGAGAAAGTATTTCCCATCACTCTCCCAAAAGATTCTCAGAAAGAAATACAAGGCTAGAATTACTCGGTTGTGGATTCTTATGCGTTTTGGTATCCCTTGTGATGTGAGAATGTTGATAGAGGGGAAAATCCGTCCGAGTGACTTTAGTCAAGATGTCGGTTTACCAGGAACAGGTACCAGTCGTAGTGCAATGAAAAGAAGAGCTCGTGCCATCGTGATCACTTGTAACAAATGTGGAAGACAAAATTGTAACGGTAAATGTACTTCACCTGGTTATATGTCTACGAATAGAGAGGATAAAATAAGGTTTTGTAGGGATGGACTTTCAAAGGAGAACTTGGATAGCATCCATCCTCCTCTCCACGGTCACCCTAGTAGATATGTTCAAGGAGCTATTTTTAAACTCTGGCCTAAATTTTATACAGAAAGACAACGCCTCAGGAATATGGTATTTCTAGATCCTGTTTGCCAAGCCATAAGAAAACTGGATGGGGAATAAGTCATCGCTCTATAAAGGTTATTTAGTCTTTGCTTATTTGAAGCAGTTTTAGCTGATGTTCAACAGTTTGTGTTTTTCTTTTACTCAAAATATTTGCTTTTGTGTTTGAAATAATTGTGATTATTAGATTGATACAGTAAGTGTTAATATCTTATTTAATTTATGATTTTCTTAAATATATATATAATAAAATATATTATCTTATCAGACACGTCACATACGGTACAGTAATATGTTTGAATTTTGAAAAGCTTATCTAGATATTTCAAGATTTGTGTCTCAAATTTCAAAAGTTCTACAGTATTTGTCGTTTATATTAAATTTCTAGACTTGGTGTATATTTGTCAAAAAGTCTACAGTTGTGTTATGAGGGTCTTCTGTCGAATTGTTCTCAATTGTCAAAAGTTATACAATTAGAGTCTAATCTTTTTCAAAAAGTGAATCAGATTTTCTATAAACTATCAATCACCTTATCTTACTTTCTTATCCGCACAAGATTTTGTTTAAATCTTTGGATTACTTTTTCATTACCTACTCGTCTATCTCTTTAGCCCTTTTTGTATATTTCTCATCTTTAAAATCTCATATAGAACCCGAAGTCTAAGTGGAGCAGACATTAAACAACCACTTCTATAAACCAAATATGTCTACCTCCCAGTCCACGAAGAAAATAAAGAATGTCTGTGTCTTTTGTGGTTCCAGCCTTGGAAAAGATAAAGCTTATTTAGAAGCTGCAAATCACTTAGGGCAAGTCCTAGCACACAAGAAGATTAACATAATCTATGGGGGTGGTAGTATAAAAATGATGGTAAATATGGCACTAGCAGCTAGGTCTAGCGACGCTACTGATGTAAGAATTTGGCCTCATATTCCAGTTGAAGGAAACCTTTGTAAGGAAGCCATAGGTAAGGGAGAAGGAGTCAGGAGTATCCCTAAAAATTTTAAAGACATAATCTATAATTCTGATGCTTTTATAGCATTACCTGGTGGTCTAGGTACTCTTGAGGAAATATTTATAGTTGCTTGTGGGCAATTGTTGGGCTTTTATTCCAAACCTTTGGGACTGCTGAACGTAAAGGGTTTTTATGACGGTCTTTTGAAATTTCTAGATTACGCTGTGGAAGAAAACATCACTACAGAATCGGAGAGACAAATCTTTGTTACTGCTTCAACAGCTGAGGAATTGATAGATAAAATGCAAATCATACATCCAGAATCCGACACTGCAACATCCAAGCTTGAATGGGAAAGGGAAAGCCGGGAGCGGCCAATTGATTTGAATCTCCATCTGTAATCTTTTTGTTTTATCTTTGGCATGTAGGCATGTGTGTCCGTATTTCGTGTGTTACGAATAACCGTTTGCCTTGTATTATGTGTTTCTTGTGGTACGTCGTTGTTAAATCTTTTAGATTCATTGAGCCTAATGCCGGGATGGCTGGATACGGAGTACTTGATGCTCTCGAAACGCATCTTTCTTAAGGTCCGATCTTTTGTTTATCGATGTTTTTGTATCCTCTAAGCATGCATGATATGGATAGCTGGTATACGGAGTGCCTTGTACTCTCGAAACGTATCCGCATCATGTTTGTAATGTGTAATATTCTGTTAATATTATGTGGAAGTACCAGAGTCAGTTATGGGGATATTCCATATGAAATATGAGTATATTATTTGGGTTGAATGTTTGTGTCATAAGGATAGCTGTTTAATGAAAAATATGCCGGGTATGTTTGCAACTCTGAGATTCCGTTTAATATCTCTATGAGTAAGTTTAATGTATAGTTTTGAATAAAAGCGTTTGTGATATATGTTTTATGATTATGTTTTAGTTTATTAGTTGAGGTATGAAATCAAATATATTTGACTTTTCCTTACTCAAAAAGGAAAAGGAACCTAAAGATGAAGTATATAAAATTCTCTGGCAATCTCCTTAAATGTGATTGTAAATCACAGTCCATGGACAATGAAGGACTGGAATCATGGTATGGTCAATATGTATGCCTGATCAGATTCTTAGACTATTATACGGTGTTATAAGTTGAAACTTGTCAGAAATACTCTCATTGAGGGATTTAGGAGTAAGATTTATTATGCAAGTAAATAAGTGGAGATACGATAACTTAACTTTGGAAGATAAACAACATTAACGGTTTAGACTCGGAATTGGAATCATAATGGAATCAAAATTTTTACTAGTATTGCTAGAATTGAAATTTCGAGGACGAAATTTCTTTAAGGGGGGTAGAGCTGTGACACCCGTTATTCTCCTAACGGGTATTGAGGTAATTAAATTAATTTTTAATGTATAAAAAAAAAATTGCTTCATTTAAATTTATTTTATAATATTTATTTTTTATCTATTTTTAAGTTTTCTAAAATTCTCCTATATTTATTTAGTATGATTACTAAAAAAGCCTTAGAACTTCTAATAAATCTCAAAAATGTCATATTGGCATTATGTGTGTTAAAGTCTTTAGATGAGACATAAGGATATCTTTTCCAACTACTCTTGACCCTCATTTTCTTTATTTCCTCCGTGACATGCTTCAACATGTCTCCTCTATAATTGTTTCTATCACTTCTCTTCAAAGACTTTATCTTTTCTTCCTTTCTCTTCCACGGTTCCCACACTCTTCTTCTCATTTCTTTGCTGAAGCAAAATACTTAGAGAACTTCTTCAAGGCAGCCATAAAAATCAGCCACCATCACCTCCATTTGAGCAAGAATTTCAGTCATACCGAACTAAAGGAACCTGTTTTGAAGCCATTTCAAGCTTCCAACTAACCATAATCCGAGGTTAGAATCTTATGAACAAATTTAGTCTTTCATTTATAAATTTTCTTTTATACTAAAGGATTATTCAAATTTGCGTTCTTAAACCTAAGTATATGTTTGTTGCTATTTTGGAGCATATGTATGAAGTCTAAGTGTATATGCCCTAGACAGAAAATTTATATTGTTAAACTTTGTAATACCTCTATGGGCAGTGGTTATTTCTTGAAATTCTAAGATTAAATTAAAATGAATTTTATGAATGTAGTTGTATGTTGTGCTTTAGTTTTAATTGTCCTTATGCACGCCTTAGGATCAAGGGAGTATGGAGCTAACGTTAACTGATTCCAGGATTAAAAGATTGTTGATAAGCTTGAAAGGTAGGGATTCTATTACTCATCTTTTGTGAGGTTTTTATAGAATTAAAATTGATTGTTTTGCTGCAATATATATATCTATGTTGAACTGATATTATATGTGTATCACATATGAAACTATGACATGGACTCGTCTTGTATTGTACGGCGAGGAACATAATGAATTGACACATGTTATAAATTGAGAAGCATGGTTAGGAAAATTAACTCTATTAATAATGATTTAATATAGAGAAATTGTGAGACATGAAAAGGGCGACGGTTACGTCCTTGGGCATAAATACCCTAAAAGGTAAAACAGGGGGAAGGTGATGACGCTTCCTTGGGTTGAAAGTCCCAGAACACACTGTACAGGAATCGATTTGGTGAGGACTCGGGGCTTGATGTCCCCTCACCGGAACACCCTTGGAATGTTTATAGGGTGATCAAGTGCGCCCATTTGGGTTTCGATGAGTTGAGTGATACTCAATTTAACATGGATACCTAGGAACAATGATGATTGGTAATATTTGTATAAATGTGTAATTATGACACTTGGTAATGATTAACTACGGTATCCATAAGATGTGATCATAATAAACCTCATAATTTGGAATATGATGTAACTTACTAACCATGCAGGTTTTAATGTGGTAATGATAAAAACCTAAAGGTGAGTAATGGCTTTCTCTACTGAGCATAGTGTTGCTCATTCCCTTATGTTTATATCTTTTCAGGACTCACTAAGTGTGAGGTGGCTACGAGAAATATAGTTGAGGAAGGGATGTAGCTATATTACATTGGGACTGCTTCAATTGTTGAGAATGTTCTTCATGATAATGTAAGCATCAATTGTTACTTTCTGTGACTGTATTACAATGTGTTGAGGGTTAAAATGATGATGACAACAGTTTATATTATTAAATTTAAGGTGCTACATTAAAACTGTGGTTTATTTATCGTTTATATTTTTATTTTTGAGTTGAGAGTTTTCATTTAAGTCCCGGGCAAATTTTATTTTTAAGGTTTTACTTTTATTATTTATTTTTATTTTATCTCATTAAAAACTGTTAACCCCCATATAGGGGCGTTACAAAACCCTAGATTTTTTTTTTTTTTGGGACAAAACATTGGTTCGGTTCGAGTTGAACTGAGCACCTATGTATAAAACTAAAAGCCTGTTAGGCATTAATTCATTTTAACCAACTTTTCAACTAATCTAATAACAATATAAAGCTCTGATGTGCTACAATAAAAGTACAAAAATTGTTGGAGTGTAAAACTCTTATATGCTACAATACATATAGTTTGAATCAATAGTTCTAATCATCATGTCAAACACCTTGTAAACCAAACTTAAATGAAGTAGTTTGGTTTCCAAACTAAAGACTGATTTTCAACAATTAGGTGATTTTTTAATTGTCTATCTCGATTTTGGTCAAGTGAGGTTCGTTTCAGTTCCATACACACACCCATTACAAAAATGCAACCAAAAAAGAAGATTACACCGATAAATCGAGATGAAGATAATTGGGGATTGTATAATTCTGATCGACGTGGGATATTGCAAGGACACAAGGTATCTACCGATGGAGCTTGCAGCAACGAGCCTAAATCCGCCGGTAATTACTTTGTAGTCTTACAAATTCTGCCATTAATTCTTTTTCCCCCTAAAATATATTCTATTTGCCTCATTCTCTCTTTAGTGGCTGTTTGGCTAAGTGGTAGGCACCATAGTTTCCACCATAAACTCAATTATAAATAATATAAAGTCCTCATGTGTTACAATAAAGGTGGTTCTAACCAACAGTTTCCACCGTCTTTCAATTCTACGCACAAAACTGTGCGTTTCGGTGTTTAATCGTTTAGGTTTGGCAACCTGCGCCTGTGTCATTCTAAGCTCGTCTTCTTTCCTTCCCCATCCCCGCTCTCTCTCTGAGTGAAAATGCCGCCGTTACAGTCTCTGCAGCTCCGACTCCTCCTCCGAAAACTCTCTCCTTTCTCTTCCTCTCTCTCCAAACCTCACATTTTTGCGCCCTCACGACCCACTCCTCTCTCCTCTCACTTCCGCCGTTACCACCACCCAACCACCGCAACCTCGACCTCGGCCTTGACCTCTCGCTTTCTCTCTCTACCCCAAAATTTTCTCTCTAGAAACTTCTCCTCTTCCTCGGAGACACCAAACCAACGAGAACCCGACAACCAGATGGCACACTCTCTCTCATCCGAGCTCCTCAATGACCCCGACTCCGAGCCCCTCGCGATCGCCTCCCGCCTCCACGTCGGGTTCTCAGACGTCTTTCCCACCCCGTCGCTAGTCCAGGCCGTCCTCAATCTCTCGCCAGCCGCCGGCCGTGCGGTCCTAGGATTCAACTACTGGCTCGTCTCCTACCGTAAGTTCGTTCACTCCGATGAAACAATCTCCTTCTTCGTTGATTACCTTGGTCGGAGGAAGGATTTCAAGGCAATCCACGACGTGATTCACGCAAATTCCGGAGTGGCGGGGCCTAAAACCCTAGCCGCCGCAGTCGACCGCCTCGTGAGGGCCGGTCGGCCGACGCAGACGGTCGCGTTCTTCGAGAGGATGGAGAGGGACTACGGGCTGAAGCGAGACAGGGAATCGCTCACCGTCGTGGTGGAGAAGCTCTGCGAGAACGGCTTCGCGAGCTACGCCGAGAAGATGGTGAAGAGCTTGGCGAACGAGTTCTTTCCCGACGAGAAAATCTGCGACTTGCTCATCAGAGGATGGTGCGTCGACGGGAAGCTCGACGAGGCGAACCGTTTGGCAGGGGAGATGTATAGAGGAGGATTCGAGCTCGGAACAATGGCGTACAATGCGATTCTCGATTGCGTGTGTCAGGTCTGCAGGAAGAAGGATCCTTTTCGGCTTCAATCGGAGGCCGAGAATGTGTTGGTGGACATGGACACTTATGGAGTTCCGAGAAATGTGGAGACTTTCAATGTGTTGGTCAATAATCTGTGTAAGATTAGGAAGACGGAGGAAGCCATTAAGGTGTTTGAGAGAATGGGGGAGTGGGGTTGCTATCCGAATGAGGAGACGTTTCTTGTTTTGGTCAGGAGTTTGTTCCAGGCGGCGAGGGTCGGAGAAGGCGATGAGATGATTGATAGGATGAAATCCGCCGGTCACGGCAATAAGCTTGATAAGAAGGCTTATTATGGCTTCTTGAAGATTTTGTGTGGGATCCAGAGGATTGATCATGCGCTGAGCGTTTTCGAAAAGATGAAGAAAGATGGGTGTGAGCCGGGGGTCAAGACTTATGATCTGTTGATAGAGAGGTTGTGTGCTCATAACCGAGCTGATAAGGCCAATGCCCTTTTCAATGAGGCTAAGAAACGAGGCATTCCGGTGACGCAGAATGCGTATCCAGCGGACCCTAGGTATGTGAAGAAGAAGGTGAAGGCTGTGAAGAAGGAGAAGAAGAGGGAGACACTGCCAGAGAAGATGGCCAGGAAGAGGAGGAGCCTCAAGCAGATTCGGTTGAGTTTCGTGAAGAAACCGAAAAAGATGATGCGCCGAGCATTTTGATCCGACTTGGGAAACAATTGAACTATGAGATTGATCAAAGGGTATGAATAGGATATTGATTGAAGTTTTGTTTTCAATTGAATTATGATAATCTTGTTTTTGATGATTTGTAACCTTAATTTGTTTCTTGTTTTATTGGTTGTTAGTAATCAAAAGAAAAATATCTTCACCAACAGAGAAGCCAAAGAAATAAAAGTGTTTAGAATTTTGTTTTACACCTTGCTCGTACATTAATTCTATAACAAAGGAAGTTCTGATTAGCGTTTGAGCTGGGCAATTAATTAATTACTAGTGCAAAAATTAGGTTAGCTTTGCCTTTGGTAGTTGAGAGGGCATCGTGAGATGCTATCTTAGAATATGTTTGATGACGCAGTGAAAACTAAAAGTTAGAATAATTTTATTATATTACGTAAGACCCTTACGATATAGTTTACTTTTACATTATACCGTAACAATTCTAACGACTCTGTTAGCAATTTCTCTGTGTTGCTCGTTGTACTTTCTATTGTGAAATGAACAACTATGGGAGATTAGCTAATGCTTTGGACTGCTCTAGTACATATTTCAGAGTTGTAAAATATCATTGTTGCTCGAGTTTGCTTCACAGATTTGTAACTTAGGTCATGTTTACCTATTTTTAATGGACATCCTAATTAGAAAAGGGTAGAGATTTGAAAAGGACGAGGGATAGAGAAAGGAAACAAATATTTGGTTCAACTCCTTCCCAAAAAAAAAAAAAAAAATGATTTAACTTTCAATCGGCCAAGGGGATCAAGCTCTATCTCAATGCTTCTCGCTCAAACATGAGACATAGTAAGTAGTGAATAATGGGTAAATTAAAGGAAAAAGAAAAAAGAAAAGAAAAACAAATCCTAAAGAAGTACAAGCGGGAACTATCAAGGGAAGTGTGCTCATTAAAGCTTTATCAAGAGCAAGCTAGAAAGGGTGTTCTTTGCCCTTTTGCATTCCACCGATTCAATAGCAAATATTTTGTTCAAACCTTCATTAAATATCAAGTGCTAAGCCGCCCTTGTATTCTTTTCAAGTTTGGAATAATGTTTTTGCCCTGTTTGAGTACGGTGCATGTTGTTTTAAGTGGCATTGATCTTTGTCGAATATTATTGGGAGAAAGCAATCCTTCTGTTATACTTGAGAAAGCAATGTTCAATAATCCCAAGGGGATCAAAGCATTCATCTTGGTTAAAGAAATTTATCTATTGTGGTATGGTTTTTCATTTCTCAATTTTTTGCTTTCTTTCTTGTAAGTTTGTCCCGCCCAAGTAATAAACCTATTAGTAATATTTATTTTTTATACTCTCTATTTTAGGTTAATTTAAAAACTATACTTTTGGTTTTTGATTTCATCAAATATATACCTTCATATTAAATGTAATACACAAATATATATATGTTACCTTAGTCAATATTTGATTTTGACCTTTAAAATGACTAAATTATCTTAAAGTAAAAGAGAAAAAATTAAAACTTTCAAAAAATAAAAAGAAAACAAAGACAAGAATAGACAAAATATCTATTTTTTAGAATATTTTTCACATTTTTGAAGTCAAAAGACTTTGGTATAAAGTGTTTTAATGTTAGTTAAAATTCTCTTATTTTACAATTTAGGGGCATTTTGAGTAATTTTGTAGATCAAAATTGAAGATTGATCAAAAAATATATAAATTTATATATTAAATCTAATTTGAAAGTACAAATTCAATCATATCAAAAATCAATACTATAATGTTTGAATGAACCTAAAATATAGGGTATAAAAAGGTACATGACCCCAAACATTTTTTTACCAGTCCTAGCGAGTTGACGTCTTTGTTGGATCTAAAATTCCAAATATATTCCCTCAAAAAAAAAAAAATTCAAATTCATGGCAATAGAAAACTTTGGAACATAACACAACGATAACATACATACATGCAGGCATATTTTCTGCACGTATTTACAATATCACAAGTTCTCAATACATACATAAAGAAGTTACAAAAAGAAAGCTAACAATTATATAAAAACGTGTTTCACGTGCCTCACAAAAGAGAATTGGTAAAACAAAACCAAAAATTCTGAAAGCTCACAAGTCACGGGCACAAGATATTGTTGGATTCAAAGATCAATTCTTCAACTTGAGAAGAATTAAGAAAATCTATCATCTGCGCATTAGAGAGCTTCCTTCCAATAACGGATTGATTTATCGGTTCCACAGGAAACAAATGCTGCCTCTATTGGCGAGTGCTCAAGCCAACGAGGAGCACCGATATGGTTGGAAGGCCACCTTGCAACCTTCTCTCCTGTCAAAGCATCCCATACAACAATCTGCAGCCACCCCAGAGTATACGTAAGTTGCAAAGGTAACATTGGAAATGACTTTGTTGGACCAAAAGAACATGAAGCTGAACAAACCTCGTTGTTTGGCTCATCTATGGATAGTACAAATTCTTCAGTATGATTGAAAACAGCCTGCAAATAAATGTTTGAAGGCCCTAATAAACTCACTATGTCATTCCTTAAAAAAAAAGGGGGGGAGAGAGAGAAAGAGAGCTGGCTAAATTTGGAGAAAAGTTGCATGTGTAAAAGCAAATTTTGTACCATTAAACACAATGCGGCTGCAGGTTAGATTTATACAATTGGCTTACAGAAGAAATATGTAATAAGATCGTAAAACTGTCTGCCCAGTTACTTAAATTCCTGCAGATGAGTAATTTTAATTTGCCTGTCTCCAGATCACTGAATGCATGATATAGGAACTGAGTGTCCAAAAGAAATGTAGGTGAAAATACACTTGATAATTTGAAAGCAGATTATAGCCAACAATGTGGCGAGATTTTTTCATAGCTCCTACTCCTAAATCCTTATTTAATTGCAAGCTTTCTGTGATAATCCTTGATTTCATAAAAGATAGAGAAGGATATAATAAACATAGTTGCTCATATTTTTATGCCCAGAAAGAACAGAGAGCTTCCACCTTCCCAATAGCCAAGGGAAAAAAAAAAGAACAACAACAACAACAACAAAAACAATAAAAAAAAGGCACAGGTCGGGCTAATTCCATATGAATCAATACCGAGAAGCTTGTGCCCATCACTCCAGCAATAGAGTCCTTAACACAAAAACAGCCAAGAAAAGGTTGTCCTAGGGTACCTGACAGCGCAACTGTGTATGTGTAGCTCCCAGGTATTGCTTGATCAATCTTCCAGTTCCAACTTCCCATAGCTTCACAGAGGAGTCCTTTCCACATGAGAGAATGAACCTATAAGGTTAGTCTTTTAGTCATGTCCCAAATCCAGAGCATGAAGTTTTGTTGCGCCTTAAGACATTAGTGCAAAGATTTCAAGTCTACATGATTATTATTCCTGGATACGCATTTCAAACCATAAACGATTTTGTGATCTCAACCTTTGGTCCTTGGTAAAAATTGCACTAGTGGCCTCTGATGCTCCATGTGCGCTGACTATAGACCGTATGCAATTAGCATTCACACCATCCCATAAACGAAGTGCACCATCTTTAGAAGCAGTGACATACATACCACCTGTAGCTGAATACCTGACCTGATAAACAACAAAACGATTTTTTTTTTTTTTTTTAACACTATTGAATTTATCTAACATATGAAGTATGACAAGAATGGGAATTGAATATGCCTGATTTATTGCTCCATTAACACCAATCTCCGGAATACTCGCTGATAGGTAACACTGAAAGGTATTGATATCGTATAAATGAGGAATTGGGTGATCAGTTCCTGTGATTTCAATAATTTTTTTCAATGTCATTAGTAAGAAATTTCTGAGGCCAAAGAAGGATGATATGTTATGAAGTTATAGCAACATATTCAAGTAATTTGTACCCAAATTCCACTCAAGTGCCAATATAGATATATATAAGTTGCAAAGGGAATCATTACATGACAAGCAATAAAAAAAAATTATAACATAAACTAACCAGCTAAAAGGAAATCCCCGGAAGGGTGGAAAGAAACTGAGCGCACATTGTGGGTATCCTGAGAATGAAAAGAAAATTTGTCTAAAAGAATAATCTTTTGAACTTTAGTTGCAACTCTGCAGTGAAATCCAAAAACACATCCTTCAAACCATTAAGACAAGATACGCAAACCTGGATAACTCTGAATGCTCTCT
Source organism: Artocarpus heterophyllus (assembly GCA_025403435.1). NCBI lineage: Eukaryota > Viridiplantae > Streptophyta > Magnoliopsida > Rosales > Moraceae > Artocarpus > Artocarpus heterophyllus. Next base: position 13,007,661 of record CM046346.1, read on the forward strand.
TTGCGGTCATCTTCGAAAAGTCAAAGAACCTGAAAATCACAAGCATTTCATGATAATCTCGAGTAAATATTCTTCCTTCACCACCGGAGAAGGCCATAAAGGATTAATCAAAAATGGAAAGAGAATGATGTTTTAGCTTCTCTGGAGCTTTCAATCAAAAAAGGAAAAGCTTATACATAATTTCTCAGTAAAGGACAACGAGAATGTAAGCTAAAACACATACTTAATCGTTTGATCTTTGGCTCCAGATATAAGAATAGTGTTTTGAGGATGGAAATCCAGGTCATTTATTGGCTGGCAAATTGCAATTATGCAATAGAGGAAAGAAAAAACAAAAGCGTTAAATAGGAAGATCCTTTGAGGCCTTTTCTTTCTTTTTGGTATGAAAATGAGAAATAAGAAAGAGCGAAATGTAAATTCACCAGTGCATGGTCATAAAATGTTCGTATTACAGGTCGCACAGGACCATCTTTTGCATCTGCCAGCATCATTTGCTTTATTTTTGCAACCTAAAACAGAGAAGTGCCTGGGAATGAGTTATAAACCACAGTAAAGGAAGAACAAACAAATTGTAACAAGCATATAAATCCATACCTCAAATAGCTTTATAGATGTATCAGAACTTCCAGTAGCAATATACTTCCCATCGAGACTAAACCTTGCACATCTGGCAACATTCTAGAAACAGTCGAGGAAAAATGACAAGAAGGATGTCTTTAGTCACAAACAAGTTGTATATTTTCTTTTCTTTTTTTTTCTAGAAGAAAAAAGTTATAATTTAACCAAAAATTTATTGTACGTATGTTTACCTTGTGCTCTGAAAGATGCCTTGGCTCATGCTTTGGGATACTCTTTGATGAGCCTTTTGTATCCTGCACAGAACTGTTTGACAGAAATCGTGCATAGTCAGCCTTCTATGTTCGTATACTTTTTCTTGGTAGGATTTCTTCAAATAATATAATAAATATCAATAATCAGGAGCAAGAAAACTTTTATGTTATTTATGTATCTTGGCTATTCAAAAGCCAAACCAAATAAGCTGGTAGATCTAGAGTTTTCAATTGTGGTTGATTTCGTTTCTTTTCTTCTTTTTTTTTAAAGCAGAATTGTGGTTGATTTCTAATAGACTGTCATTGGACGTTGATCCATAGCGGGTGAACTGTATGTTTATTAGTGTTTTACATGAATAACAATAGTTTTCAGGTGTGAGATGTGAAACAGCTTGTCCAACTCCAATGAGCTCAAGTAGATGAAGAGAAAGAAAAATATTCAAAAATAAGATATTGCAAAAATGTTCACAAGACTTATAAGTTTCAAACATATGTTAAGGAATATTAACTTGAATATGTCTCAGAAACTTTTTATATTAAATAAAATATGAACTTGAAGGTCCCATATACATCGCTAGAGACATCATTCATAGCAGTTGGGTGCTCCAAAACATAAGATCCCAAGCTAGTAAAATGCCACATGAGCTTATTCTGAATGGAATAACTACCTGAAATCAAGAGCAGCAGAGGCAAAAGAAGCAGGAACTGAGCTGTACACCGCAGGTATTGATGTTCCCAAATCATATAATCCAGATGAAGAAACCCCCCTTAAAATCTCATCCTTTTCAACTGCAAGACCCTGTTCTAACCTTATTACCAAAAACTTTTATCGCTTCCCTAGCCCAACAACAAATTTTGCAACATTAACAAGAGGGAACGAAAGCATGGAATCAAACCACAAACCTTGGCGACCAGCTCAAGAAGTTTATTAGTCGGGGCTTCAACATTCACGGGTGTCATCGTTGCAGAAGCAACAGCACGTGCAGCCTAAAATTCAGTCAATACCCGAAATTCAAAATCAGCCATAACAATCAAATTCAAGTGAGAATTTGCTGGTACATTGCTCAATTGCTGATACCAGCTTGGCTTATCAATGAACTATGAGGATCTTTGATTCCGTTTTATTTTTCAAACCAACATGATGTAAACTAAAATCAACATGAAAAGTCAATATTATGTATTGTCTATTCCTCAAATTTCCCAGAGACAAACAGAACTTTTCAACTTTCTCTAGTCTACTCAACAAAAGACTAGGAAACTAAAATGAAACTCCTCCTCGGAACTAATAACGTTACACTATACAAATTGTATTGTTTTTATACATTTTCTCAGCAACCAAACGGAAATTAAATATAGAAAGAAAAAAAAAATCAGAAGTTACCTGATTGAGATTGTTGTCGCGAAGATGAGCGACGATGAGTGAATTGAGGTGTCTGAAGAGCTTCGCATCCTGCAGAGTGTGCTCCAAGCTGCCGCTTTCCATCTCAATTCTCTCCCTCCAAAAGCCCTAAACCTCCCAAAATCCCTAATTTCTGAGGATTCCGAAGACGAGCACTTTTGCAGTTTGCACCTATTTTTGCTTCTTCTTCTTTTTCCCTTTTTTTTTTTTTTTTTAATGTTTTTAGATGTTAAGTCTAATCAAAACCAAATAAAAAAATCAAAATCATATTAAAAAAACTTAGATTGTCTTTTTTAAAATAAATGACTATAATTTTTATAAACTAAACAAATGATCGTTTATCAATGATAAACTCAATTCATCTGATAAACTCTTTGAATTTATCAATGTAAAATTTGATAAACTTGAGTTTATCACTGATTAACTCGACAAGTTTATCACTGATACTATTTGCCTAATTTAAAAAACTTATAGTCATTTATTTTAAAAGTATTTTTAAAAAAGCTATTTATTTCTATTTCACAAAAAATATTTACTTTTTGTAAATACTAGTTTAAGTACGTGCAATGCACGTATTTAGTGATAATTGAAATTTTTATAACATAGATCATAAATAAAAGAGTGAATAGAAGAAAAAAAATATTTAGAGTTAGTTTGGTATTATTTTTGTATTTTTTTTTTTAAATAAAAAATATTTTCTTTTGTTTTTACTATTTATTTTTAAAAAAATGTTTGAAAACTCTTATTTGTTTTCTATTTAAAAAAATAAAAAAATATATGTTTGATAGCAAATTTTGTTACATGTTTTTTTAAACAAAAAAAATCAATATGGTTGATTTAAACTTGATTTATCGGAATGGTGGGACAGGATTACCGATGGTCAGAGTCAAAGTTGGGATGAACTTGCAATCGAGGTTAGGCTAACGAACTAGACTCATTGTCGGGGCCGGGAGGTCAGGTTCGGCTGAGGTAAGAGTCGAGGTCAAGATGGACTTGTCATTGGGATCGTTTTTGCTGGCCAAATTTTCCGTCAAGGTTGGGCCAACAAACTAGGCTCATTTTCGGGCTTGGTATTGCGAACTAGACACGTCGTCGAGGTCAGCAAAATGAAAAAAAAAATAACAATTTCAACATGTTTCGTAGAGAAATGAAAATAAACATATGTTGCTACTTCTTCTTCTTCTTCAATGTGAGATTTAAACCTTTGCATGCATTTTAGGTGGAGCCAAACATACTTTTTACAATGCTACGTTGCAACTATGGAACCTTTTTATAGTTATTACATTATAATAGGTCTATGATATTATCCTATATGTGTGTTCAAGATATGATTATAGTACCAATAGTGTGTATTAGCTTCCTAATAAAAAGAAAAAGGATGAACACTTCAAATATATTATAGCGCTTAAATTTTGAGGCTAAATGAAGCAATGAAAAAAGACAATCTGTTAATAATTCCAAAACCTAAGCCATGAAGATAACATAATCAATGAAGAAAGAGAAACAATTCCAAAACAGAATATAAGAAAGAGAAACTGCAAACAAAATCTATGAAGATAACAATTCCAAAACCTAAACCATCTATTTCTACGTTCATCTCAACATATAATGCTCTTCATTTCAGACACAAGACCCAATTTTTCTTCTATGTTCTGGCATTTTTAAAAACAATACTCTGGACACCTCTTATTCAAACTTGTTAATAGCTTTTGCGTATGCTTCCCCATCAATTCCTTTAACGTCATCTAATACTTTATCTTCTAAGCAATTGATGGGGAAACATATGAAAAGCTATTAACAAGTTTTTGAAGGCCAAACCCTTGACCTCTTCTTGATTGACATAACCTCTGGCCCTCTCTAGGAATTCTCGGTATGTCTTGGGCCTTTTTCAGTCAAGATCATCCTTGGAGGGAATGCCCATTCACATGCTGCTTAGTGCCCCTATAAGGGTGACATCTTTCGAAATTCCACCCATGGCAGCCACTTTTCTAATAAACCTCGCAAGCTAATCCTTTAAGGATTCATTTGGCCCTTGAGTAAGAAAGCTTAGCTTTTCCTTGGCAGATGGCAGAGATCTTACCCCCACAAATTGGTTGAGAAATGCTACTTTTAAATCCTAAAAGGAAGTTATAGTCCCTACCTTCAATGTTCTGAACCATCTCCTTGTTGATCCTTAGACGATCTAGCTAAAGGCCCTACACATAATTTCTTATGGAACTCCGTAGAGTTCCATGTATCACACATAAATCTGGATGTGGCTATCTGGATCCGTGAGTCCTTTGTATGGTGTCATCTTTGGGGGCTTGAACCTCTTTGGAAGAGGTAACCCCATGATGGAAAATTCAAAAGGGATTGTATGGGTTATCTCCTCCTTGTGGTGAACATCGAGTTTCTCTTCCAGCTTCCTAACACGGCTTGCCAGTCATTTAACCACGTCTATAGGGATTCCTAACACTATTTAAATTTACTGGTTCACTTGCTAGGCTATTACGCTGGGGTCGACTAGCTAACTGTTTGTTGGATGGTCAATCATGTTAAGATCATTGCCTATTGATGTGGCTCTTCTTTCGCATAGGTGATCCCTTAAGTCTCTTTTTTCGAAGTTGATTCCTTAAGTTGCCTATTGTCTACACTGAGGACTCTTATGGCCTAGCGTAGTGTTTGGGACGGAGTAAAGGTGGATCTATGTCTCGCCTTTGCTATTTCGATGGGTTGGCTTCTTAAAGCTGAGCCTGTTTTGCTTTTCTCCTTCATGCCCAGCTACCTCTCGAATTGGTCTTCCCTTGTCGGCCACCCTCAATCTCGTCTATTACCTCAGGTTTACTTTGGCCACCATTTTGGCTACTAGATGGGTCCTTTAGGTCTTCCGGGGTCATCACTTGGAGGGCTACCGCCTTGAAGACCAACCAGCGTCGTCGAGATCTGGTCGAGTAGTTTGCTCATTTTGTCTACCTTCTGCTCTTAAAAGGTGGTCCTCAAAGGCTACCTCCTTCTCTTTGCTCCTCTGCCGCCTCCAACTGATCTGGCATCCCCCTTGGGTGATGGAGTTGTTAGTGTTGGCTCTGGTACGATTGGTGTGAGTTGTCACTATAATGGTTGTTTGATTAGCCAATGATGCTGGTGGTCCATTCTTCACAAATGAAAGGCCCTTCCTTTAGCGCCAATTCTTGATGCTGAAAATTAATCAACAATAATCTTCACGATAATCCTCACAATCAGTCACAATGCGTGTAGTAAAAATTTAAGAAGACGTAAAAATAGAGACGGGGATTTATAATAGTTCACATGAAAATGAGCTTCGTCCACTATAGTGGATGTTCTTATCTGATTTTCGCAAACATAATACAGAAGTTCATCAATGATTTTAGAAGAAGAAAGTTATATAGATGTGTTTTCTATGATTACAATGATCAGGAGTCTAGCCCCTTCACTCGTCTCCATCTCTCCCTTATGTAGCCTTCAGGCTTTATAAGAGAGTGATTAAAATAATGATAGTGGAGACATGAATCTCTATGTTCCATGCCAGCCCATAATTTTCGAGCATGGTGTCCCTACATGCTCAAAAGTGCCTTGAAGCTTGTGCTAGTGGCCTCATTTCTAGGTGCATTATCTCAACTATCAGCCTTACCCACTCCTTTATCTTTTTGGAAGTAGAAGCGCACTCATGGGCAGAAATCACGAAGTCATTTTAACCTCGACTACCCTTTGGAGAGACGAGCTCTGAGGTTATCTCTCGGCTTAGATTCTATTTGGGCCTTTACCGTGCCTTTTAGGCCTTGAGTCGTGGAGATATCCTGCAACAGGCTCGTTACAAAATGATAATTCAATCAACATAAAATTAATAACGACTTAAACTTCACAGACAAATTAGACTAAATACAATAATTAGTCACGTTATAAGTTATTTTATGTTTACCTTTTGATGGGTAAATGGAGATCAAAGCACCCAAAGAATATGGGCTACTAAACCTCTTTATAATTGAAAAAAGCAATAAAAACTTAAAACTGAAGTTTGGAGAATCTTCATGGTTTCAAATTCTCTCTTAACTTTGCACCACACAATTGAAACACTTAAAAAAATTCAATAAAAAGGAAAAGAAAAAGGAGATCTTCCATTGCCAATATCGTTCCTGGCGATCTTAGCCATGATGGGGGTTACGATTCCATCCGCGATGCTCGCAATCTTGGCCACGACAGAGTCGCAACAAAAGCTCTCGACCATTACATGACAGGGTCGAGAACTCCGTGTGATGGAATCGCCAGCAACGGTGGTCGCAATTCCCCACGATGACACATCCATCGCTACGAGCTTCGCCCATGAATGAGCACTTGGGGTGGTTAATCAGCTTCTCTGTCATTGCCTCTTGCCATCGATCAGCTCGTCGTGGTGGTCAAGCACCATCGCAAGGTCGCGACCCACGACCTCCTGTCACGCCCCGGAGTACGGGAGGTGACATGGCGGATTATTTAAATTAATTAAAAGAGAATTTAATTAAAAAAATCCAGAGTTTAAGGGGTTGAGTTAAATATAAAATATGAAAGTTTAAAGAAAGCCATTACATGAAAAATGAGTATTAAAGATTAAACATAGCGAGTATGGGTTCCAAAAACCCACAACTTGTGCACACACATGATACTGACAATATCATGAATACAATCACAGTCCAAGTACAAATAAAGTTAAGATTTTACATGCCTTGATTTAAATAATACAAATAAATTTACTAATCCTTCTACTGCTCTTGAGTCCTGTCCGTTGAATCCTCTCCAAACGTAAATGGAAAACCACCTAGAGGGGGAAATTTAAAACAAATAAAATGTGAGCGAAAGGTTCAGTAGGACTAGGTTTTATAAAATAATCTAATTTAGAGGAACATTTCATTATTCAGGAGTTATTTAAAAGAAACCTTGAATAAATAAATCAATAAGCAAATTTAAGTAAAACCGTCCTTACCCAGAACAGTTTACTTGGATAACTCGAAATATCATTTTCTTTTTCCTAGGCAAACCATAATAACATCACCATCGTAGTGGCCCAGTTGGGTTTTAGGACCTGCCCCCAAGGTCGATCGCTACATGACCCGATCTCTGATATGGCATCATGCCTATATGTTTATTATCATCATCATTCAAAACCCAATTACCGAGTGTTGTCCTTTACATTCATTATGAAGTTCATTTCAGTTCACGGTATATTAAAGTATAACTGATAAATTCATTTTCGAACAACCGTTGAAAACATTTTAATAGAAATCCTTTTTGAAGCCAAATCATTTTGAAACTAGGCTACCAAGGAATAGGGTAGAAGTCCTACCTCAATACTAGTGCCGGTACCCCACACCGAAATCCCGGTCCGCTATACGTTAGCTCTGCAGAACCACAACCGATCCTAGATACAAACTAAGTTGATCAATATCTAGTTCGAGACATTCTATGTTACTAAACCATTTCATGATGTCCTCGTGTGCCATTTGTATCTTTAAAATCATTCTATAAGGTTGGAATTTAAATCAGGGTTCAAAACAGTGAAAACATGTGAAAAATCACAAAATTTCCCACGCCTCGGCCGGCCTGCCGGACTCCCTGCTTTGGCCGGCCGAATTGCACAGTTCACCCTGCCAGAAGCAAAGTTCGATCGGCCGAACATTCCCAGGTTCGCCCTACCGGACAGAAGAACACCGGCCTGCCGGACGGAAGAACACCGGCCTGCCGATCCCTATTCCGGCCTACCGAACACGTGGTCCGCCCTGCCGAACTGGGAAAACCCAGAAATTCAGCCACGGGTTTTCGATTCCCCCAAAACACAAATCTTGATTCTAACTTGTTTTTCTCAAATCTCAGGCATGGAAAACAACCATAGTTGATAGAAAAACATACTAGAACACACTTGGGCTCATTTAAACAAGATTTAAACTCAAAAATCTCAAAAATTTGAAAATGAAAAAATAAGGAGAAAAATGAAAAATCTTGAATCCAATCTGTTTTTCTTCAATCTAAGCTTAGATTTGAGTTATTCTAAGTTCATTTAACCCAAATCCAAGGTTTTCTAAGCTCAAACAAACCTAGATTTCAAAAATGCACAAAATTGAAAATTTTAGAAAAAGTTTAGAAATTTCAAAACTAACCTCGAATCGAAGCTTCAATCCGCGTTCTCGGTTATCAAATCACGTTCCCGAGCTTCCTCCTTGCTAATCCGAAGCTTGAATTCGAATTAGGTTTCAAAAATTTTGAGAGAGATAGAGAGAGAGGAGAGTAGCCGAGAGAGAGAGATCAAGAGAGAGAGAGTGAGTGAAGAGAGAGAGAAATCTGAGAGTGTGAGGAGAGAGGAGGAAGAGAGAGAATAAATAGAGGAAAACGGTGGGCGATTTTACTGTGCGAAAACCATATGCCACCCACAGTTTTGTAAAACGAAAATATTTTTAACATTTTACAAATTGTTATGTTTTAAAACTCAAAATATCATTTTAAAACAATAAGAAATCATTTGAATTCATCAAATTAACAAAACAACCAAAAATTCAAAATCGAACCCAATAATCAAATTAATGTTGAAACATTAATTATGACACACTAATTCATCATTTATATTACATAATATTAAGTAAATTTTGGGGCGTTACACCTCCACAATCTAAATTCGACGGAATCGCAAAAGGGTCACGACCTATGACCTCTGGATCTAAGCTCGTGATCCGCCTGTGAGGTCTAACTCCCTTGCAACCTACGGCGACACAACTCCTTTCGCCAGGCGACCTTGTTTGAGACGAGACCCAAATGCTTTTTTTTCTTTTTGTTTTTTGAGATTTTTTTTCTTTTTTTGAAATATGTGATTTTGTTTTTGAATTTTGAATGTTTTTTGTTTTTATAATTTGGGTCTATTTTATTTAGTGTGAGTTTTTAAATTTTCGACCACTAGATTTATATCTAATGAATATATAATGATCCTATTGATAAGACCTTTTAAACGTTCATATCATAGTCTGCCCTTAGAATATTATAATTAATATTATTGTTTCTTTCGTTGTCTTCTATAACATAATAATTTCACGTATTTGACTTCATGATATATTTTTTAAATGATTTGCTTTTAATTTATACAAAAAAAAACTAGTGCTATTTAGTTGGATATTCTCATGTTGTGTAATTATCTAAAAAGACTATCATTTTATATTGCTATTTAGTTGAATATTTTTAATTTAAAAGATGTTTTAGTTGAATTCTAATTCAGATTTTTTTTTTTCTGTTTTTTGTTCATGAGTTTTACATAGAAGTTTCATCAGCATCTTCATTAGCTAGTATTATTACTGGTATTTATTTTAATAAGAAGACTTTTTACTTTAGGAGATGGTAAATTTGACCACAACATTTAGGTCCTTTTGGTAAACGGATTTGAATTATATTGATTTAAATTGCTATTTGAATTGACGTCAAAGTGTTTATCTGAATAAAGAATAATTAAAATTTGTGTTTAGATCGATAGGAAAAAAAGTTTTTAATTTATTAACAAGTCTAACAAAATCTCAATGTTTATGATTCTAAAAAAATATAATATAGATTTTAATTTATTCATCTCTCTATTAAAAATGCAATAAAAAAATAGTTTCAATAGGATATTAAAGGACTCGAATGTAAAAGAAAAAATTTTAGCTTTTAGCTTTTAGCTTTTATTTTAATAAATATATCTTAGTCTAGAAAGTTTAAAGAAAAATAAAACTTTAAAAACTTGAATTTAAATTATTCATTTAATTTAAATTTTAAAAAAAATACCCACGTATTTAAAAGGTTTTAAAGATTTAAATTTAAAAAATTATTTTAATATATAAAACAAACAACCTCTTAATAGTTTTACTAAAAAATTGTATCAAATTATTTTTTTATTTGTTTGACAAAAGAATTGGACTAAATTATGACAAAAAAGAGCTGAACCACATTATCTAATTAAAGAAAGGCCGAACCACAAATGCCAGCTATATCCTCTCAACGTCTTGGACTTTTTTTTTACTCTATATCCACGTATGCCAGCTGTATCCCATCAAATAAAGTCAGATATATATATATATATATACACATTGAGATTTTGTCTAGATATTATTATTTTATAAACTCTTTACCGTAATTAGGATTAATTAATTGTAAAAGCTTAAAATTTGTTTAATTTAAATATTTAAATAAAATATTTAAATAAAAATTTAAATTTTTATAAAAAAATATTATAATAAAATAATTTAAACTATAATTCAAATCAACCACAAACAAATTAACATTAAGAAATCCCTTCTGGCACGTCTGAAAAGGCGCGCTCTTCCCCAGTAAAAGTAAGAAGATGGATTTATTTGCAAAAGACGTCCTCTCTCTTTCTCTCTCTCTCCTATTTATCACATCTCAAACTCAAAAACAGCGAAGCAATGGAGTACTCAACTGGATCCACCGCTAAGCTCACCAGCTTCGCCATTTCGGTTCTCTTCTTGCTCTCTTGCTCCTCATTCACTTCTACAGGTCAGCGTTCAAGTGATAAAACGTTTGTAAACTTCTGAATCGCAGTGTTGGTTTCCATGTTCACGAATTGCATTTCTACACTAGTTTTTGTTCTTGATTTATTTTACTTGCTCTTTTCGGCAACTATTACATATATAAAAAAAAAAAATAAATCTGATGTTGACTGGAATTTAACTTCTACTAAATAGGAAAGAATAAAATTTGTTTGTTGTTTTGACCCCTTTGGTTTATAGATCGGAACAAAAATAAAAAAAAGAAGAAATTGTACTGGAAAGTTTTAAATTGTAATTCAGAACAGTGAAACAAAAGGTTTTCGACCTCAATTGTTGGATCTCTAATTTTCTTTTAGCTTTCCCGCAGATGCACATGATGTACGTCATTCAACTGGAAATATCACAATCAAATGGGACGCCATGGCCTGGACTCCAGACGGCTATGTTGTGAGTATTGATTAGTAAGCAGATTTTTATTTATTTATTTATTTTCTTTTGTGACAAAACCAACTGCAAAAAGGAAATTGGAAGCAGAGAATGATCGATTTCAATGTAGCTTTAAGATCGCTTGTTTTTTATTTATATTTATATTTATATTTTTATTTCGAGAGGCTTAAGAACGCTGTATGAGTTCTATATTTGGGTCTTTTAAGGTTTTTCTCGGGGCATTTTGTATACAATAATCAATAAGAATCATATTGTTAAGAAAATAATAATAGACAATATAATTTTCAAGAAACCAATATTATCAGGTTTAGTTGTAGATAAAAATCTTTTATTAGATTTTTAGGAATAATGTATTATTGTGTTTGGTTGTACATAACAATATAATATAATTGATAAAAATAATTAATAATATTAACGTTAAATGTATCAATATAATAAGTTAGTACTAATATTAAATGATAATAGCAATATGGATATGAATAATAAAATAATATTATATATAATTTAACATTAATATTGTTATGAATATTAATATTATACTATTAAATTATTATTAATGTTATTATTATCATAATTATTAAATATTATTATTTTATATTAATATAATATTTATATTTATATTATTTAAAGATATTAATTTATAATAATTATAAGATTATTATTTAACAATATATTAATACTTGTATATGATATATAACATATTGATATCAATATAAATAATAATAAAAATATAATTCTTAATAATATGTTATTATTTAGATTCATATTAAGATTGAATACAAATATTGTTATAAAAAATATTATACATATTTAATTATATTTTATATTTATTATTATAAAATACCGATATTACTATGAATATTAATATTATACTATTCATATTTTTGTTATTATTGTTAATATTATTATTATCCTTATTATCAAATTATTATTTTATATTGATATAATATTTATATTTATATTGAATATAATATTAATTTATAATAATACATTAAATTATTTTTGTTTTATTTTATATTATAGTATTCATATATATTATATACTAATATCAATTAATAGTAATATATTACATTTAAATATTGTATATGTGATATATTATATATTATATATTTTTATTATTATTGTTAATGTTATTGTTATCCTCATTATGAAATTATTATTTTATATTGATATAATTTTTATATTTGTACTGCTAATAAATATTAATTTATAATATAATATCATTATTAATTTATAATAATATAATTATTCTAAAATATTATATATAATATATATTTTATAATAAATAATATATAATATATAGAGATCAATATAAATAGTGTTAAAAATATAGTTCTTTGTAATATATAATTATTTTATATTAATATTAACATTAAATAATAATATTAAGTCTTGATAATATTATAAATATTTAATAGTTTTATATTATGTTATATTATATTATATTATTTATTTATCATTATCATCATGGAAGAAAATGTGAGATTTTTATGATCTTAAGATTTATGGGAATATAAATATCACCTTATTGGGTGGAATTCAAATTACCCTAAAGTGGGGTAAAGTGAATCCCATGAGATTGAGTTTCCCAAGAATCCAAAAGTCATAATTCTTGTACTAAACATAGGAATCTTATAGATTTCAATTTCCACTCTTAAGATTACTGCGTACAAAATGCCCACTTAATGGTCATTTGAAAATTTAACATAGACACCACTTTTTAGTGTCCTAGTTATGTTACGCACGTGTCTTTTAGTTAGATTGCATGACAAAAATGTTTTGATAGAAACACACATAAGATGGAATTTTTTTGAGAGGCGCAATCAAGGAAAAACATTTTAAGTGTCCATAATTAAATAAAAAGTAGCTACAAAATAAATATATAAGTAGACTTTTGAGAAGAATTATTTTAATAAGAGTAGGTTATCGAGCAAAAAGTTTGAAAAGGTTCATTTGAAAACATAAGATTTAAAAATAAATAAAAAATAATGGATTAAAATGCACGTTTCAATTATGACATGTGTTTTGGTTAAATATGTTTGTGAGAGAGAGTGTATTTATGTGTAAACAAAAAGAAATCTTAAAAAAATAGTTAGTAAAGTCATATAGAAAACTATTTGGGAGGTACTATGAGAAAATAACAGTTGAGAAGGTCACTTAAAAAATATTTGAGAAGGGGCATATGTGAGAGAAAATACTTTTGTTTGAATAAATTAGAGAAATGATTTCAATGAGACATTGTAATTGAAAATTCCACCGCTGAAAAAAAAAAAATTGTAAGCAGAGAAATATTTGGGAATCAAAATGACGACACTTTCAAGTCATGATTGACAAAACTATATTTCATAAGATATAAAAAAATATATAGAATAAGGATAAATTAAGAAAAAGTATTTGGATGATAAATATTGAAAAACTAATTTAGTGAAGTATCTATAAATATAAAAGATATTAGTAGAAAATCAACAAAAGAAGCATTGAAAAATGAAAAAAGATAAAGTATTAAAAATGTAAATGAAAAAAAGAGGACAAAAAAAAAGTAAGAAAAAAATAAAGGGAATAAAAAAATAAATAAAAGAGAGGGGGAACTGTTTACATCCCCCAAAAGTTAAAAAAAAAATAATAAAAAAATAATTTTTTAAAAAGTAGGAGAACGTTTCATTCCCCAAAAGTTAAAATGAAAAAAGCCAGGGGAAATGTTTCGTTCCTTACTACCAAGCATCTAAATGCAAAAGAATTGTACTTTGACTGTCGTCTGTTTGGTAAATAGATTTGAACTTGTGATTTAATTTGAGTTATGTGATTTGAATTAGGATTTGAGTTAGTGATTTGAATTTTTATTGGAATTGATGATTAGATGTGCATTTAAGTTTTAATTTGAGTATGAAATAAAATTGAAATTTGTGTTTCGAGAAGTAGTGAAAATAGGTTTTGATTTATTGACAAATCTAATAAAATTTTAATGTTAATGATCTTAAAAAATATGTAATATGGATCTTTATTTTTTCCTTTCTTCAGTAGGAACACAATGAAAAAATACTCATCTCATTTGGATATCAAATGAAGAAGTTATGATTTTTTTCCTCAAATATACGAGAGAGAATTTCAGCTTTGACTGTAGCAAAGATATCCGAGTATCAAATGTTTAAGGGGAGGTCACAACTCTAAAAACTTAGATTCTTGATACTCAAAGGATTCAGATTTTGAGAGAAATAAACACGTATTTAAAGGATTCTTAATACTCGAATATAAATTTGAGTCTATTGAATCTAAAGAATACACAAAACAAATGGACCTATAGTGTATAGATATGGATTTTTAATTTTCTGTCTCAACTTTAATTGGTGGGAATTTTAACTTACTTTGGAAAATAAGTTAGAACTTAAACACTGTAGCATATAAAAATTGTATTTATAGCAAACTATTGTAGCATATGAAAACTTTATAATGTAGCAAGTTGAAACTTAAAGTTCTAAGTTTTTTCTCAAAAAAAACCAGTTGCTCACATGGTAAAAATGATGTTGGAGGAGCTAATTTTGTGCAGTACATTAATAATTACAAACCTTCTTTTTGAGGTCATTTACATATAAGGCCCTTAAAGAATACACTTTGTCTCAATTTGGTCTCTGATTTTTACTTTTAGAGATTATAAATACTACCTTGATGTTTCAAGAATTGATGTAAATGGTCCTTCCATTTATAATTTGTTTATTTGTATGCAATTCTAAAATAAAAAAGGGTGAAACAGGAAGAAAAAAAGTGTTTTCTCTACCTTTACCCAAATAAAACCTAATGTGCAAACATCCCACCCCAAAGGACAGTGTAATCCCTGTAACCTATGATAACGGCTGCTAACATACCATCGCACTTAGCCCAACCTCGTGCTTGAGTTGTTGTGTCCAGCCTTATAATAACCTTACTTACGTGACCGTTACTTAGTCTATATAAATGTGTACTTATAAATATCTTCGCACAATTACTTAGATTTGTGGAATAATATTTCTTAATTTAAAATAAATCATTTTTTAAAACATTTCTAAATAAAATATTGTTATTAATTGTCTTATTGAAACTTACATATATTTGTTGCAACACAATAGAGTAAATATTGCAACTTATTAATTTGGGAATTATCTAGACTAATGCTTTATGACTTATAACTTCAGTCTCCAAAATATACCTACATAAAACTATTTGAGCATACATACATAATTTATTATAAACATACTATAGAAGATGTTTTTTGTGTAAGTGGTATCCATTCTCATCTTCATCATTCGTCCACCGCTTAACATTATCCTTCAAGTGTTGATAGGATTATTACTAGCAACATCAACGTAATTGAATGAGCTTTCGCTCAACAAGTAGGCACTTACACTCGCAAAACATAACTTAAAACATTTAACAAATCATACATGAGCTGATTATGCTTTATTATGAGTGTATCTTATCCTACTTAATGAACCTGAGTATTTGTACTGGTAGCGTACGATCTTCTAGAGGTTAGGGTTCACAGGATCCCCAACGACTCTAAGATCATAAACTTAACTTAATTCCTTCCGTAGGTCGAGAGGTTAATATAATACCCTTAACGTATCTCGTCTTATTTGTTTCACTTATCTGATTGTGTGTATACAATGTGACATGTTACTACATAGCATCACATATTATATATCGTAGACATGCTTGACTTAAAATGTATATGCAATATTATTTAACATAGAATTCATCACATATGATATGTGACATAATCATAACATGATATAACCAAGTATAGCATATCATATCATGGCATATTATAATATAGCATAACACAAAATATCATGGCATAATATTACACATCATGGTGTATAATAAACATAACATGGCATGGCATGACATAGCATAACATTAATCATATATTTCATATTTAGTATAAAACAAATGAAAACATCTTTATTTTGAAAATCATAATTTTCATGCTATAGGTGAGAGTCCAAGTTACATGATGTCCAAAAAATAGAATTTGCTATCTCGCCAAGCTCCTATCTACTTGCACCTAGTTTTTGTGGAAAAACACCTAATGAGACTATGAGCTTAACTTGTTTATGTTTTTTAAAATCTTGTTTTCCATTTTTAACATATCCATATATAGTAATTTATTATTTACCGAATGAAACAGTTTTATATAAAATGTTTTAATTGTTTTTAAAAATCTATTTTGAACTTTATGTTAGAGGCATAATCTAAAAAAAATTTAACAAAAGTTCTTCATCAGTGGAGATCTAAAACTTTTGTATCTTCACGAAACTTGTGATTTGGTCTTTTGGGGGGGTTTTCATTAAAACAAAAAACTGACTATATTTGAAGCGTAAATTGTGTAGTTTCAAAAATCTACATCTATTGTTGTCTCAAAGGCAAAATTGTAACAAAATTTCTTCAAGAAAGTTCTTCGTTTCATCAAAATCTAAAACTTTTGTTTTTGTAAAAATCGTATTCGATCTCTAAGAGGCTCGTTTTTGCCAAAAACAATGGTTGCCTTGAAGCAAAACAGTTTTCACATAGTTTTAAAAAAGGGTCCAGAACGCCGTCTTAGAGTCAAAATCTTTGGAAACCTTAATCACAAGAATTTATTCAAAACGTCGAGACCTAAAAGTTTGATGTTTGTAAAAACCTTGAAATCGACCCATAAAGGATCTATATTTAGACATAAACAGTGCATGATTTTTTTTTTAAACACCATTTCAAAATAAACAATCATACTCTAACTATTCATAATTGACCATGACATATTCTTATAACAATATAATAAATACATAATTAAAAACTAATTTATATATAATACTCATAAATAAACACAAACTAATCAAATCTAGAAAATA
This sequence comes from Artocarpus heterophyllus, assembly GCA_025403435.1. Classification (NCBI taxonomy): domain Eukaryota; kingdom Viridiplantae; phylum Streptophyta; class Magnoliopsida; order Rosales; family Moraceae; genus Artocarpus; species Artocarpus heterophyllus. The sequence goes on from CM046346.1 coordinate 13,024,687, forward strand.
AAGAGGATAAAAGATTTAGATCTATACCCTTGAAGATTTACTAACTCCTCCTGATCTTCCTTTTCCTTGCTTCTTCTCGATTTCTGGAAGTATAAATGGGAGAGGAAGTGGAAAAATTTGAGAGAAATTTAGGAGGAGAGAACCAATTATCAAGAGGAAGAGGAAGAGAAGAAACGAGGCAAAAATAAGAATATGATTAAAACACCTTTTGTATAGAATTTTGGCTAAATCTTCAGAACTTTTGAAACTAGATTTCTTATTGTTAAGGGGCACTAAGAATGGCACCATAAAGGAGAGAAATGGAGGGAAAATGGCTTCATTAGGTGGTCAAAGTAGGCATTAGTCGTTTCACTATTCATATGGTATAATCTTGCTCCTTTATTCTCATGCTTTCCTTACATGTTCCCATAATTTGTGGAATCGAGTCTCATCCTATTTGGCTAGGATAACTGGCTAGCTAATAGGGGATTTTTGGTTATCGACAATTCCTGTAATCTCGCTTAATCACAGTCCAAAACTAACCTTTGAAGTAATCGGTAACTACATTATTTCTAAATCGCGCACTAAAATTAGACTGCTATAAATCTTAAAATTATTCCTTAACTAAAAATTTAATAGTAACTTTTGCTGCACTTATTTCAAAATTTATAGTCTTTATTAGTATCAATTCTTGAGTTTGGATAACATTTTTACCAAGAATGCTTCTTGATAATTCTGATTTCTAGCTAATTGGCAATTAAGAGGATTTTGCATATTAGATTGTTTCTTTGAACACTACTATAGTAGAAAATATTATATGTTAAATTTTCAAGTTAATTTATGATTTAAGTTTGCCTCCACCTAAAATCGTAGTGTAAAATCATAAACCAAATCATTTTGGTCAGAAGAGCTATAAGATCTAGCTTTAATATTTAATATAGAATTTTTGAATTTATATTATAATTCTATGAATTCTTCAATCATAGAACAAAACATGAAAGTTTTCAGGACAATCCTTACCTTAAATATTTAAATTTTAATCTTCAATTCTAGGGTTTTCTTGGTCATTTGTAAGACTTTCCAAGTTTGTTGCACTTATAACTTTAATTTCTTGATGTTTATCAACATGAAACTCTCCAGATTGAGTGAAAGCTACTTGATTTCATTTAAATGTCTTATAGTGTCTATCTATGCATTATTAATGCAGTACCATACTTGAAATTCTCATCTATTGACTTACCTTTTTTTTGCTAATAAACTCTATTCATCTTGACTTTGAGATAGTAGGTTTTTTAATATTGAATTGGTTTCTAGTAGTTTCTCATAATACTTAGCGGTATTGTATGCTACCGAATTCACACTATTTATAGATTTGTAGAATTTAAGCTATAGTTTTATGAATATTTATGTATAACAAGTGTTCAGGTTTATAAGAAAACCCTTGATTTAAATACTTGAATTCTTTTGGATATATCTGAACAAGTAATTAATTATTAGACTGAAATTATGTTCACACTGTTAAGGATGTATTGACCTGTCTCGAGTCAATCATTTTTTTGAAACTTTCACACTCTTTCATAATTGTTCATTTTATTCACTATCACAGTCTGCCGTTAAGCGTTCAACCTAAAGGCTAGCGGTTATTCCTTAACTAGCTCAACATGCACAGTGTGGCTGAGCTCGTCATATTGTTGTCGTTCCCGACAATCTAACAGGAACTTACTCTTATCGTATCCAAACTCTTACTTTCTTATGAATTTAATGGCGTAGTTGTGAAAAATATTTGGTTTATTATACTTAATTATTGGATTTTCTGGATACTACAAGCCTCATCTTGTGTCCAAGCAGTCATGCTCAACATCATCACTCCTAGCATCCACGCCCATTTCACCCAGCCTCTCCGCTATGCTAAATTAGTCACGCCCAAATCCCCTGCTCCTTGAGCTCTTCACGCTCAACCCCTTCATGCCTAGACCAGTCATTCCCACCCCGATGCTCCCAATTCTATTGTCCAATTTCCACGCTACCAAAAGTTAGAAAGCTATTGCGCTTAGGGTTTGGGTTTGGTTTAATATTTTCTCCCTTTTTTTAAGAGAATTTTTTCTTAGTTTAATATGAAAAGTAATTTCACCCTTTTGTTTTTAACTAATTTTAGCAATAATTAGAGCTTTTTTTTTTAAGTAAAAATAATAATATGAGTTTACATTCTAAATTAGATGCTAAAAAATGTGTTTTTTATTCAATGTTATGTATAATTGGGAAAACATCCTCTTTAAAATATGCATATGTGGGTCCTATGCATTTTTCATCAATAATTGACATATTATTAATGGAGGGACCATTTGTGTCAATTGTTGCAACATCAAGCTAGTATAACTTCTAAAAGTAAAAGTTAGGGCCGATTTGAGATAAAGTATAATCGTCAAGGGCCATTTACATAAATAATCATTTTTTAAATATTCTTGCCTAAAAAATGGATCGATGGAGTCGTCACGCCTCAAACCCAATGCCTTGCTCTTGTAACAGGAACGAGAGCCCTAATAAGTCATCCTATTGCCGTTATGCCACCATCATAAGTGTTAAATTTTCCCTTTGAATTTTCTGACATGATATAAAGTTGTTGGCATAGTTGGCAAGAAGCTACTTATGGTTTCTTAGGTCCAAAAATTATTTCTGTAAATATCTAGATAATCTGTCAAAGGTGCTCAATTAAAACTACAAAATAAAACTTTTCAAAAAAGCTCTTACAGGCTCTGAAATTTGTAAATTTGTAGCAGAGTTTCCATAAGACTTTATCCTAATATTTTTATTGCTTATTATAAAATTAGAAAATAATTTTGATTAATTAAGCTCTTCTAAAAATATAGTTTTAAACACCAATTGAAAAGTCACAATTTTTTTTTTTCTTCTGCTTTTAATTAAAAGCTCGACCAATCGGGCATGTGATATGTTTCAATGTGCAGGCTGTTGTTACAATGTATAACTTCCAACAACATCGCGAAATCAAAGCTCCAGGATGGAAATTAGGGTGGACATGGGCGGAGAAGGAATTAATCTGGAGCATGGTGGGAGCACAAACGACGGAGCAAGGCGATTGCTCGAGATTTGTAGGGAACATTCCGCATTGTTGTCAGAAGAAGCCGACGGTCGTCGATTTGTTGCCAGGAACTCCTTACAACCAACAGATTGCAAATTGCTGCAAAGGGGGCGTCCTCAAGGCCAACGCCGCGAGCTCGTTCCAGGTCAGTGTGGGCGCGGCAGGGACAACTAACAAAACCGTCAAGTTGCCGAAGAACTTCACTCTTAAAGCACCAGGCTCTAGATACACTTGTGAACCAGCAAAGATTGTAGCACCCACTAAATTTCTCACTGCAGATAAGAAGAGAGTCACCCAAGCTTTGAGTAAGTACTTATCTCTTCTCAAAAGAAATAAAAGTACCTATGAGAAAATAACTATACGATACAAATTGATTTGTTACAGATTAGAACATGCTTGAAAAGCTTTTCATGGTTTTTTTCCCCCCCCTAACGTGTGCTTCTCTTTTGGCAGTGACTTGGAATGTTACTTGCAAATACTCAGGTACTAACGTACCTAAATCGTAAAATCCAGATGAAGAAAACCCTCTTAATATCTCATCCCTTTCAATTGCAAGAAAGACCCCGTTCTCAACTTAAAATAATGAAAAAAAATCTAAAGCATGTTTAGTAAACCTTATTATTAGAAAACTGTATCGTTCTAAACTTAAAATAAAAAAATTCTAATACATGCTTGGTAGGCTGTATTAGAGAATTGTATCGTCTTATTTTATATTAATATAATATTTGGTATGTATTATTAGAAAACTGTATCGTTCTAAACTTAAAATAAAAAAATTCTAATACATGTTTGGTAAAATAAAAAAATTCTAATACATGTTTGGTAGACTGTATTAGAGAATTGTATCTTCTTATTTTATATTAATATAATATTTGGCATAATCACATTGAATCGTACAGGTTAATATGATTTGTATGCAAATGTAAATCATGATATTTTGTCTAATACAATACACTTGAATCTATTGTACTATATCATGTGTATACATACATACATATATATATATATATATATTGTTATTGTTTTTTTCTTCACTCATATCTCTCTAGGTCGAGGTAGGGTCAAACTAGGATAAGATTGAGTTGGGTTGGGTCGAGCTGATACAAGGAGTTAGGTTAGAGTCAAGGTGGGGCCAGAGCTAGGTTGAGATTGAATCAGCCTAGGGTAAGGATTGGTATCTAGTCAGGGTTAAGCTCAATGCTAGGGTAAAGGTTTAGATCGTGCTATGATCAAGGTTGGGGTCATGCTAGGATCGAGATCGATGTCAAGTAAGGCCACGATTGGTAGTAGGATGAGGCCTGATATTAAGAGTTAGGTCTAGGCCTGCAATTGAGACTAAGCCGAACTTGATGTTGGGGTTCGGCTAAGGTGCAGAGTGGGTGTTGCACAAGGTTGGGATTGGAACTTCCTCGTGTTAAGTTTGGGATTAAGATAAGGATGAAGCTAGGATCAAGCCAAGACCAGGTCTGGGGCTGGGTGGGTAGGAGTGAGGCCCAATATCAGGTCACAATGAAGGTCAAGGTTGAGCCATAATTGGTATCAAGCCAGGTCTGGCTAGCCCTAGTGTTGATATTAGGAATGGATTGATATCGGAGGCCTAAATCGATTATAATGTTCTATTATCTAAGAATTAATGCTATCATATATTACAATGTTATGATGACCAAACATTGTATTAGATTGGAGTGGGCAAGATTCGGAGTAGACATGATTCAAAGTCAGGATTTGGAGTTTGGATAAATTGTTTACTTAGGTTCCAGGTGTTGAAGTCGGAATCAATATGAATCCTATTCACGCATTTACTTATACTTAAAATCAGAATGAGTTGTTATAATTTATTTATATGACCTTCTATTAAATTTCATGTCTTGAACTTAAAAAATTATTTCTATAATAACTATTTTCATATTAGAACTTAAAACAATAATTAATTAGTTCTAGTTGAACTTTTTTAAGAAGTTAAAAAATATAGTCAATTATTGAGATAAATTATTTTTAATGAATAATGATTTTTTCTTGAAATAATTAAAAGAAAAAAAATATAATGCTAAAACAATAAACCAGCTCACAAATTTGGAAACAAAACTAACTCAGAAAGCAGATTGGAAATTGAGAAGCAATAGAGACTCAAAATAAGCAACTTTAATTTCTCTCCGATCTTATAAAGCTTTTTTGGCCTCCACATGCTACTGTTTTTTTACGTCTATATTTTTCAACATGACGTACACTACGTAGAAAGGTCCTTCCCTCCACCCTTGGCTATTACGAGGAAAGTACAAGAGAAACAAAAATAAAATTTAAACAATAACATATTCACAAATGAAAACAATTTTTTTTTTTTTAAAAAAAAACTTGATACAAAACTTACCTATTCAACAAACGACAATATATAAAACAAGTAAACAAATAACAATATGATTAAAAAAATACATACAAATAAACTACCTTTTTTTTCCCTGAAACGAACCACTGATTCCTTAACAGCTACATAAAGAACAAGAAAATAAAAACACATGCATGTTACATAAATAGCCACAATCAAAATAAAATTTTGTCAATTCACCTTGAAGAGAGGAGGGGAGTTCTTGGTTCTTTGTTGTTGTAGTACTATGCTTGAGAGAGAAGAAAAGAGCAAAGAAATTGAGGAAGAAAAGAGTACAGGGAAAAGAATTAGGCAACACTCATTTTTCTTTGTTTACTTTTTTATGCATAATTGAGAAGTAAAATTAAGGGTAAACTAGTAATTTGAAGGGGCTTGGGGACGGGATTGCCAATCTCATTCCTCAATCTTAACAGGTGTGGGGCCCACATATTTCCTTAGGAAAGAAAACATGGGGTTGATTCCTATTTCTCACCCATATTCCCCGCTCTTAGTAAGTAAATTCACCATTAAAATTTTATGAGACCAAACAATATATTATATTATGGCAATACAATAGTATATGATACAATACAATAGATCCAACTTTTGTGTCCCCTTATATGTCTTCTCTCCCATCCCCCCAATAATATTGTGCCTGTTGGAAAGTGTGAATGCAGCGGAATTTTAAAATTTTTAAATCAAACTTTTCCAAATAACAAGTTTGACATGCTAAGTAAATAAATTAATAAAAGATCTTACGTACCTCTTCAGTAGATTGAAGACTATAGAAACTGAAACTAGAGAAAAACAATTTGAAAAACCTCAACCAATTGGTCTTCTTTGCTATTCTCTTTCCACGATCGAAATGCAGATGGTCGCACATCGTATAGTTTTCCTCCGATGACCTCTCCTTCTAACCACTTAAGAAGACCAAAAGCTAAGGTTTCAGATGTTAAATAATAACCCACTGGAAGATTTAGAGTTTCTCTCACTATACTTCCCAAATGATTTAAGGAACAATAAAAAATAGTTGCCTTTATATAATGGTTGAATTTAGGGCTAGTCTTTATCAGTTTAGGCTTCAAAATTGAGTTTGGATCAACTTTTTACCAAAAACGTGTGAAAAATACGTATCAGGATTATCGCATGGTTGGCATGTCAAACACGTGCAGGAGCCTACTGAACTTATGGCATCGGCCTGTTGAACTCGGCCACCAACCTACTGACCGAGTGATAATCTGAAAATCTCAAAATATCTTATTTTATATGGAAATCTTAGATAGAGCCTCAGTTTTAATTCAAATAATTCAATGGTGAAGTTATCTAATTAAAACAGTCATATACAGATTATCCTATATTAAATAAAATATTATCCAAATAATTCAACATATTTATCTTGAATTAATTTACAAAATTAATTCAACCAATAAACCAACATGAATTATTAAATCTAATCTATCAAATTTTAGTCAATCTAATAATTAACATAAATCACTAATACGTAGGAAAAAACATATCATATCGTTACAAGAATTATTATGTGCTAGCAAAAGGGACCTGATGGACATATATAAATCAAGCTCGTACAATTATAGAATAACATATCCCAGATACATTTATTTCATAATTATCAACTCTAACGCCATTCTACAAAAAGATTAGAACTGTACTCTTGAACTATATAAAATTATGAAGTTTCAATAAGCTTTTCATCTATGATATATCATAATATGTGACATCCCTATAAGATATTTATAATCCGGTTAAGGATAAATTCTATTTTACCTTTCTAATTATTTTTATGTGATATTCTGTTATCTCACCATTGAAATATTTACTATCCATAAATAGTATGCCATTTAGTTACACCTACATATCTAAATGGTTGAATACTATAGTTTTTTAATTACAGGATAATGCCTATAAGAGAATATCATTCTCTACAAAAAAGCTATAGATTTTATATCTATGAATAGCGAGTCTACGTCAATCAAGAGTCATGTCTCCAACATATTGAATCAAGAGTCATGTTTATACAGATTTTTGGTTTTTTACTCACAATTTTTACGTAGAAGTTTCATTCGTTATTTTCATTAGCCAATACTATTACTGGTAATTTTTTTTGCCTAAAAAGGGGACTTTTTTGCTTTAGAATAAGGTAAATCTAACCAAAATATTCAATTGTTTTACCAAAAAAAATGTTAAGTCAGGCGAGAGGAGTATTGGGCGTTAAGAAAAGGGCAAACACGTTTGATAATACAAACGGTTCCGTTTGAAAACTGTGTGACTGTTCGAGTAAAAAAAAAAAGCTGATGTCTACAATTATAATAAAGTGTCAAAAACTTATTAGAGGGATAGCCAAGGAGACAATCTTTTAGCTAGAAAATTTAATGATCAAGTACCAAAAACCCTTCAAGAGCTATATCGTATAAATTTCATATTATTAATTCATAATTTCACTATTAATAAATGGTTCCACCATGTCAATAGGAATATTGATAATTGATCCTCAATTGAATCTCATTCATTAGCTACTCAAATAGAATTACATTTACAAATATGACATCATAATTAATTTAAGATTAAGATTAAAGTAAAAACAATGCCTATGAGATTTAATAAGTTTAACATGCATTTCAAATTTAATTAAATATAATTTATAATCCATTTTAGTGTGGACAAACTACACCAATAAATTCACATATGATCAAGATAAATCATTTGATGAATTTACTATAGTCTAAACATAAATAAAGTATCCAACTTAATTTATTTATAAACTATGAACTACATTTATTTAATCAAAAGATAACTTGTATTTATGTCTTCTATGAATACATGTAAACTTCACATAGATACATATAATATGATTAAATAGACGTTTAGTCAATTCTACTTATGCATATAAGATATATTGAAAAATACCTCAATATTATTAATTTCAGAAAATATATTTACAAAATATGCTTTGAAGAGCATACAATTCCAACAATCTCCTACTAGTTCTCAAAGCATCTCAAGCATCTCTCATATGATGGTGGACCCAAAGTGCAAGTTGAAAGGTTTTCCAGCTAAAGATTTTATAAAAGGATCTGCCAAGTTGTTTATTGAAACCATTTGAATGACCTCTACATCTCCTCGTTGAACGATCTTTCTAATCAAATGAAACTTTCTTTCAATGTATTTTTGCTTCTTATAGTCTCTTGTTTCCTTTGATTGAGCTACTGCACCACTATTGTCATAGTAAAGCTTCACCACTATTGTCACAGTAAAGCTTCATGGGTGTAGAAGCCATAAGTACCACTTAAAGATTTTACAGGAATTCTTGGAGCCATACTGCCTCTTTTATATCTTCAGAAGTAGCAACATATTTGGCTTTAGTTTTGGAGTTTATGACATAACTTTGTTTCACACTTCTCTAACTTACAGAGCCCCTTCCTAATATAACCACATATCCAATAGTATATTTTTTGGAGTCTTTGTCTGATATAGAGTTTGAATTCATGTATCTCACATGCACAAGGTCATCACCAGAGTACACAAACATATAATCCTTCATTCTTCTCAGATATTTCTAGATATGCTTGATTGTAGTATAGTGTTTAGGGTTAGATTGATATCTACTGACCATTCTAATTACAAAGCAGAATTTGGTCTAGTACAAAGCATGGCATATACGAGACTTCCTATAGCTTCCGCATAAGGAATCTTTCTTCTGTACTCAATTTTCTCAAGGGTCTTGGCAGACTGATTCTTTGAAAATGTAATTTCATGTCTGAAAAGTAATAATTCTTTCTTGGAATTTTCCATCCTAAATCTAACCAAATCTGATCAATATAAGCAGTTTGGGATTAAGCTATTATTTTATTCTTTCAATCTTTACGTAACTTGAGACCAAGAATATAACTAGCCTCCACAAGGTCCTTCATATCAAACTGTCTTGCTAACCAACTCTTAACCGTAGACAATGTCCCTATATCATTCCAATTAATAGAGTATCATCCGCATAAAGGATTAGAAAAGCTACAGCTTTTCCTTGGATCTTCTTGTAAACACAAGCTTGATCAATGTTTTGACTAAATTTAAATAATATAATTGCTTGATCAAACCTGATGTTCCACAATCTAGACGCTTGCTTTTAATCCATAAATGAATATCTACAACTTGCATACCATGTGTTGCTCACGAACCCTTCTAGTTTTTGCATGTAGATGTCTTCTTCTAAATGCCCATTCAAGACAATAGTCTCGAAAGTCATTTGTCATATTTTATAATCTAGCACTATAGCAATAGAAAGTAGAATTTGATGGATTTAAGCTTAGCTACTGGTGAAAAGATTTCTTCGTAGTCGCTTCCTTCTTTAGAGTATTTCTTTTTCACTACCAATCTAGCTTTAAAAGTTTCCACCTTTTTTCTTCCTTTCTTTCTCTTATAAATCCATTATAGCCAATGGCTTTTATCCCAGTTGGTGTTTCTACAAATTCTCAGACCTTATTGGAATACATTGATTCTATTTCTAAGTTCATGGCCTTTTGTCATTCAACCCAAAAACCTCCATAACCACCATGGCTATCATCCTTCCTAAGATCAAACCACCACACCACCATTACAAAACTGCCATCAAAATACCTTAAATTATCCATAAACCTCATCGCCAACCTCACCACCATCCTAGAGGAGCACCATCACAACCCAAATTCATCATCTCAACTCGTCGAAAAATTCAAAGTTTCATATTTTCTGGTATGCTCAATGAATGTTCAAGACCCTTGCCCAACTTTGTTTGAACTTGGAAACATAGCCAAATCTTCCTAAAACTGGCACTTTCTATGATTCAAACAACCCCCATATATGAAAAGGGTCGATGCCACCATTAATGAACTGTCAGTTTTTCTCTCTCTAAAACCTCTCTCTAATCCTTAAACTACCTAACCCATCGTAGTTTCTCTCCTGTAGGGCCGTTCTTCCTATGGGGCTAACAAACCATGCTATTTCATTAAGAACACCATATTTTCATAAAATGGGCACACCATCTCCATCAAGTGCATAGGAAACTCCTCCATAAGCATTAACGTTCCTCTCCCATGCCACGAGCAAGTTCGGAGGACCTTTTAATGAGGTTTTCATCTCCAACATGTCTGGAATCGCAATAGGTTGCACCCTTGAACTAAACCATCCTCGGGGCAACCCAGGTTTAGCTGCAACCCAACCGAGCCAGCAAAAAGCAAGCCTAAACAACCTACTTTGGCCTTTCCTGACGCCAAAACAACTGCCACGGACTCAATCAACTTCATCACTTGACTTGTAGCCACTTCAGCTCCTGTCAGATAACACCCAATCCAATAGGAGGAGGCCACAAAGTCCGCACCTACCATGTGTGAAGGCCCATGACAAAACCACCTCAACAAGGAGTCTTTAGCCCTAAAGTTCAAATTAAGAAATGAAATTTCTTGCATAACCAAGTGCACATATGATAGAAACTTCATTAAAGTCGCTTTGTGTGTGATTTTCTCATTAGCCAAACAACATTTTTTACGATCCCTAATGATGTTGAAACTCTAGTTCTGTCAAGCTCAAGCTCAAAGATTTGCGAAAAAGCCAGTTGCATTTGTGTAGAGATTCGCTTTGATGCTGGGTGAGATAGTCACTGGCCGTTGGTGATTTTCTCAACAGCCATTCAAGATTTGTTCATCTGCTCTGTCGTCAAGCAATGATCGGCTCATTCATTCCACCGCAATGTGGTTAGAGACGATAAGAAAGGACTGTGATTTGAATGAGATCTAATGAGCTGCAACAACGTGCCAGCCTTTGCAAGGTTCGATACTAACTGCACCATTTCCAACTCTTTGGCAGTGGAGAGGGATGTGGAGGCAAGGAGAGAAGCCCTAGTGCAAATAATTTTATCCTTTTTGTTTTGTGACGTTTGACAATTTTTATACATGTGTTTTTTTAAAAGTATATCAATGATATACTAGAGTTCATCGTTGATGATCTATGTTTGATTTTCTTTTATTTAGTACATCATTGAAGTTTATCATTGATAAACTTTAAATTTATCATTGATAAACTCACGATAGACTTGAGTTCATTAGTGATAAATCAAGTTTTTATCATTGATAAATTCAAGTCTACTAGTGACGAACTCGAATCTATCACTGTTGAGCTTGAGTCTATAAATGAAAGACTTGGGGCCAATTTTTTGTCTCTGTGTTCTCTAAAAGTTGTATATTTCAAATTTTCAACTTAGAACTGATAAAATTGAAAAATGATACCACAAAAGTAAATTTGTCATATTGACTTCTATTTTTGGAATGTTTGAGTTTTTTAGGGTATGTTTGGTTCATGCATTTTTGAACTCAATGGACTCAAATTTAAATTCGAGTATTAAGAATTCTTTGGATACATGTTTGTTTCACCCAAAATCTGAATCATTTGAGTACCACAAATCTAAGTTTTCAGAATTCTCGTCCCCTTTAAACTTTTGATACTCGGATATCTTTGCTATAGTAAAAACTAAAATTCTTTCTCCTATATTTGAGGAAAAAATCATAGCTTCTTTATTTGATATCCAATTGAGATGATTCTTTTTGCACTGTGTTTCTAATGAAGAGATGAATAAATTAAGATCTATATTGCATATTTTTTAAGATAATTAACATTAAGATTTTATTAGATTTATTAATAAATCAAAAACTATTTTCACTACCTCTCCAAACACAAATTTAAATTTTATTCCATACTCGGATTAAAACTTAAATGCACATCCAAACGTCAATTCGACTAACAATTCAAATCATTAACTCAAATTCTAATTCAAATTACACTAACTCAAATTAAATCACTCATTCGAATCCATTTATCAAACGGACCCTTATAAGTTTTGCGAACTTATGTGCAATTAGTGTCGTCCAAGCTGCCGGTCAGTATTTTGGCCATAGCTTTTTACTCCGACCTCGGAATTGAGAGAATCAAGTGAGGTTGGAAAGATAACAAAAAGATCTAATAATTTGCGTGCATGGAAACAATTTTCCTAATTCGAACGTGTTTAGGATCAAAATTACATTGAAAGAAACGTTATGTGAATGTATGGATGACTTGAAAAGAAAAACGTGGGACTTAATGACATGCTTGAACCATATGCTTAGTGTTCATTAAGACCATATAATATAGCATATAACAAGAGACTAAAATATGCAAAGTTCATATTAATTCCATCATGTCTCATCAGATCGAATTTATAATTAAAACAAAACAACACAAAATGCAGTGTCACATAAATAACCATAATCTTCATATATTGACATATCGAGTCTTTGTCACTATCACTTTTATTGGTACTATGTCAGTACTAAATAAAACGTTAGAATTATCTCATAAATAATGTTTAACCTCATCTTTTTCTATTAATTCTAACATTTAAGCTTTCAACTCAATCTTGAGTGCTACAGATAGTCTAACGACGTCAAATTTATTCCCAGTAAATTCTCTTTTTTTTTTTTCGAGAGGCACAATAGGTTTTTTTTTTCTCTATTATTTTGTTGAATTTAAAGGTAGGGGATTTAAACAGGAATATATTTACTGTTAAGTTATGGTTGCAACCACCACAATAATGGATTCTTTTGTTTACACAATGATAATTAGATAATCAATGTATTTTCCCGAACATAAATTAAAAAAAATCACCATATTGTTTATGTATCGAAATTGAGTAGCTCTTCTGATACTGGTTTTTTGTTCTTCTTGCTTACTATCATCTAGTGATCCACGCAAGAAAAAAATCGCCAAATTTGATGGCTATATACTGTTAAAAGTTAAAAGAAAAATGACAAAGTAAGTCCGCCTAGTTACATTTATATTATTAGAAAAATCACGTGGGAGGTCGAAAAAATACTCTATCAAATAAATATATATTTATTAAAATTTGTTACATTGTTATTTTTGGTAGTTGTACCATTAAGGTATTTATTTTATATCTTATTTCAAAGTTTCTAATATATATATATATATATATATATATATATATATATGTCACGCCCCGAAGTACGGGAAAAGACGTGGCGGATTATTTAAATTAATTAAAAAAAATTTAATTAAAAATCAAGAGTTTAGGAGTTGGATTAAATAGAAAATGTGAGGTCCTTTAAAACAATACCTTAAGAAAGAGTTCATGTACATTAAGCAATTGAAATCATTAAACGAATATTAATAAAATAATAAAATCGCGAGCATGGGTTCCACCAACCCATAACTTGTGCACACACATGGTACTGACAATATCATAAATACAATCACAGTCCAGATACAAATAAAGTTAAAATCTTACATGCCTTGATTTAAATAATACAAATAAGTTTACTAGTCCCTCTATTGCTCCTGTATCTTGTCCGAAGAATCCTCTCCAAACCTAAATGAAAAACCACCCAGAGGGGGGAAAATTTAAAAATAAATAAAACGTGAATGAAAGGCTCAGTAAGACTATGTTTTATAAAATAATTTAATTTAAGGAAACATGTCATTATTCAGAAGTCAATTAAAGGAAACCTTGAATGAATAAATAAATAAATAAATTTGAGTAAAACCGTTCTTACCCAAAACAGTTACCCGTATAACCAATAATATCATTTTTCTTTCCTAGGCAAACCATAATAGAATCACCACCGTAGTGGCCCAGCTGGGTTTCGGGACCTGCCCCCAAGGTCGATCGCTACACGACCCGATCTCTGATATGGCATCATGCCTATATGTTTATTATCATCATCATTCAAAACCCAATTACCGAGTGTTGTCACTTACATTCATTATGAAGTTCATTTCGATTCACGGTATATTAAAATATAACCGATAAATTCATTTTCAAACAACCGTTGAAAACATTTTAATAGAAATCCTTTTTAAAGCCAAAGCATTTGAAAACTAGGCTATCAAGGAATAGGGTAGAAGTCTTACCTCAATACGCGTGCCGATGCCCCACACCGTAATCCCGGTCCGCTATACGTTAGCTCCGCGTAACCACGAACGATCCTAGATACAGACTAAGTCGATCAATATCTAGTTTGAGACATTCTATGTTACTAAACCATTTCATGATGTCCTAGTGTGCCATTTATATCTTTAAAATCATTCTATAAGGTTGGAATTTAAATCAGGGTTCAAAACAGTGAAAACGGGTGAAAAATCACAAAATTTTCCATGCCTCGGCAGGCCTACCGGACTCCCTGCTTCGACCGGCTGAACTGCATAGTTCGGCCTGCCGGAAGCCAAGTTCGATCGGCCCGTCATTTCCCCAGGTTCGGCCTACCGGACTGAAGAACATCGGCCTGTCGATCCCTATTCTGGCCTGTCGAACACGTGATCCGGCCTACCGAACTGGGAAAACCCAGAAATTCAGCCACGGGTTTCCGATTTCCCCAAAACATAAATCTTGATTGTAACCTGTTTTTCTCAAATTCCAGGCATAGAAAACAATCATAGTTGATAGAAAAACATACTAGAACACATTTGGACTCATTTAAACAAGATTTAAACTCAAAAATCTCAAAAATCCAAAAATGAGAAAATGAGGAGAAAAATGAAAAATCTTGAATCCAATCCGTTTTTCTTCAATCTAAGCTTAGATTCTAGTTGTTCTAAGTTCATTTAACTCAAATCAAGGGTTTTCTAGGCTTAAACAAACCTAGATTTCAAAAATGCACAAAATTGAAAATTTTAGAAAAAGTTTAGAAATTTCAAAACTAACCTCGAATCGAAGCTTCAATCTGCGTTTTCGGTTGCCAAATCACATTCCCGAGCTTCCTCCTTGCTAATCCGAAGCTTGGATTCGAATTTGACCCAAAAATTCAAGGAGAAATTGAGAGAGAGAGAGGAAACTGAGAGAGAGTGAGAGAGCCACAGGAAGAGAGAGAGGAGAGAGAGATCTGAGAGAGTGAAGAGAGAGGAGGGAAAAAGGGAAATAAATAGAGAAAATTTGTGGGCGGTTTTTACTGTGTGAAAACCAAATGTCACCCACTGTTTTGTAAAACGGAATATTTTTAACATTTTACAAATTGTTATGTTTTAAAACTCATAACATCATTTTAAAACAATAAAGAATCATTTGAATTTATCAAATTAACAAAACAACTTAAAATTCAAAATCCAACCAAGTAATCAAATTAATGTTGAAACATTAATTATGACACACTAATTCATCATTTATATTACAATAATATTAAATAAATTTCGGGGCGTTACAATATATATATATATATTGGTATCGATTTGGTAATTTTAATTACATTGACAATCGGGCACTGCACAGGATAACATGCAAGCATGTGATTCGAGTCATTTTTGGGGTAGATTTCTGCAGATTCTGATATTCTCTATTCAATTTCAGCAGTTTGGAGACCAAATGGTGAGGCTTATGGAATATTAAAATCTTTCCCCAACCACATTTTAGTGAGAATTGAGAAATAGTTGGATGAAAGTAGCCAAAATTGGAATGCATATATTAATGATATTCGAATGACAACATGATTGATATATCGTCTACTATTCTTTATATATATATCATGTCCAATAAAGCTTAGTTTAGGCCATGTCGTGTGTGCCCTTAACTAAACAGTTTTCGGTCTAAGGGTTTAATCTATCATTGTAGTGATTTGTCACAAGTTTAGTTAAGCTCTACTTTATATATATTTCGAACGGGTTTTTTCCTTTTGGTCTCGTCACTCAAAATTTCTTTGTATTTTACGGTGAATGATTGGAGTGAAATTCTCTTTAAATATGTGGTTATATATGATTAAGTTTGTAATAGTTTTATATTAATAAAGTTTTCATTTAAAAAAAAAAAGTCCAGTTGGCGATGCATGTAACGTACAAGACCTCTATATTATGCAGACTCTGCGTCGGTGGAGAGCTTACAATTTTTTGAAACGTACGATTACGTGGGAAAGCAACATTTAAACTAATTCAATCGTCTTTTAAAGGCGAGTTCAACGAAATTTGACGGTTTTGCAAAAATTATTATTTTTTTGTTGATAGTTGACGCGTAATTTTTTAATAGTTGTTAGAAACTAACACCAACGTTTGTTTATCTAATTGTTTTGTCTAAGATGTGATTGGATCACAAGTTTTAGCATAAAGAAGATTGGTATATGTAGCTTTCTTTACCTAATAAAATTAACAAGGATCACGTTTGCTAGTAAGCTTTTATTCTGAATCACAATTTCCTTAATAGAAACAAAAATACATAAATGTTTCATTTATCATGGTTGCAGACAAAGTCTAACAATAATTTCATATTTAACTCTATTAGAAAGTATTTAATTTGAATTCCTCCTCTAAATTTAGGGAAAAAAATGTTCCTTTCTCCTCCATTTGAGAATTTAGTGAAACAAATACAAATCTAACGTGTATTAATTGTGGTCAAAGGCTTCTCAGGACTCAGTTGATTTTAGCTCTATATATAAGGTATTTAGGAGAGTAGCTTAAACCATAAGTTTGGCTTTAAAAATTGTAAGATATGAGAGCTTTACACTATAACTTTTTAATATAACATGTAAGAGTTTTATGCTGTTCACAGTTTAAATTACTCTTTTAAACATCCTAATAGTCCCACCTATGCATAATTTGTTTTAGTTTATTTTTTCCTTTATTTTTTTAATTTAATTTTCCTCTTTAATTGACTACAATTGACACGGACGTTTTTGCATTAATGCATTAGACAAAATTAGGACCCCAGAGGATTGTCGGTAGGACTTATTCATTATACAAAAATGTCTCCAATCAATCGCAAACTAAAAAGAAAGAATAAAAGAAAAACAAATAGAAGATGGACCCACAATTTGGTGATGTATATCGGAGAGTAGAACCTAATAATTGGGCAAAAATAATGGAATTGGTGGTTAAGTATTATTATAATTTGGACAAAGAAATTACTAAAGCCCTAAAACAGATTTTAATCCTTTTTTTTTCTCCTTCTTCACACGTCACAAGGAAGTCGTTTTGTTTTTTATTTTATTTTATTTTATTTTTCTAGCCCTCCACCGACAGGGAAGGATGCCATTGATGGGTCCACAGGCTTTGCTGTCCACCGAAGCAGCCTCTTTTGTCTGGTTGGATTTTTAATCACGTTCATGGCGAATATCTTTTTCTATTTTTCCGAAAATACCCTTTGCTCGTTGTTATTATAGTTCGATACATATATATCATACACACAAATCCCGTCATAATATGGCGCGTGAAATACCTACTTACAAAACGAAGACGTGGGAAATGTTTGTAAAAATTTTTACGGTTGTTAGGAAAGATGTTTGACTCATGTGGACAATTGACCAATTTTCAGGAACTTTATTACTTCCTAAAAATCCCATATGAGTTAGTTTTCCCTTGAAAAAAAAACCTTATATCACTTAAGTAATTATCACCAAAAATATTTGTGTAACAGTGATTTTGATTTTATTTTTCTTGACAGCAACAAAAAAATTATCCATGATTTTAGTCCTAAAATTTCTTTTAAAACCAATTCATTAATTTTATGTTTGATAACATGAGTTCAAACAAATAAATTTAAACCATTAATAATGTAAAACTTTCACAACTTTAATAGAGTATTTGAAATCGTTAACAATAAAAAACTCTTACATATTTAATAAGATATTTGAAAATACAATTAATTCAAATAATTTTTACTACGATATCTTAAAAAAAATAAAAGTAAAAATGGTTTAAATTAAGATTGCAGTCGTACCCTTAAATACGCCAAAAGTGTAAGATGAAAATTGCAATGTAAATCTTTGATTTATTTTAACTCATTTGTTAACCATTGGTTAAATTTGTGTGAAGGGTATAATGGTACATGGATTGCAAAAAAAGGGTCCTGGTCTCTCTCTCTTTGTGTCTCTCTCTAAAACAGTAATTACATAACAGCAGCAGCGACTTTTATAAGACTAGATACTAGAGACTAGAGAGTTGCAGTTCCAAAGGTCCTTACTTTCACTTCCCACTTGCTGTGCGTAAAGAACTAAGGCCCACTCTCCAGCCTCCCTCTCTCTCTCCTCTCTCCTCTTTATTTCATTTCATTCCTCGTGAGCAGATCTCACATCTCAAACTGGAAACACATCAAATTTAGGAAAACTAAATCAGCATCCAGCAATGGAGTCACAGTGCCCATCACTCACTGGATCCATTGCCAAGCTCTCCAGCTTCGCCATTGCGCTTCTCTTCTTGCTCTCTTGCTTCTCTTTCACTTCTACAGGTCAGTCAGTGCTTCTCTCTCTCCCTCTCAATCATGCTTCTAAAAACAGTTATTTTCTAGTTTTTCTCTTGTTTTCTCCATCTGGGTATTGCTCAATTTCCTCAGATTTGTTGTAGATTTTAAGAAAAGTTTTGATTAAATGAAGGAATGAATTTGGTATGGTAGAATCAAATCAAGTGAAATGCCAGATTTTTCTAATTTTAAAATGCTTGTGAAATTCTTAGTAGGCTTTTTTTTTTTTTTTTTCGTTTTAAAACCATTAGAATTCCCATTCCCATCCCACCGACACTGATATACAGATCCAGAAGAAACAGATGAGTCTGATGTTGATTGGAATCATAACTTCCACTAGAACATTAGGCGTATTAGTACAAATTATTATTCTTATAATATAGTTTCTGACTTCAATTGTTGGAATTCTCTTCTTTTTTTTTTCTTGTCGTTTTTTGCTGCAGATGCGTATGATGCACTTGATCCAACTGGGAATATCACAATCAAATGGGATGTAATCAGCTGGACTCCAGACGGCTATGTTGTAAGTTTGGATTAGCAAGCAGTTTTTTTTTTTCTTTTTTTCTTTTTTTTTTGACGTGACGAAAGCAAACTACAAAAGGAAATTGGAAGCTGGCAATGGTTGACGTAGATTCAGCTTAAGAATATCTTATTAGTTGTGTGTGTTGGGTCTTTAAGTTTTTCTGTTATGCTCACTTTAATATATAAATAACAGGTTAGTGCATAATTTTGTCCAACACCAAAGGAACGTCATTGAACATGTAATTCGAATCAAACCATCACTTTAATCAAATATATTGTATGAACACCAAGAACTCTGCAAAAACAAATAAGACATAGGCATCAGATTCCAAGGACGTTCTTTCGGTGTTGGATGAGATTTTGACACCAACATATAAAGAACACCAAGGACGTTCTTTTGGTGTTGGTGGCATTTCAGATTGCTTATACGGTATAATGATAAATATATATATATATATATATATATATATATATTTTAACCATCTTGTTTTGCCCTTTCCCTGAATTTTCTGATAGGATATATTATGTTTGAATTGGCAGGCTGTTGTTACAATGTATAACTTCCAGCAGTATCGCCATATACAAGCTCCGGGTTGGACATTGGGATGGACATGGGCAAAGAAGGAGGTAATCTGGAGCATGATGGGAAGCCAAACAACGGAGCAAGGTGATTGTTCAAGATTCAAAGGGAATGTCCCGCACTGCTGTAAGAAGGATCCAACGGTTGTTGATTTGTTGCCTGGAACACCTTACAACCAACAAATTGCAAATTGCTGCAAAGGGGGAGTCCTCAACTCTTGGGTCCAGGATCCAGCCAATGCGGCGAGCTCGTTCCAGGTCAGCGTGGGCGCTGCAGGGACCACTAACAAAACTGTCAAATTGCCGAAGAATTTCACGCTTAAAGCACCAGGGCCTGGATACACTTGTGGACCTGCTAAGATTGTGGGATCAACTAAATATATCACTGCAGATAAAAGGAGAGTCACCCAAGCTTTGAGTAAGTACCAATACATTCAAAAGAAATGAAAGGGTAAAAAAAATAACTTGATGAGTGTTTTTTTTAATCATTGATCTAGAGTTACATAAACCTTGTGTGTTGATGTAGACCAAGCGTAAGCATGCCGGTACAAACGAGCACATTTTGGGCATATTATAAATGCGACATCTATAAAGGCTAGCTGGTTTTAGTTTAGAAAGATTTGTGGTTTCAAAAATGAACTTTTGTGAAAATGAGACTCTCAACGGTTAGGCAAAACTACCCCCTATTTGATTGGTGTGCATCAAATGGGCCGAAGGTTGTGCATATATACAATATAACTTGATGTGCATAGCATTCATTGACAGACTAAAACATTTTTGGAACAATTTTCATGATTTTCTAACATTTGCATCTCTTTTGGCAGTGACTTGGAATGTTACTTGCACATACTCGCAATTTCTGGCTCAAAAGACGCCCACATGTTGTGTTTCTCTCTCTTCCTTCTACAATGACACGATAGTCAACTGTCCAACCTGCACCTGTGGCTGCCAGAGCAATAGTACGGGCTCTGGGGGTTGTGTAGAGTAAGTTGTCTCATTTATTTATTTGCTTATTTGAGGCGCTAATTTTTTATGATTTCCTAATCTTTTTGTTGATATTGAATTGCAGTCCAAACACTCCCCATTTAGCTTCAGCTGTATCAAGTCGTGGAAAATCCAATACTAATACACCTCTGATCCAGTGTACTAGCCATATGTGTCCAATCCGAATCCATTGGCACGTTAAGCTCAATTACAAGGAATATTGGCGAGTGAAAGTCTCGATTACGAATTTCAATTACGGATTGAACTACTCTCTGTGGAATCTTGTTGTGCAACACCCTAACTTTGACAACCTCACCCAGATTTTCAGCTTTAACTACAAGTCTTTGACTCCTTATGCAGGCTTAAGTAAGTTCATATTCTTTTTCGTGAATAATGAAGCCTCAAAAGTAGTTTTTTTTTTGTTCGGTAATATATAATTTCCGACATATTTTGATGGTTTTGCAGATGATACTGCCATGCTGTGGGGAGTGAAGTTTTACAATGATTTCCTCAGCGAAGCTGGCCCCCTTGGGAATGTGCAGTCAGAGCTTCTATTCAGAAAAGACAAATCAACTTTTACTTTCGAAAAAGGTTGGGCTTTCCCTCGAAGAATCTATTTCAACGGCGATAACTGTGTCATGCCACCTCCTGATTCTTACCCATGGTTGCCGAATGCTGGTCCCCGGCCAATGGCATCCCTACTTCGCCTTGCCATGACTGTCTTGGCATCTTTTATATTCTTAGTTGCTCTTTCATAAGTGAGTTGAGACTGGCACAAGCAACGAAAGCGATCCTCTTTTCAAGGAAATTCTACAAACTGCATCTGGTTTCAAATACTTATGGCAATCCAGAAGTACGGATCAAATATATTAGTGCAGACAACCTCATGCTAAAGAAATGATTCAGGTGCACTATGGCTTGTCGCTAGGAAATTCAGATTCGTAATCCATTAAAATGTATGAAGATTTAACTTTCACTGCCATTTTTTCTGTTTAGATCTAGCTTTTGCATGGTTATTTATTAATATTTATACAGTTTTCCACTTTCTGTAGAATATTCACAATGAACGTGTTCTTAGAATTGTAACAGGTTTCATGAAGTCTCAGTTGCTGAATGATTATGCTAGTCTTTTGTGCCAGAAATTTCTTTTTTTTTTTTTCTTCATTTGCATTACTGAAGTCACAACTGATGAATGCTTTTGTTGAGTCTTCCATACTGGCATTTTCTTTTCTCTTCTTTTTCATCACCGGCTTAAATCAGCATGTGTTACAAGAGAGTAGGGTATCAAAGTAGCTGAAAGTGAGAAAATAATTTGCTAGCGAACCATCGTAAACACAGCTCAATAAGAATCTAAATATAATAATTTCAAACTCGCTTTGTACAGCTGAATCATCTCAAAGGACTGTACCTTAGTGATGGAATTGGAAAGTTGATTTGTAAGTTCTCGGAAAATCATCGCCACCATATCCACCACAACATCAGAAGAGCGGAGGCCACGATTTTTGAAATTCTAGAAGAATATAGGTGGGCAGAGTTTGGTAGATATGGGTATTGGTCAGGTGGGGGTAGCATACATTCATCACCATTGAAGTAAACTCTCCTCGGAAATCCCCATCCTTGCCTGAGTGTGAAGGTAGTCTTGTCTTTCTGCATTAGCATCTCAGTTTGGACATTTCCATATGGTCCGGCTTCCATCAAGTAGTCATTGAAGAACTTCATGCCGTAGAACATGCCAGTGTCATCTGCATTATACACCAGTAAAGTTGTGCTCACATATTGATCATAACTTCATAAACAACGCCATGTTTCATTGTATTAGGAGACAATTTTGGGTTTTATAGATGGCACTCACTGATGGACTGGTAGGGTTGAAGAGACTTGTAGTTGAAGCTAAATACTTGAGTGACGTTGTTGAGATTGGGATGTTGAACAACCAGTGTCCACTGGCTGTAGTTCCGCCGAAAGTCAAAATTGGTTATGGCAATCTTGACCCTCCAATAAGCCTCGTAGTTAAGCTTCAGGTGCCAGTGGATGCGCACAGGGCACAGGTGTTTTGTGCATTGCAGCAATGGTGCAAAATCCTTCCTTGGTGTGTGGATTCCCGGCTTCTGTAATAGCGTCGAGTTGCTCCTGCATATCCATGAACAAACAATATATTTTTGCGTCCAGTTGTGGATAATTTCATGAGTCTGAATCTGAAAAAGAGACTTTACATGATGCAAGTGTCGTTGTTTTGGCAACCACAGGCGCAAGCTGGGCAAGGAATGATTTTAGGACTGTAGAAAGATGAGAGAGAAACACAACAGCTTGGGTTCTTCGAGGCAAGAAACTTTGAATAAGTACATGTCACGTTCCAGGTCACTGCAAACAAATTTAAACATGGAAATGGAAAAAAAAAATTGAGTTTTTAAAGCAAATCGCTAAATCTTTACTACAATTGGAACCATCCACATGAATTATCACAAAGTAAGCTAAAGTTAACCACTCTCATATTCAAAATTTAGTTGCAATTGGAAACATA
This sequence comes from Artocarpus heterophyllus, assembly GCA_025403435.1. NCBI lineage: Eukaryota > Viridiplantae > Streptophyta > Magnoliopsida > Rosales > Moraceae > Artocarpus > Artocarpus heterophyllus. Next base: position 13,047,980 of record CM046346.1, read on the forward strand.
AGAAAAAAGAGACCAGAAGCTTACACAGAGCTTGAGCTTTTCGCCTACCATCAGGGGAGAGGAAGTGTGAGGAGGGCACAACCTTTGCAGGGCCACAAGTGTAACCTGGTCCAGGACCAAGCAAAGTGTAATTCTTTGGCAGTTTCACCGTCTTGTTTGAGGTCCCGCTGAGCCCGACAGATATCTGAAATGCGGCAACTGCAGCCGAGGGGTCCTGTCCCCAGGAGGCCAGCACGCCGCCCTTGCAGCAGTTGCCGAACTGCTGGTTGTAAGGCGCATCAGGAAGCAAGTCGACCACGGAGGGGTTTCTCTTGCAGCTGTGTGGGATGTTTGTCTTGAACTTGGAACAGTCTCCTTGCTCCGTGGCCTGAGCTCCCAACATTGACCAGATTATCTCCTTTTTAGCCCATGTCCACCCCAGACTCCACCCAGGGCTCATGAAGTGCCGGAACAGTTGGAAGTTGTTTATCGTCACCGACGCCTTGTGTGATTCAAAGCAATTTATTTGTCACCATTTTTTCTCATTGATTTTATAAAATTGAAAAGAAAAATAAAATTTTGGATTTTGATATTCTTTTTCCTTGTTTTTGTGCTAAGAATCAATCTTCTGAAATAGTAACTCAAAACGAACTTAGTTGACATAGTAACTTACCATATAACCATCAGTTGTCCAAGACATGATATCCCATCTGATTGAAACGTTTCCATTTGGATCAAGTGGGTCATAAGCAGCTAGTAGTGATTAAAAAACCAAAAAAAGCAGGATCAAACAAAGAAGAAAAGAAATAAAAATAAAACAAAAGAGAGAGAAAACTTATTAACAATGGATATGTTTATGGACTATACCAGCAGGTGATGATGCCATGCAACATAGAACTGCCAAAAAGATGAACTTCAACCCTGAAAACGAATGGCATTGCTGCAAATAGGGGCAAATTTTTCCGCCATTAAGAATTTTTAGAATCGTGTGTTCGAGAAACATGCCGTCGAGTTTACCGGATCTCAAGCTTTCCGACTAGGGAGCTGAGAAGATGCACAAGCACAAGATATTTACTCAGCTGCATCAGATTCTGGGGTGTTATAAAGTTGTAAATATTTGAGGCGGCTGAAATGTTGAAAGTGAAATGCCTCAAGATATCTCACCTACTGGTTTTTCCAGTTACTATTGTATGTGATATTTCATCTCATGTGATTTTTTCATTCCCTCTTTCTCTCTCTCTAACACACATTTTCACTTTACTGACTTCATTTTTGGTTCAGTTTATGTGTCTGCATCTGAAGCTACACTTTGGGGTGAGCTTCACTTTCAACATTTTGTGCTGAAAAGTGTAGCCCAATGATCAATCCTTTTAGAATAATGGAAAGTTTTGCTTAAACTCATGTCGGCAAAGGAACTACTTCAAGTTCAAGATTTTCCTTTCTAATCTAGAGTTCTCTCAGTTTAAGCCATTAAAAGTTACTGCAGCCAAGTGCATGGCCAAAGCTGAATTGAAGAATTATAAGAAATTCCCCAAAAAAAAAAAAAAAAGGTATGGTCATTTTATTTTGATGTTTTTAATCGTTGAACTATTAGCATTGTGATAATTTAGTCTCTTAATTTTTTTGAATAATTAATTTCCTCTTTTTATTTTTGAAAGGCTAGCTAATTAATTCCAAACGTTGCTTTTTTGGCATTTTTTTATTTATGATCACTAAATATATTGCGACTTTTAATTTAAGAAAGATAATTACATATTCATAACAGTCTTATAAGTAGCAAAGCTTTTTTTCAACTCCTATGAAATGCTTGATAACATGATTGCCTCCGTAAAATTTCAAGTTTTTAGGAGAAAGACGGTGTGATTGCCCCCAAAAACCTTATTTATATGTATTATTATTTTAATCAATACTAATTCATGGGTTGGCTGCTATATGGTTTTGTAACGGGAGTGTGGTTTTCCTACCATTATCAAATAACAAAGATTACTAACATCATTGCCAAAGCCAATTTTGATGTACATATTTTACCAATTTTCCCTCCACTATATTGCCTAGACAACATACACTCCAAACTTTAAAACATATTTATTGCACCTCTGAACTATAATATTTCTCCATATTCACCTCTGAACTTTAAGATGTGTTGTCTTTTGGCCAGCTTAACACTTGTTACACATATTAAAGGAATAAATTCATTAGTTTCCCTAGTGCACTTGCTTTTGAGCAGCATCTCTAAGGACTAAATATATAGGAGTTTGGCACCCAAATTATTCAATTCGAGCCAAAGACATTCAAAAAAAAGTTTCAAAATTTAAGGGGTGAATTTGAAAAAAAATTATAACTCAAAGAACACAACAGATACGTTTTAAAGTTCACAAGTGATATCCAATTTTAATTCAAACCCAATTTTTTTTTACCTGAAAACAAATTCGATATTTTAAAATAATTTTTTTTATCATTAAGGGTGCCCCCAAAAGTAGAGCTGAGGGCTTGAACCTTGGACCTCTCCCTAAGTGAGAGTCTTAGAATCAAACCCACAACCACTCTATCCACCCTTTGAGGACATATTCTGAAATAATTGAGATAAAAAATGGGCCAAAATCAAATTTCTCACCTTCCTCACCATTGCTTACAATCAAAGATTGAATCTCACTTTCTTTCCTCAATTTTAGCTTTATATAGATCTAATCTAAACCCGAACCAACTCTTAATTGGACACTCAATCCACAAATTGCATATCAAAATTTCGTAAGGCTAATGCCAGCATTGTTTCAACCACGTCTTGTCACATTCACAAAACTTAACCTGTGTATCATGAACTTAGTTGTTCATACCACTTGATGTAGAAAGAAAAATATGATAAAGACGCTACACGATAGAAAAGAGTTCTTAAAGTTCGTTGATTCTAGTACAAATACTAGTTTGGAACAGGCATGTTAAGAAGTGAGCATGACGTGGCCAATTCATCCAACATGATTATTAAATGTGCCAAACTCAACACTTATTAAATAAGTCCGACGCAATATTATTTTCGGACACAGCACATGCTAAGGGCATGAAACGAGCACGGACTCAATAAGCATGAAGCAAGAGACAATTTGCGCACAAATTATAAAAGTAGTTAAATTTACTTGCTATATTTTAAAAAAAATACATTTATTTCGTGAAGGAAAATCTAAGAATAATGAGAAAAATAATTACACTTACTAGAAGTAAATAACGTACCTTTCTCAAATGTGTGACTTATAACCACATTGTTTTTTCTTATCAACATCTATAGTTCTTGCACTTTTTCTTGAACTTGGACTCAATTAGCAAGTTGCCCCTAAAAGATTGGATGACATACGAAATGATGGTTATTTAAGCAGTTATCTCAAAAGATTTGGACGTTGTGAGATGGTGGTTGAGAAAGGTTACCTTGCTCTTAAATTAAGGGGAATTTGGCCTTGTTTGCATGTAGAGCAGGAACAGTATGGACTTACTCGCATGTTGAGGAAGGCGTGGCCTTGCTCGTAAGTTGAGCAGTGGGTTCTGGTCTTAGACGCATATTTTGTAAGGACAAGTCCTTTGCTCTCTTGTTGAAGAGGGACATGGCCTTCCTCTCATGTTGAGATAAGTCATGACGTTTTTCTCATGTTAAGAAGAGGCATGACCTTGCTTACATGTTGAGAAGAGAAGACCTTGCTTACATGTTGAGCAGGGACATAAACTTGCTTACATGTTGAGCAGGGACATGGCCTTTCTCTCGTATTGAAGAGGGCAAGGCCTTACTAGCATGTGTCTTTAACAATTTTGATTGTCATTAAAGCCGCTTCAATGTCTTAAAAATGGAAGATTTGAACTCTTAACCTCTATTTTAAAGACGTAAAAAATTAACCTTAGCTTATAAAATTTGAGTTATAACAGCCTCTAAATTTGTACGTGTGGTAAATTACCCTAGATTTATCACAAATAGTGAAATTATATCAAGTAATAATATTTCGAAACTAATGGAAGTAAACAACATAATTAATTAACTTATTAATAGTTTTTTAATTTATTAAAGGTTTTGAATATATAAATTTTTTTAATCTTACCCTAAATTCAGGTTCAACTATCCTAAATAAGGTTCACTGTGACACCCGTTATTTTTCCTAACGGGTATTAAGGCAATTAAATTAATTTTTAGTATGCCAATCAAAAATTTGTTTCATTTAAAATCTATTTCACAATATTTATTTCTACTTATTTTTAGAAATTTCAAAAATTTCCTATACTTCTTTATTATATTTACCAAAATGTCATGGTAGACCCTCTTTTATTGTCTTTCACGTGTAATGGTTAAAAAGAAAATAAATAAATAAATAAATAAAAGAAAAGACTTGAATCAAACAAGTCACATGCTTTGGTTCCCCACAAAGGCCTTATTCTCTTTCTTTTCTTTCTTTTTCTGAGTCTCCCAATAAGACTATTCATTCATATACCCAAAGCCACCAACTCCTAAAATATATCAGACAACTAATTTTTCCCCACATTTCACACCACTAACCCTTTCTCTCCCTCTTTCTATTTTGCCTCTCTCCTTCACCTTCTCCATCTGATCAAAAAGTTCCATCTCAACTCAGGATCTCTTTCCTCAAGCAAAAAGTCAAACTTAATAACAATTTCTCAAGGAAACAAGGTAGAGTTTCTAACCAAAAACTCAAATTCTTCTCTACCTTCCCTTTATTCCAAGTTACTATGTTCAGATTATGTAATTGTTCTTCACTTCGTGATCTAGGCTTATGCTTTTATATGCATGCAAATTGAATTGTGTTTGTTTTGGGTTTGAACAATTTCCTATTTAGATCACGTTTTTGTAAAGTTCTATAAAAATCAATGTTTGAGAATTTTAAACATGTTTTATGCATAAAATTTGGGAAAAAGATTTATATGTTTTATTGGTATGATAATCTATGGTTTTTATGTATTTTTCATGTTTTGGGATTTGTTAAAACAAGTCGAACTAAGTTTTTAAAGCTCAAAATCTTTAAAAACAGAAAGCTGGAGTTTTTTAGATTTTGCCTCGATTAGCAGGCCAAACTATGCCAATCGGCAGGCTGATCGGATAGTCCAAATTCATATGTTTTTAAACGATTTGTGTTACAAAATATTCTAAGGATTTCATATAAATGATTATGGCACATTAACAAGAATAGTAGAATAGATGGTAATCAGTATGACTGTGGATTAGGAATTGAGTTAAAGTATAGTAATTTTATACATCGTAGAATAACGAAGTACTTGAAGCTTACGTGGTGAGCTTGGTATCGTGAGCTAAAAGTTATAAGCATGGTATTCACCAAGAGGTAGGGATTTTATTACTCATCTTTTGTAAGGTTTTGGTAAATTAAAATTTGTTGTTTTATGTTGCAAGAAATGTATATGATATTTTGAATGTATATGATTATATCTATAACATGATAATGTAGAACTCGTCCTGTATTGTAGAGCGAGGAACTTAATGATTTGACACACGTTGTTGTAAATTGAGAAGCATGGTTAGGAAAACTAACTCTATAAATAACGAATGAATATAGAGAAATTGTGAGACGTGAAGAGGGCAGCGGTTACGTCCTTAGTCATGAATACCCTAAAAGATAAAATAGGGGGAGGTGATAACGCTCTCTTGGGTCGAATGTCCCAGAACACACTATATAGGAATCGACTTAGTGAGGACTCGAGGCTTGATGTCCCTTTACCAGAGCACCCTTGGAATGTTGAGAGGGTGATTAAGCGCTCCCATTTGGGTTTCGTTGAGTTGAGTGATAACATATTCTATTGCACGGTGGATGTAAATGAGCATAATTGAATCCTCAATTAATATGTATATATATATATATATGTGTATGGAACTTGGTAAGAATGATCATAAGAAATTCACCGGAATTGAACATGATAATATTGATGATTAAAGTTGAGAACTAATTAGCCATGTAGGTTTTTAATGTAGTAAGGACGAAAACCTAAAGGTAAGTAATGTTTTCCCTACTGAGCATGTTGTCGCTCATTCTCTTATGTTTTATCTTTTCAGGACTCACTAAGTATGAGGTGGCTACGAGAAAATAGTTGAGGAAGCTATGTAGTTATACTACATTGGGGATTGCTTCAATTGTTAAGAATGCTCTTCATGATAATGTAAGCATCGATTGTTACTTTCTGTGACTGTATTAAGATATGTTGAGGGTTGAAATGATGATGACAATTTTATATTATTAAATTTAAGGTGCTACATTAAACTGTGGTTAAATTATTGTTTATGTTTTTATTTTGATTTGATAGTTTTCATTTAAGCCTCGGGTAAATTTTATTTTTGAAGTTTTACTTTTATTTTTTATCTTTATTTTAATTCATTAAAAACTACTAACCCCCATATAGGGACGTTACATTCATTGCCCCGCCCCTCCCCCCTGGAAGTAAACAACGAAATTAATTAACTTAATTATAGTTTTTTTAATTTATTAACATTTTTGAATACATAATTTTTTTAATTTTACTCTAAATTCAGGTTCAATCATTCTAAATAAGGTTCACCCCCACCTACCCCCGGGCCAAAACACCACTTTCTATCACAAGACATCTTTGCACGAGGCTGCCATTTATAAGCGGTGTTCTTTGAGAATAAATTTTTAATTATTTATTATTAAATAATTTTACTATTTAATAACTATAAATTAATTCATAATTAATTTATTTTGAGTGATATTTAATTTAGAATTGCATAATTCTAAATTAATTAATAAAACTAATAATTTCATTTGTCCAAACAATGTTAACAAGAAAGATGGGAGAACTAATAGAACATAATTTCAAAGTCCAATAAAACCAATATCTTAATTAAACCCTTTAATTAAATTACTCTTTTATTAGTTCCAATATTACTATACTAAAAACTTGGAAATTGTACTCTTGAAATAGATCTCATTACTTATATTTTAGAGTTGTCCATTTGTAGATAAATTGAACATTCATAATTATGGCTAGATAAAATCATTAACTTCTTTAGTCACTTCTTTATCCTTGAATGCCATTGATTCTCTAATGAATAATAAATTTATGAACTTAATCATGAATTGAGCGCTCATATTATTCAGTACTCGAATCAATACTCAAGAGAATCATTTACCCACTTCTCGTTAGAGAAGAAATAGATTCTATCTTGTAATATTAATATTTTCGGCTACTTACTTCACTATATCTTCAAAGTACAAGGAATATGATTAGATATTAGAATCTGTACCAAGTAAATTAAAAGACATAATTCTATAAATAGGAGTTTTCTTGTAACTTAAGATTAAGATTATCTTACATATGACCATCGGTCGATATCATTAGAATTTACTATATTCTAAAGGAAATTATCTAGCCGTTCATATCACATCATGTCCCGGTCCTACACATTCCATTATTAACTGTGTACTTATTTAATGACTCACTATAGTAATAGTTCAGATAAGGCTATGTTATTCTCAATGAAAATGATCTGCACTAGTAATGCTCAATTCAAGATTGTATACTTTAATTGCATAATTAATTATAATAATCGATTATATATTCCTGACTATGTTAGTTATCAGCCTTAAGTATAATCATCTTATAGATAACACTTATATGTAATATTTAAGATCACATAGATAATAAAAGAATTTCATTGATATTAATAAAGTATTCAAAATACATGCAACATAAAATACAATGAAAATTTTACTTTATTTATTTATAAATATATCATTTATAAAATATCACATGCGCTTTAAGGGCATCTATTTTAACATAAACATGATACTTTGAAGAGACACGTATAGTACTGACAACTGTATATCTATAATGAAAGGCGCAGTAGTAGTATTTTGAGTAAATTTGAGGGAAGTTTTGGATATTTTCCTTTAAATTTATTTCATATGACTTGTTTATCCGCACTGCTCTTTATATGTTAAACTCGGTGTGTGCGAAACGAGGAGTGTATATGGTTTGGTCGGTTCAGTTTTAAAAACCATCGGTCGACCAAACTAACCGTTTGGTTTTGCAAGAATGAGGGCATGAAGAAAGAAACAACAGTCATTGGCGATCGATTCGGTCATAGTTTTGATAGTCTGTGCAAGCCTTTGAGAAGAAGATGAAGAAAACATTAAAAAAAAAAATAATAAAATAAAAAATAAAAAAACAGAGTTGGACATCATATTTCAACAACAATCAACACACAAAACGCATTACAAAATAGGTCTATTCACTGAATACAACATACTCAACATCAGATTGAAAAAATTCTTAACCAAAAAATCATTGACAACACAAGCAAGATGAGAAATAGGCAAGATGAGCACCAACAGTGATGGTGGAGGTGAGATTAGCAAAGGAGAAGATAAGCGAGGTGAACGTGAGACCAGCGTGGTGGAGTGGACTACTGTGCAACTGTGCACGTGAGATATGAGTTAGAAAGAGGCGTTCGTTTTGAGAGGTTGAGAGGGAGAGAGGAGTCATGGTTTCAACAAGATGAATATTTGAGGAGGCCTAGAAATATTGTCATTTAATAGCCGTTTGGCACAACTTTTGCTTATGTTTCTAGTTAATAGAAGAAGAGAAGTAAAAGTTATAGCTTTTCAATAAGTGTTTAGAACCATATTTTTAAAAGAGTTTTAAAGATCAAAATGATTTCAATTATTTTTAAAAGTTACGAAATATTAAATTTTAAGCTTATAATGTATTATTGATACTCTAGTACAAGTTTTAAGTCTATTTCAGAAGTGCTTTTTCGAAAGCTATATTTATGGCTTTAATAAAAAGCACTTCTAGAGAGCAAAAGCTCTTATAACAGTTTATTCAAATACTTCCAAAAGTAATTTTTGGACTCAAAAAGTTAAAAGCAACAGGCTCAACATGTTGTGAATCATAGGATTGTAGATGAGCTATTCGGGTTACTGCCTTATTAGGCTATTAGGATTTATAAAATCTTTCTAAATAAAAAGCGAAAAAATTATCACACCCTTGGTTTAGTTTAGTTGGAATCAAGGATTCAAATCTGTAACCAAAACCAATCGTGATAGGTTTGGTTCCATTTCTTTTTTCGAAAATTGTAAGAAATGTTATTTTTTCAAAATTAATTGTAATAAATGTCAAATTTTAAAAATATTGATAGTAAATGTCAAATTTATGATGTAAATAATTTATCTATACCTTTATTTATAGTGTGTAATTTTTATTTACACAATAAATAGATTTATGGTAGAAATAATATATTTACTTCATTGTTTACAATGTAAATATTTCTTATTTATATAATAAAAAAGTTGTTCATATGGTAAATCTGACATTTATTACAAATATTTTTAAAAGCTGATATTTCCTTCAAGAAGTTTCAAAAATCTGATATTTCTCTTATCCTCTCTCTTTTTTTTTTAACAAAAAGTTTTTAGTGCTGTTGGTCAAAAGTTGTTAATGGTTGAGTAGATTTTGTCGATTAATTTGGTTGCCTTGATTTTTTTGTACATTCCCACGTGAAAGGTAAAAAATATTTGCACTAAACAACATAGTTTCAATTCTTAATATAAGCGATAGCATATTATCAAAAATATTTAAGTACATAGTATTTTTAAAATCACGTGTTCTTTTTAAACACTTGAATCTGTAATTTTACCTTTTTTTTCTTCTTTTTCTTCTTCTATTTTCTTTTTTTAGTTTTTTGTTATCTCAATATTATTTCATGTTTTTCTCTACGTTATTTATACTAAAATAAATTTCATTTTAATCTAAATTTATTTACGCAAGATTGTTATATTTTAGTCTATTTATTTTTAATCTCAATGATTGAAGGTCTAATTCTCTTATCGTTCCTAAAATAAAATAAAATAAAATTGGTTGAGTAACGCAATTATTAAGGGTCCATTTGGTAAATGGATTCGAATTAGTGATTTGACTTGAGTTAGTATGATTTGAATTACGATTTGAATTAATGATTTGAATTATTATCCAAATTGATGTTTAGATGTGTATTTAAAATTTAATCTGAATATAGAATAAAATTAGAACTTGTGTTTGGAGAGATAGTGAAAATAATTTTTGATTTATTAACAAATCTAGTAAAATCTTAATATTAATGATCCTAAAAATATGTAATATAGATCTTAATTTATTCCTCTCTTTATTAGAAACACAATGAAAAAAATTATCTCAATTGGATAACAAATAAAGAAGTTATGATTTTTTTTCCTCGAATATAGGAGAGAGAATTTTAGTTTTTACTGTAGTAGAGATATCTAAGTATCATAAGTTTAGAAAAGAGTCAAAACTCTAAAAACTTGATTATTAACACTAAAAAGATTTAAATTTTAAGAGAAATAAGCACATTTTTTAAGAATTTTTAATACTTAAATTTAAATTTAAGTGTAAAACATCTAAAAAGTTCTCGAAACAAATGATCTTAAACACACCACTTTTACAGAACACGTGTCAAATTGTACTGAAGCATTGATTTCCCAAAGGCATTCAAGAACAAGCAGAGAAGAAGAACGAGAGAAGGAACAAAAACATAAAAAACTTAGAGAGAGAGAGATTATCCGATAAGAGAGAGAGATCAGAATCATGATAATGGAGACGTTCTTCGTATCACACGGATCACCGACTCTCTCGATCGACGATAGCCTCCCGGCAAGACACTTCCTGAAGGAGTGGAAGCAAACACACACCCAATTCCGTCATCGTAATATCAGCTCACTGGGAAGCTCATGTCCCAATCCTCAACATCATCTCTCCCCCCAAAACCAACGACACAATCCACGACTTTTATAACTTTCCCGAACCCATGTACCAGGTTTCAATTTGTTGCTTTCTTTCTTTATTTTGCTCTTTTTCTTTAAATTTTTTTTTTCAATTCTTGTCCTTATATGTTGGAACTATTAAGCTATATATCTCTCTCTCTTTCCCTCTAGAGAGATCCTTTGTTTGATCCAGAAAAAAAAAGTTTGATTCTTTTTCTGTGCAAGATTTCTGGGTTTGGGAGAATGAAAGGGATCTGAATTTTGGATTGTTTTGATTTGTCTTTTTTTTTTTTTAATGGATTGGTTTAAAAAGCAGCAAATTTTTAGACATTAAAACGGTTTTAGTTTTTTTTTTTTCATCATGTTAAAGCTTTTTATTCTGTTACAGTTATTTTTTTGATTTTATTGAAAAAAATTAAAACAGTTTACCTGTATAAAAAAATATGTCTTTTTTATTTAAAAAAAAAAACTTTTACCCAATTTAAAAATTTTTTTTGCCCCTTCATCAAAATCTTCCAGATTGAAAATTGTAAATTTTAAATTTAATGACATTTTTTTGGGTGTTTTTTTTTTTTCGAAGAAAAAGATAAAGCAGAGGTGCGTAGGGGGGGTCTGCCCGTGTAATTTTGCACGTGTATTATTGTGATATGTCAGTTTGAGCCAAAATTTACCTTGAAAAGAAAGAGCTAAACATTAACGTTGAATTTACGATTGTTTCTGTTGAAAAAATGTGTTGTATGATGTAAAACTGTTTCTAGAAATGTTAATTAGGCCAGCAGCCCAACAAATACAATGGACCGCATGAAATATTTTGAGCCTGACACAGCACAACATGATAATCTATTGGGCTAGATTAAACACGACATGAGGTGGTGGTTATAGTGGGCTCATAATTTTAAGCGCATAAGCTGGACACAACACGACATGAAACACGAGCATGACCAACATGATGGGCTATCATGGAGAATATAAATTTTTTTATTTTTTATATGTGATTTTAATGATAATTACAAATTTTTCAATAATTAAAAAATCACCATCTTTATAAATATAATTAATTGATGTCACATTAAAAAAAACATAAATTAATTTATATTAATGTTTTTTTATTTTTAAAATCTCAATAGTCAACAAAAAATATATTAAACACAATATAAAAACCAACTATTACTAACCTTAATTACGTTTGAAAACTTTATCTTTTAGCTTAACAAGTTAAAACACTGGTCGAGCAAAATGCCTCATTCCCTATAAAAATTGCCTTGTTTTCTAATTAGAAATAATAGTGCTAATCGATGTTTGTCTAACCAATAAAAAATTGAAAAATTCTTTGGCAGAGTATGTACAAAACGCAATGAGTAAAATATAGTCATTCCGTCATCAGATTAAATCCATGTACATTACTTTCAAAAAAAAAAAAAAAATCCTTGTAAAACTTTTAACTGCTGGATTGTATTAGTCTGTATTAGATGTAATAAAGTTTTCAACGAAAATCGATGAAAATCTTGCTATTAAAGCTTGTGTCATTCTACCCTGAAGACATCTATTATATGGGGATTTATAAATCGCAATATTGATATTTTGTTATCAATCTCATTTTGCGTAGTTACTTGACTAAATTACACACACCCATATATATATACATATATTTGAAAAGTGACGGTAGCTTAGTTAGTTGTAAGTCCCTCCACTCCAACCATAAATTGAGGTTTAAGTCACGCTTAGCCCCACTCAAAAGTAATGGTATTCCCTCTTCATTGTACAAAAAAAGTACATATATACATACATATATATATATTTTATAGCCTCGCCGAACACAACTGGTCTGCTGACGAGTCAAAAATGATTTTTTAAATAATAAAAAAATTCTCATTTTGCATAATATAACATCATATTTCGTAATCTAGTTTGAGAACTATAAAAAATATTATATTTATAAGAATTTTGATTAATTCTTAAACTCATAGAGTCAAAACTCAAGCTAACAGAATTCTCATCAATTTGGCTCATTTAAGTTGTACTGCATCTTCATGTATTCCATAAAGAACAATAATTTAAATTAGTAGACAAAAATAGTAAAAACATAATACGCATATCTACATGTCACATGATATAGTGTTTTGCATAAGAGTCATAAACTATTCATTTTAAAAGTAAAAATTATTCAACGATTAAATAAGTCTTAATAAATATCTTTTTATTGTTTTTAGGTTCAAAATATTAGTCAATTTTTATTGAAAAATAATGAAAAAAAGTCCTATAAAATTGATTTATGTACAAAAAGAAAATTCTCAGTCTTTTTGGACATTTTGTACAAATTTTTTAAAAATATCCTAGATTTTCACGAATATTCATCGATATTACAGATATTTGTCGATATTTTATGGACAACCCAAAAGAAAAAACGTCCCTTTCCCCCAATATCCATGTCAAATATTGTGGACATTTTCATCGTTGGTCTTATTTATTAATTAGATATATGTGGCACGCAATTTAAGAACAATTTCATGTAATTTTCTTCAGCTCTTGAGTAACTACTATGCTAGCTAGTGTTACATATTTCAAAGTGCTAAATGATGGTGTGTTGTGGATTAGAAGATGTGAACAATTACCTAAAGAAGGCACCTTCCCCAAAAATGGCACACCCTTGGCCGGAGCATTTCTACCCGCTGGATGTGTCAATTGGCGTGGCAGACGACAAAGCCAAGGCGAAGCTGATCGACCATAGCTGGACCGACGGTAGCCTGTCTTATGCCTCCTATCAGTTCACTACTCCTAATTAGTGTCACTGGCTGTAATAAGTTGATTACTATCTTTCAAAAATAAAAAATTGCTGGTGATTGGTTCGTCATTGACTCGTTACCAAGGCTTGTAATGACTCCCTACGCACTATTAGGGGAGACTCTTGCTGGTTGCGTTGTAGAATGATCATGTGTGTTTGTATCATAGTTTACTTTTTGTGACGAACCTGTAACAATTTGATGTATGTCGAGTATATTTGAGAAAGTAGTTAGAACTATATAGTCGGAACTAAAACCTTACAACATGTAAGAGCTTTGTAGCATGTGAGAGTTTTAAACTGTAATATATTTTAACTTTACACTATGACGTGTAATGGCTTTATACCATAACCGTTGAACTAATATGTTTTTACAACGTTGTCAAACAAAACCATTGTGATGATTGATCTTGTAATGTCTGATAGACTATTAATGACTGATACATTAAACGCGAGAGTAAACAAAATTATTAGCCTATTACCATAAACAAATACTTGTGCAAAAAACAAGTTAAACCGGATAGAAAACAAAATTGTTAGCCGGTTACTATAAACTAGATACTTGTGTAAAAAAATGCAAACAATCATAATGAAATTAAAATTAGAAGACAACTATATGTATAGTAAACATGCTAAAGAAATATAATATTGTGCAAATAGAGCTTGTCAATTTGGTTGGGCCATCACTTGTCTTGCCAAGCAGTATCAGAATAGTAAATTTTTTTAGTATTACGTTTGTTTTAGAATATGTTAGCATGATTTATGGTGTCTAAAAAGTAAAAATAGTTTTGTCTTGTTATGACAAAAGAAAAGAAATTACAAGGAAAGATTAACTAAAACCCTTTTTTTTTTTTGGAGGTTATAAAAGAAAATAGAAAAGGTAACAATAAATTCTAACAGTTTATAAGCCAAGTACCTTAATGCATTCAACTTCATCTTCCGAGTATCGAGTTAGAAATATTCCAAATATTTAATTTTGATATCCATATAAAAACTAAATATTAAGAATTTATTATGTTCAATGTTCTCTTTAAATAGCATTAAAGATATTATAAGCCTCCCGAACTCTATAAAATCCTAGGTCATATTATCCAATACTCGCATATAAAATTCTCTCTCAAGTGTAGAATTCTAAATACTAAATTATCTAATTCATGACCTATAAATCAGAAACATTAAGAGTAGAATGATATAAATAAATTAAAGGAAAATATATTAAAAATAATTAGACAATAAAAGACATAGTATCAAGAATAGGCTACATCTCACCTCCAGAAAAAGAAAGATTAGTTCATGATAAAATAAAATTAAATTCCAATTATCTTCTCAAACATGAATAGGAATGAGAAGAAAAACTAGTGATTAAAGATGATAAACACCTTTGTCTCCTGACTTCGTCGTCTTCTTCGCCTTCATCGGATTTCTCTCTAGCTTTTTTTGCCTTCAAAAGTCTACCAAAGATCCCCCTTTTGAGCTCTAAACCAGTCCAATTTTACTACACGATTAAGAATTAATATTTGTATTGATTTATTCAGAGATTAGTCTTGGACTGTGAATAAGCAATGAGAACGGACCCGTCAGAAAACAAAATTCCTTGTCAGCTAAGTTAATCACCTCTACCTAGTATAAAATATACATGTTTTATGAAATTTTTGGGAGATAAGATCAAAGGACTAAAAAAGACCTTGATTAATATTGATTTGATGATTGTCCTTTGAGATAATTATGAAATTCTCTCCTCCAAAATGGCACCACCATTAGGCCTTAATTTACAAAAAATTTAGCCCAAATAAGCTTACTTAGAGGCTTACCAACACAAGGTTAAGGAACTAAGTACAATTAGTTATTTGCCTATATAAATGTGGATGCATTAGTTCACTGCCATCCTACATTCACACCAACTCAAAAAGAAAAGAAGTTAGAGAGAGGAAGAGAGAAAGAAGTTGAAGAGTCTCCCAAAAAAGAAGAAAAGTCTCCAAAAATATTGAGTTAAGAAAGTCTCTCCTAAATTTTTCTTACAGTAATTTTTTCCCTCAAAATTATAATTGTTTTAATAATTAAATTATGTTTAAGACAAGATTTTTAATGCTTATGATAGGATTTATAATGCTTATGCTATTATTGAAATTAGGCTAGTATTACGCTTAAATTTATTTAGTTGTTATGAAAATGATTATGTTCAAAGTTTATTTACAATAATTAGTGACTTTTTCAATGAGGTCATAATGTTAAATTAGAATTAGGAATTTAATTTCTCTGTGTAGAGATCCTGCTTTAATCAAAATTAATAGGATAATAATTTTTATGCAGAAATTCTATCAAAAATAAATAAGGGGTTTTACCAGAAAACCATGAAATATTAATTTCTCACAAGCAGTTTTGTTATAACAGTTTTAATTTCAAGGTATCTTATCATAGAAGGCAAATCATAAGATATTATGGCCCGTTTGGTTCGAGTATTTGAATGAAGATTTAAATTTTTGTGAGAGAAAATACTGTAGCAAAATAATTCAAACCGTGATTCAAATATCCAACCAAACGGGCCCTACTACTAAATAGAAGGACACGAGTTAAATAAATACATTTCTGCATGTTCATGTTTCTAAACGTAAAGTTATTATGCTTTCAACTGCTGTATAAGTTTGACAATAAGTATGCTTTTCAGAATATAAAGTTTTGTAGCACATGTTTTTAGCTTTCCTGAAGAAATGATGTGTTTTGCTTATTGCTAGCCAAGACTCTTTTGCTGGCACAAACTCCAGAATCTATTACTTGTGCACAAATAATCCTCTCAAGACAAGGAATTCTCCAAGATTATTAGATTGAGTATCCTCAAGAGAGATTAATCATAACAAAAGCAAATAAGGCCATACTCAAGAATTATCACAGAAGTAAAAGTTTTCAGTATAACCGAGGGTATTTATATGCATGTGAGCATAAGCTTTACTTATTGAGTTTATCTTATAGGATTTAACATGTGTTGTAGATAAATAGAAGGCAAATAGACATAGATGTTGGAATTAAAATATGAAACGCAGCGGAATGAACGGATTGTTGACACACAAAAATTTTTGAAAACTTTATTCATCGAGAATAACTATATAATTTTAATTAGTAATAGAAAGCTTTGAGAATTTTTACCAACCTTTTAAAGACTATCAGGGTATCCTAGTTTTCCTCTTTGACACTACGATCTTCCAAGCCAAGCCTCCACACCAATGGAAAGACGAGTGGGCGTCAAACTGCAAGAATGAATTTTCCTCACATTTATCTGAATCTACTATGTATTCAACACATGAGATAACAGATTTTTTTTTTTAGAGAAGAGCTCTCAGTTTTTCTCTCTGTGAAAGTTACATGAAAAATATTGATCTTACTAGATAACTGTTATCTCTCCCTTTTTATATCTGAACAATTAGTTATTTTTTAATTAATTTTAAATTTAAAATAACCACCATATCGATATATAGGGAAGGAATGTACTCTACATTCCTTGTCCTTGTGTTATTCTAAAACAAATCCAAAAAAAATTCGTTTCAAATATATATATATATATATATATATATATATATATGTATATATATAAACGTTTACAAACGTAAACGTGAGTTTACGGTTTTTTTTTAATAAACATGACTTATTAACATTTAATATATATATATATATATTAAAATAAAAACGTAAATGTTTTACGTTATGTGAACATATATATACATATATTAATAAATAATAAATCTAATATATATATATATATAATAAAAATAAATCTTCTTTATTTAAAATAATAAATTAATTTAACTAACTAATGCTCACTTATGATAACATTTATCACATTACATTATGTGTCACAGAGAACATTTTTTTTGTGTCACATTAATTACTCATGTGTGAAATAATTAACTCAAAATTCAATAATTCTAAATTAAATATCTATAATTCATTTTATACATAAATCCAATATAGTGTTACAAAAGTGGCATTGGGGACCTATGGACCTATAACCCAAACTTTAATAAATTTGATAATTAATCAAACTCTTTAATTAATATGCCAAATTTATCAGTTTTAGTGTTACTCCACTAAAAAATTGAAACTGAACTCTTGAGATTAGTGGAATTACTCAAAGAAAATTAGCGAGTAGTCTATTGATATAATCATTACATATAAGTCAGTCCTCTACAAATAGTTCATAATAAGAGCTAGGTTCAATTTCCGTTTACCTCTCTTATTTTATCTTTATCCTTGAGTTCCAATAATTCTCTAATGAACAGTTAATTCATAATCTTATTATAAATGAGCGCTCTACTGTTCAAACCTCGAATTATCACTCAAGAGAAATATTTTTCTAACTTCCATAAGAAAGGAATGGATTCCTTATCTGTATAATATTATTTCCAACTATTTATAACGTTATGTTTCCAAAATGCTAAGTTATGATCTGTGCTTAGACAAATCTTACTATGCAAGTCAAAAAACATAATGTCATAAATAGGACTCTAATAAATACTCAGCATTAAGACTGTCAAATATATGATCATCTTAGTGATAAATTTGAATACTCTATTTGTAACAGATGATTATTAGAGATTATAATTTATCTGGTCCAGTCCTATATAATCTCATTATATGAAGTACCTCCAATTCAATGTCTCTACATTAATAGTCTGGATAATGATTATTTCATTCTAAATGAGATTGGACCGTACTTGTAATATTTAATTACATATCCCAAACTTTAATTAATTATTACAGACTATTTAGATTATTATCCATAAATTTTATCCCTAAGCATATAACACTTATATGCTAAATTTATAGTCACATAAATAATCATGGAATTTTCTTGATGTTTATAAAAGTATTCATAATACATATAAGCAACAAAAATAATAATAAAAAATTTTGCTTTATTTATTTATTAACAATATGTACAATGACACAGCTTTTAGGACATCATACTTAACAATCTCCCACTTGCCCTAAAGCAGGTGAGACATGTCTCTAAGACCTAAGCCTTCCAAGTGTGCCTCGAAGCTCTTTGTAGGTAATGTCTTGGTGAAAGGGTTGGCAATGTTGTTTTTCGACGCTATCTTCACAACTTCCACATCGCCTCGATGCACTATTTCTCTGATCAAATGATATTTTCGCTCTACATACTTTCCTCTTTTGTGGCTTCTAGGTTCTCTTGAATTTGCTACTGCACCACTGTTATCACAATATAGTGTGAGTGGTTTATCCATGCCTGAAACTACTTCCAGATCATTTAAGAACTTACGGAGCCAAACTGCTTCTTTAGTTGCTTCACAAGTAGCTACATATTCAGCTTCCATAGTTGAATCAGCAATACAATATTGTTTGATGCTTCTCCAAACTATGGCTCTACCACCAAAAGTAAACACTGATCCAGACGTAGATTTATGTGTGTCTTTGTCTGATTGAAAATCAGAATCAGTGTATCCAATGGGAATCAAATTCTCATCGGAATATATCAGCATATAGTTTCTTGTTCTCCTTAGATACTTGAGAATATGTTTAACCGCTACCCAATGATCTAATCCTGGGTTGGATTGATACCGACTGACTATACCCACCGCATAGCAAATATCAGGTTTTGTACACAACATGGCATACATTAGACTTTCCACTGCAGATGCATAGGGTATCCGTCTCATGTATTCTTCCTCTTGAGGTGTCTTAGGACACTGCTCTTTTGAAAGATAAACTCCATGACGTGTAGATAAATTACCTTTCTTGGAGTTTTGCAACGAAAATCTGATAAGCACCTTATCAATATACGATGCCTGAGACAGTGTCAACAGTTTGTTCTTACGATCTCTTATGAGTTGGATTCCAAGAACATAACTTGCTTCTCCCAAATCTTTCATTTGGAATTGGTTGGCGAGCCATTTCTTTACATTAGATAATATCCCTACATCATTCCCAATGAGTAGGATATCATCAACATAAAGAACTAAGAAGACCACCTTCTTATCTTTGATGTACTTGTATACATAAGGTTCATCAATGTTTTGATCGAAACCATAAGATTTAATCACTTCATCAAATATCAAGTTCCAAGATCTTGAAGCTTGCTTGAGTTCATAGATGGACCTCTACAACTTGCAAACTTTTTGCTCTTGACCTTTGACTACAAATCCTTCTGGTTGCACCATATAGATGTTTTCCTCAAGATGGCCATTCAAAAAGGCAGTCTTGACATCCATCTGCCATATCTCATAATCAAGACAAGCAGGAATGGATAAAAGCATCCGAATAGTTTTAAGCATAGCTACAGGTGAGAAAGTTTCTTCATAGTCAACTCCCTCCTTTTGGGTATAACCCTTTGCCACAAGCCTAGCTTTGAAAGTCTCAACTTTCCTATCCACTCCTCTTTTCTTCTTGTAAATCCATTTGCACCCTATAGGTTTTATCCCTTCAGGTAGGTCTATAAGTTCCCAAATTGAATTGGAGTATATTGACTCCATTTCAAGGTTCATAGCTTCCAGCCACTTTTTCTTCTCAGAATCTTCCATTGCGTCACGATATGTCAATGGATCATCTTCACCATTATTAGAGATAGCAACATGTGCTTCTCCAATTTCCCTGTAGCGAGCAGTTGGTCTCACAACCCTCCCACTACGTCGAGGTGGTATGACATTTTGATCAGGAGATGTGGTCTTCTCATTTTGTCCTTCGACGACGGTTGTCGGTTGTGGTCTGATCTGATCAGAAAGTAACTCTTCAAGAACAACTTTGCTACAAGGTTTATAGTTTGTCATATACTCATTCTTTTGAAAAGTGGCATTTGTCGATATAAATACTTTCTTTTCTTATGAACTATAAAACAAACCTCCCCTCATTCCCTTTGAGTATCCCACAAACAAGCATACTTCAGAATGTGGTTCCGACTTGCCGATCTTTCCTTTCAGCACATGTGTTGGACACCCCCATATACGGATATGTCATTTACTAGATTTGCGACCATTCTATAACTCTAAAAGTGTTTTTGGAATAGACTTAGATGAAACTATGTTTAGAAGATATACTGCGGTATGTAGTGCATATCTCCAAAATGAAGTGGGTAATGATGACTAGCTGAGCATAGATCTCACCATATCAAGCAACGTCCAATTTCTTCTCTCTTCAACACCATTTTGTTGTGGTGTTTCAGGTGCAGTGAGTTATGATAGAATACCATGTTCTATCATATAGTCCTTAAATTCAGTATCAAGGTATTCCCCTCCTCGATCAGATCGAAGACTCTTCACCGTCTTTCTTAATTGCTTTTCAGCTTTCGCTTGGAATTCTTTGAACTTTCCAAAAGTTTCAGATTTCTTTTGCATTAGGTATATGTAACCGTACCTAGAATAATCGTTAATAAATGTGACGAAATATTTGTAACCACCACGTGCTTGTACATTCAATGGACCGCATATGTCTGAATGTATTAGCTCAAGTGGTTCCTTGGCCCTTTCGCCTTTTGTAGAGAAAGACCTTTTAGTCATTTTACCTTCAAGACAAGATTCACAAATTGGTAGAGAACTAACTTTTAGCTTTTTTAAAGGACCTTCCTTTACTAGTCTGTTAATTTTGTTAAGATTAATGTGACCTAATCTAAGGTGCCATAGGTATGTTTCATTATCAGAAGAAATATTTTGCTTCTTGGGTTTTGATTGTTCAACTTTGAACATTTCGGTATTAAGCAGTGTTTTTTCATTGGGCCTTAAAGTGTATAGCCCATTTTTCAGATGCGCAGAACAAATATTCAAACCATTTCTAGAAATATTAACATAATTATTATTAAAAGAATCATTAAACATTTGTTCAAATAGCCTGGAAACAGAAATCAAATTTCTATGAAAACAATGAATGTAATAAACATTGTCCAAAATTAAAAACTTATTTCTAAAATAAAGTTTGACAACTCGTACTATTTTTGCTGAAACAACCTCTTCCGTTCCCACTCTCATTGTTTATTCTCCATCGACAAGCTCCCTTGAAGCACTAAGCATCTGCAAAGAAGAACCAACATGGTTAGTTGCCCCTGAATCAATTATCCAAGGTGAAGTATCATCTTCAACTAAACAAGTAAATCTGATTTACCATTGTTCTTCTTTTCTTTGAGCTCCTGAAAAATACTTCTTGCAGTTTCTCTTCAAGTGCCCAACTACGCCACAGTGGAAACATTTTCCTTTTGGCTTATTTTGGTTTGAGCTCTTTTTGTTGTTGTTGCTTTTGTTCTTTTTAGGTTGTCCTCCATTTTTAGACTTACCACTTCCTTCAGTCCTCTTCCTCTTCTTGTTTTGTCGAGCAAAAGAGGAGGGTTGAGCCTCTACAACATTTGCCTCAGCTTCTTTAGTCTTTTCTTTCGAAATAGACTTGAAGGTTTGCAGCTCTTTAAGCAACTCAGTCATATTATATTTCAGCTTGTTCATGAAATAGTTACTTTTGAACTGAAGAAACGTAGGGTAGAGGGTTTTCAAAATCATCCCCGCCTATGTGGCTTCATCTATCACTACCCCGTTCACCTCGGCCTCATGGAGATAGTTAACCATGTTGAGAACATGTTATCTGACCAAGACCCCTGCCTTCATCTTAGCATTCATCACAGCCTTGACGGCTTCATGACGTGTCTTTTCAAAAGGCTTGCCAAACATGTCTTGTAGAGACTGCATTATCTCATAAGCAGTTTTCATGCTTTCATGCTTCATCCTAAGCACGTCAGACATGCCAGCCAAAAGGAAGCAGTAGGCCTTGTTATTTGCCTTGATCCAACGATCACATATTTCTCGTACATTACGAGGAGCATTGGCAGTAGGTGACGGAGGACATTCCTCCATCAGTATAAACTTGAACTTTCGCAAATTACTACAATATTCATGTTACTCTTCCACTTGATAAAATTATCTCTAGTTAATTTTTCATTTGAGAGAATAGCGATGATTGGATTTGACACTGTTGCTGTAATAAATAATTAAAATGACATAAATTAAATGGTTACATAAACGTCATAAATATATGTTTGGAATAGTAAACGTGATGCATGATGCATATGACAAACACACAAAAAATATTTTACTAATTCCACGATTATTCAATTTTAATAAATAAAGTGCCACTGTAGGGTAGGTCAAATTATTTATCAATTGAATTGAGACATTCTCAATTAATAAATATATTCAAAATATCTCATATTTTCTATATTTATTAATAACCATTTATTTTGATTAAGATATAATTAACAATTTAATTATGTCTTTATGAGTGTAACTTACTATTTTAGATTTTAACAACTTAACTCAAAATTTTCGCTATAGGATAGGTAAATTTTAAAATACATTATAAACTCCTATCTCTAAGAAGCCAACCTTGATATTGATTTAAATGGACACCCTCCATAAGGAGGACAAAATCAAAGTGTCACTAGGCGCCACTTAAATCTTACGGTGTTGTGCTAATAGTTGAGACCGCAGGTTATATTGTCATATTATCTTCTCCCACTCATTATTTTAAAAGATGTGTTTTGTCTCATAAAACATCATATGTTTCATACTTCTGGTAAATAAAAATAATTTTTAATTACTAGGTTATATTATGTGTTAATAGAATCCAATTCTACTTACACTTAAATAAAATACCAGATTTTCTAAAAATTTAAATTTATTATGAATTGTCTAAGCTACCCAACATTAAACAATTTAAAATTAGATAACTTAGAATTAATGTAAATTTTACCAAGTCTTAACTATTAAAACCAAATTCACATTATTCGGTTGATTAATAAATTAAGGTTCTATAAAACAAATCCAATTAATTTAATCTCATTAAATTAATTCTAACACATATTAAATCATTTTATAAACTCCTTTATAAAAAAAATATGCTAGTGTATGCATGTCATGTTACAATAACTATAAGTAGGCACTTTCCTAGATGACATGTTATAATGCATGAACATGTTATCACAATCATCACATGAAAATAAACAATGGATTTTTGACCGGGTCCTTTTGGATAATTAAAATTACAACCCATAAAAAAAATAGGAGAAAAATTACAAAGGTCTTCTTGTAAGTTATACATAATTCCCTGCTCCAATTTTGTAGTCTTCATCGGGTGGTTTACTGTGCAACAACCTGCTGGGTTACCCCTGAAATTTGATAGGCCCAAATTTCTCAACTGGGCCAAAAGATCCAATGGACTTCTTTTTCTTCATTGCTCCACATGTAGCAGGTGAAAAAGAGGAGAAAAGAAAGAAAGAAAATTGAAAAGAAATAATAATAATAAATTACAAAAAAGCCTATACCCCTTTATAGGTTTACAAAGATTTGATCTAATCAAACTGAAATAAAATTATCAATCCAAAAGGAACATATAATTAACGATTAAAAATCCATTCATAAAATAACTATTCATCTCGTGAACAAAAATTACAAAGATGCAAAGTGCCCACAAACATGCATCATGAACATGAAATTATCAAAAATAAAATTGTGTTTAATTAAAATTATATATACTATAACCCGCTTTGATGTCATTTGTTGGAATTAAAATATGAAACACAGCGGAATGAACGGATCGTTGACAAATAAAAATTTTTTGAAAACTTTGCTCATCGGGAATAGCTATATAATTTTAATTAATAATAGAAAGCTTTGGAAATTTTTACCAACCTTTTGAAGACTATCAGGGTATCCTAGCTTTCTTCTTTAACACTACGATCTTCCAAGTCAAGCCTTCACACCAATGGAAAGACGAGTGGGCGTCAAACTGCAAGAATGAATTTTTGTCACACTTTTCTGAATCTATTATGTACTCAACACATGAGATAACAGTCTTTTTTTTTTTAGAGAAGAACTTTTAGTTTTTTTCTCTGTGAAAGTTACGTGAAAAAGATTGATCTCGCTAGATAACTGTTATCTCTCCCTTTTTATATCTAAACAATTAGTTAGTTTTCAATTAATTTCAAATTTGAAATAAACATCATATCGATATATGGGGAAAGGATGTACTCTACATTCTTTATCCTTGTGTTATTTTAAAACAAATCCAAAAAAAAAAATCGTTTCAAATTTATATATATATATATATATATATATATAAACGTTTACAAATGTAAACGTGAGTTTACAGTTTTTTTTTAATAAACGCGACTTATTAACATTTAATATATATATATATAGTAAAATAAAAACGTAAACATTTTATGTAATGTGAACATATATATACATATATTAATAAATAATTAATCTAATATATATATATTAAAAATAAATCTCATTTATTTAAAATAATCAATTAATTTAATTAACTAATGCTCAGTTATGATAACATTTATCACATTACATTATGTGTCACAGAGAACATTTTTCTATGTCACATTAATTACTCATGTGTGAAATAATTAACTCAAAATTCAATAATTTGATATTAAATATCTATAATTTATTCTATACATAAATCCAATATAGTATTACAGAAGTGGCATTGCGGACCTATGGACCTATAACCCAAGTTTCAATAAATTTGATAATTAATCAAACTCTTTAATTAATATGCCAAATTTATTAGTTTTAGTGTTACTCTACTAAAAAATTGAAATTAAACTCTTGAGATTATAGTGGAATTACTCAAAGAAAATTAGCGAGTAGTCTATTGATATAATCATTACATATGAGTCAGTCATCTACAAATAGTTCATAATAAAAGCTAAGTTCAATTTTCGTTTACCTTTCTTATTATATATTTATCCTTAAGTTTCAATAATTCTCTAATGAACAGTTAATTCATAATCTTATTATGAACGAGCGCTTTACTGTCAAACCTCGAATTATCACTTAAGAGAAATATTTTTCTAACTTCCATAAGGAAGGAATGGATTCATTATCTGTATAATATTATTTCTAACCATTTATAACGTTATGTTTTCAAGATGCTAAGTTATGATCTGTGCTTAGACAAATCTTATCATGCAAGTCAAAAAACATAATGTCATAAATAGGAGTCTAATAAATACTCAAGATTAAGACTGTCAAATATATGATCATCATAGTGATAAATTTGAATACTCTATTTGTAACGGATGATTATTAGAGATTCATAATTTATGTGGTCCAGTCCTATATAATCTCATTATATGAAGTATCTCTAATCCAATGTCTCTACATTAATAGTCTGGATAATGACTATTTCATTCTAAATGAGATTGGACTGTACTTGTAATATTTAATTAAAGATCCCAAACTTTAATTAATTATTACGGACTATTTACATTATTATCTATAAATTTTATCCCTATGCATATAACACTTATATGCTAAATTTATAGTCACATAAATAATCATGGAATTTTCTTGATTTTTATAAAAGTATTCATAATACATATAAGCAACCAAATACTAATAAAAAATTTTACTTTATTTATTTATTAACAATATGTACAATGTTACAGCTTTTAGGACACCATGCCCAACAATAGAGTGGTCGTTGTCAAGCTCAGAAGGATAAAACGAGAAAATTGTGTCATACAGAAATGCTTGATATAGTCTTTTGGACATCACAATTCACACCATATCATTTCATAAGATGAAATAAAATTTTCATTTCCTATCTACAGTAGTTATATTAAAAAGTTTAGATCATATCATATTTGCATTGTTAGGGATGTTGATAAGTCGATTTTTAGTTGGTCGGTTCCGACCGATGGAGATTGATACTGAGAAATGCAAACCGAGTACTGACCAGTTCTAAGACCAGTTCTAAGAGATGTTTGGTTAATTTTCGATCAATGATGATCGGTTTGGACAACAACAACCAGCCATGCCACAAACAATAATCCATCGGTTACCTCCTCGGCTCCATTTGGTTTTTTTCCCCATAAATTTAATGTATTAGAACCCAACATTTTGAGAACAATAATAGATAAGGTAAATAATAAAAACCAAGCAAATCAAGAAAATTCATCAGTCAACAATAAAGTTCAAACATGATATGGTGTTTAATATATAATATGCTATTATAATTTATAATTGTAATTTTTAAAAGAAAAAATTGGTTGATCATTTCCGTTTTTTAACTAACGGGAAATCTCTTTCGCTAACAAACAATTCACTTTTGTATTCTAACCAAATCTCTCAATTTTGCTATCTGAACTAATTTTTTCTGGTTTTTTCAGTTGATTTAACGATTAGTTTTTGGTTTTTGGTTTTGGAACAACCCTGCTATATTGCTTTAAGTAGTAGCATTTGCCAAAACTACCAGAATAACTAGTTTCAACAAATATAAATATAAATTATTTCGCTTTATAGATTTCGTATCAACAATGTCATCACTCTTTGGGTTCCCCATAGGATCTTTATCGGAGTCTAATAGGGTATTTGGCATGTTGGTTAGAGCTATAAACACTATAGCATGTGAAAGCTTTACACTGTAGCAATTTTTTTTGCTTTTATTGTAGTATGTGAGAGCTTTATAATGTTTCTAACTGAAAACTTGAATAGAACTAACTAATGCCAAACAAGCTAAAAAATAAGCTGTATCTCGTATATAGTCTTCATGATTGTGAATTTGTTGTGTTAACACGTTATTTGACTCCTCAATTTCTAGCCAACCAACTTCATCCTTTAATTAACCATTGTTCTCACTTTAATCCATGATTTGATGTCTCAAATTATCTTCATCTCCGATTCTTCTTGCTAAAATTACCCGAGCTGAATAGTTAGTTCTATCAAAATTCTCTCTTATGTTTCTAGGTATGATTTCCCATGATCTTTGCCACATCTATGTCTTAATATCTTCATAAGAATCAAACTCTTTAAAGCTTATATTTTCTTGTGAAGGTGGAGGAGATTGTTCCAGAATATTGTCTGTTTTGTTTTATCAGAAAGTTCTCTTGGACAATATGACCACGTTTGAAGAATATAATGTTCTAGAAGTCTACTAGAAAAGATATTCATGTGGAGGTAAAATTTGAGCAATATTATTTTAATAAAGCATATTAGTAAATAAAAGTCTTTTTGATGTTGCACATTTGAGAATATAAGTTGTTTCTTTAAGTAGATGTATCAAAATAAACGTATAAATAAAAATATGTGTTTTAGTTGAATATTATTTAATATTGAATATATAAAAATTATTTTGGTGAGGACAAATTGAATTGAAAACTAATTAGGGTGTGGTGTACATATGAAAAAGAAAAAGAGCGAGCTTTAAACAAACATAATTTAGGGAAAAAATATTTTTGTGGATTAATTAGAAAAAACATATTTATTAAGTCTAAGTTTGACAAAATAAATATTTTTAGAGGATTGTAAAAAAATATAAGATTTTTAAGGGAGGAAAAAAGCAAAAAGAAAAATTAATTAAAAATGACAAAATAACTTAATGTAGGTTTGAACAAGGGTTAATTTCATTTTTATGCTATGCATTTTGAGGTTATCATAACTTTATACCTTATGTTTTGAACTTCAATACTATTATGTCTTCATATTTTAAATTAGTGAATTAAATTCTTACCTTTTTGCAGGTTAAATTTTGATTTTAACTGTATAAAATACTTAAATATCCTTCATATTTTGAAAATTTTTTTTTCTCAAATTTTTACTGTAACTTTCAATTTTTCTTTAAGTAAATAACTCGGTTGGTCCCCATCCTTTTTAAAAAGGTGCAATTTGATTCCCAACTTTTCTATTTAACTAGGTCTAACCTTAAAAAAAAGGTGCAATTTGGTTTTTAGTTGTTAAGTTTGACCATTAACAATATTTTAACCACTTTAGTGAGGTTATTTTAGTAACATACTTAATATGTTTTAAAGAAATTAAAATTTAAAAAATAAAAAGGTAAAAATAATAAAACTAATTTCAATAAAATATTTTTTTTGAGGAAAATTAGGTTTTTATTAGTTAGATATTTTTTAAAAATATATTTTTATCAATTAGATACTTTTAAAACCTAACAAACCTAATTTCAATAATTATTCCTCCTTTCTATCATTATTGACAAACCCAACAGCCCCCCTCCCCACCACCACCACCCCTTCAATGGCGACGACGATCACACCCTTTCTTTGGTGAACCCTACCCATAGCCCAACGCCGATGATTGCTACCCCTATCTTGGCTTTCCTAGAAAGATGTCAATCTCGTATGGCGTGTAATATCTGAAAAATCCAATAATTAATCAAGTAAAAATAATGAAGGATTTTTCTATAATTACATCATTAGGTTCATAAGAAAGTATAAATTTAGAGTTTGTAAGTTCAAGTTTCTATAAGAACTACAAAAGAATTGTAAGAATTTAGTTCCAGATTAAGAATTTTTTGCAATGGTTTCAAAATTCACAAGTTTAGGTTGCGACTTGATCACGATTTATGATTATAGATTTTTTTTAATTAACGCACATTTTAAAAATGTTAGTAGCTATAAGACTTTAGTAATAAACAAGTTACCAATGCACAAATTTATGTGCTCTTTGTATGAAACACAATTCAAAAAATGATGTTATGATAGTACACTTGAATAATTAAAAATATTTATTCATTATGCTAAATTAAGCTTTTATAATTCAATAATTTCATGTATAGGTCAAATTAGTGGCTTTTATAAGAATCTCAATTAGAAAATCTAAATTGAGATAAATTGATAAAAAGGAAATGTCAACTCAGTATAACTACAAGGAATTTCCTACATGCTGTCAATTCAGTTCAAGTGATCAATAGGTCAATACCACAATTCAAAAATGGTGAGCATAAAACTCATGAATGCAAGACTAATCTTGATTTTCATGAGATCACAATGCATGACAAGAATTTTTTTAAAGGAATTCAGAAATTCAAGAATTCACAATATTTTATACATTCATAGTTAATTATTTGCAAGTATAATTAAATAACTGGGTGCAATGAATAATAATAATAATAATAATAATAATAATAATAATAATAATAATAATTATTATTATTATTATCATAATAAAAACGTTAATGGACTCTACAAACATTTCACAAACCTTTAAGGCAAATGTAAAATCACAAATGGATGAATTTTAATTCATAATGTGAATAAGGAAAGTTTAAAAAGTATCTATAGTTTGAATGTGGACCCATAAATAACTTTCTACTATTAACAGTTTGGGTTGTACTCAGAAAGCACGAATTGTGCTAAGTTTTAGATTTGATTTAAATTGACTTCTAAATAGTCAATTTAAATTACAAAAATGTTTACTAAATTATGACCACTATTTTTATAAAAATAAATAGAATATGATATACTTTAGTAGTAGAAGAGAATAGTTTTCTTTAAAATAAAAATATCAGGTTTATTTTTGAAAATTATAATGGAAAATATATGTTTTATTTATTAGTTAGAATTTTAAAGTTTCAGAATTTACAAAATATTATTTTGATCAACAAATCAAATTTTAAGTTTTGAGTAAAGTTTTAAATACAAAATATTACATTTTTTTGTACAGTTATGATTATAGAAATTTCAATGTTTATAGATAAAAAATATGATCAACTCGACCATGACGCAAATTAAAATCTATGGACCCATGACAATGTCTATATATTCATGGACACAAAAAAAAAAAAACAGCTCATTCTCTTAACTTTCTCTCTTTAAATCATCCATGGCCAAAAAGCAAGGGAGATCTCAAAATTAATTTTTGACGCAGCTGGTGTCAATGGATAGATTGCGATGAGCCAAATCCAATGACATGTCATGCTGGTCGTAATTCCACTGGAGCAGCCTGTAATCGCAGCTTGGAGTGGCATAAATCTATTTTCTTTTCGACACAATTACTCTACTATTCGAGCCTCAATCAACATGATTTCAGTTCCTATAGACTCAGATAGATGAGACAAAGAGAATGACACCAATCATTCTAACCAATTTTAGCTAGAACAGCTTAATGAAGCTACCTTGTCGCCTTTGTCGCTGATCCCGCCTTACTAGGTGGCGTTGTGACACACCGTTGGTGCCAAAATGCTCAAAGCAACGTAAGGGATCTTTTCCCCCATCAATTTCATGGCCCCAAGTCCCAATACTGAAGACCCAAGATCCCCACCACCAACTACCATGGGCATTGCCAATTTTGGCAACCTCAATCCAAATTGCTTAAGGGGAAATACTTAAAGAAGGACAAGGAATCTTTTCCTTTCATCAATTTCAAGCCTCTACATTATGACGATCGCAATGGAAGCTGCTGTCGCAAACCAATTGCCACCATCATCGTTTTTGTGGTTTTTGAGGGTGGTTAGACACACCATGTGACACCCGTTATTCTCCTAAGGGTATTAAGATAATTAGATCAATTACCTAGTATATATATAAAAAAAATCAGAAAATCTCTCATAATTCGAAACTCTCTCTCTCTCTACTTTCTCTCTCTAAAAATTCTCTCTCTCTCTCCTCAAAGATCGTCTGAGATTTCGGCATCCGTTTTCGACACCTCCCGCACCAATGGAAAGCTCTCGACGAGCTGAGTCCAACGAGGTGCCGCGCCGCCCAAAACGCCGCCGGAGGAGACCACACGCGCCGCCCAAAGTGGCGGCAAAACCCATTTCTTTCCGACGAGATATCTTCGCCGTCCGACGTCCGATCGACGTGATTCTTGTTCCTACACGACCACCGTGATGAGAGGAACAAAACCCACCCTTGGTGGCAGCTCAACAACCGCCGGATTGCTCCGCCCGTCTATTGCCGCCGTGCACCGCCGCCCCCATGGTGGAACTCCGCCTTGCCGGAGGAGGTGACTGACACCACCCCTCCCAATGAGTTCAGAGGATCAAGGGGAGTAAAACCCCTCGATCAATTGCACGGAAGGAGCCGGTTTCGCCGGAGAACGGCCAACGCCGCCGTCAACCGCCGCGGGAGTCTCCGTTTTGGCTCTTCCCAGCCACGTTTCTTCAAATTGGATGAGGGGAAATGCTCATAGGAGGATGGGTAGCAAAAGCCCTCAGCCAATTTCAGGTTTCCATCGTCGGAGAATCAAGATCGGAGCTCATCCATTTCTACCGACGTTGTACTTCACGACCCGCTATGTTAGAGGCAGAATTGGGTGAAATTGACCCCGCCATTGGACTCAGAAGGGTCGATTTAGGGGGGGTAGGCCCGAGCCCAGCTGCCAACGGACCCCGATTGACGCCGGTCAACGACGGTCAAAGTCGGTCAACGCCGGTCAACGGTGGTCAACGCCGGTCAACGGCCGGTCAAAGGCCAAAATGGGATTTTGTGATCCGGACCTCCGATCGAAGATCCGAGACCGCCTCCTGACTCGTTTCGATGCTCTGGATGCAATGGTGACCTCCGTTCGAGCAAATTCCACTCCGATGAAAATCATCCGGTACCGACTGCACGCGAATCGAGGCGATTCAAACAGCAGTATCGGAGTCCAGAATGACGTTTTCAAGAATGTATGATCTCCAGGAAGCATTCCTAGCCATTCATAGTCGCTCGAGGAGCACTACAGAGGATGCTTCGTAGATACAGCAAGATACAACTGGATCTGTTTTGCTTGGAGTTCAAGATCAAGGGAGTATGGAGCTAACGTTAATTGATTTCAGGATTAAGAGACTGTTGATAAGCTTGAAAGGTAGGGATTCTATTACTCATCTTTTGTGAGGTTTTTATAGAATTAAAATTGATTGTTTTGCCGCAATATATATATATCTATGTTGAACTGATATTATATGTGTATCACATAGGAAACTATGACATGGACTCGTCTTGTATTGTACGGCGAGGAACATAATGAATTGACACATGTTATAAATTGAGAAGCATGGTTAGGAAAATTAACTCTATTAATAATGATTTAATATAGAGAAATTGTGAGACATGAAAAGGGCGACGGTTACGTCCTTGGGCACGAATACCCTAAAAGGAAAAATAGGGGGAAGGTGATGACGCTTCCTTGGGTTGAAAGTCCCAGAACACACTGTACAGGAATCGATTTGGTGAGGACTCGGGGCTTGATGTCCCCTCACCGGAACACCCTTGGAATGTTTATAGGGTGATCAAGTGCGCCCATTTGGGTCTCGATGAGTTGAGTGATACTCAATTTAACATGGATACCTAGGAACAATGATGATTGGTAATATTTGTATAAATGTGTAATTATGACACTTGGTAATGATTAACTACGGTATCCATAAGATGTGATCATAATAAACCTCATAATCTGGAATATGATGTGACTTACTAACCATGCAGATTTTAATGTGGTAATGATAGAGGTGAGTAATAGCTTTCTCTACTGAGCATAGTGTTGCTCATTCCCTTATGTTTATATCTTTTCAGGACTCACTAAGTGTGAGGTGGCTACGAGAAATATAGTTGAGGACGTGATGTAGCTATATTACAT
Source organism: Artocarpus heterophyllus (assembly GCA_025403435.1). Taxonomy (NCBI): domain Eukaryota; kingdom Viridiplantae; phylum Streptophyta; class Magnoliopsida; order Rosales; family Moraceae; genus Artocarpus; species Artocarpus heterophyllus. The sequence continues at coordinate 13,080,871 of CM046346.1, forward strand.
TGGGACTGCTTCAATCGTTGAGAATGTTCTTCATGATAATGTAAGCATCAATTGTTACTTCTGTGACTGTATTACAATGTGTTGAGGGTTAAAATGATGATGACAACAGTTTATATTATTAAATTTAAGGTGCTACATTAAAACTGTGGTTTAATTGTCGTTTATATTTTTATTTTTGAGTTAAGAGTTTTCATTTAAGTCCCGGGCAAATTTTATTTTTAAGGTTTTACTTTTACTATTTATTTTTATTTTATCTCATTAAAAACTGTTAACCCCCATATAGGGGCGTTACAGAATTTTTGGTATCAGAGCCTAGGTTCGGTTAACCTAGGGAGTGTAGCACCACTTTAAAAAATATATTTTTGAGATGGTTTTGAAGCTGAATTTTCATTGTCATCATCAAAATGAACCTTCACATTGATTTATACAGTCTAGAAGGATGTAACATGGAAAGGCCATAGAATGAAAATACTTATGGTTATATGAGTACAATAATTATATAGAAGGAAAGTATTAATAGTTATGAGGGAATGATAATTATATGGAATGAGTTTATAAGTAGAATGCTTATGAGAGATTCGTATAATATTAGGATCTATAAGCATATCTAATTCGTATAAACGATCAGAAATTCGTGTAAATACGAGGATTTAAGAGCCTTTTGTCTCGTGAAAAACAATAAAAAAAAAAAAATATAAGGCTTGATTTATTGATTTTAAAGTTTGGCATAGATATGCCAAATTTTTCGTAATTGATTCAAACCTAAGTAATGATTATGTGTGGATTCGATGGAGCACATAAGTGTCAATAACTTTTCTTGAAAGTTCTATTTATTTGAGGAATATGATATAAGTTGGGAATCATGGTATTGAATCTTGAGAGAGATAAATGTTAGACTTTTGGTCTGTTGAGACTGTGTAAAGTCTAGAATGCATGAATCTCAAAATTGGAATATTTTGTTACGTACATTGTATTTAAGTGTATCAGTGAATCTTTTGGTTACCTAAGGTTTTGTTATATGAGGAAATTATATATTGTATAAGTAGAATTGTGGAGATTGTAGATGTTCCTAAGTAGTAACATCTAGTGTCTTTGTTCGTTGATATGGTCTACGTTGAAAGACGTAAATCGTATTGATTTCAAGGTTAGTCGCATTCTAAACCCTTGGTAGTAATGATGATGAATCCATTGATAGATGTTGAGTATTATCAATAACATATGGGTGTATGTATTGTTCAATAAGGTTTTGATTAAAACAAAATTATTTGAGTTGCTGGATCATTCAGGAAGATCCTTGTTGTCGTTAAATTAGATTTGTTGTTCATAGTTAACTTATCTATAGTGGCTTGAATTGGGTTTAAGATTTATGCAAATTGGTTTTCAATTTTGTGTTTGTTATTTAACTCGTTCTAAATGTGTTAAGGCCCGAAACAACCTGACCATTTTCAACTAAGAACATTTGGGCCTAGTTCAAATTCTAAATCAGTTTGATTCACACTGTCTCTCCCACGTGGTCTCTATACGTGTCATATACAGTGGTTTAATCATTGTTTACATATACGTTTACTGTGCATAGGAGCTTATTTCTCCGAGTTCACTTTTTCTCTCTTAATTTGTTATTTTCTCTCTAAATCGCAAATCCTCTTCTTTTTCATTAGAAATTCTTCTTTTCCTCTAAAAGAAGAAAATAACTGAGAAAGTATTTCCCATCACTCTCCCAAAAGATTCTCAGAAAGAAATACAAGGCTAGAATTACTCGGTTGTGGATTCTTATGCGTTTTGGTATCCCTTGTGATGTGAGAATGTTAATAGAGGGGAAGATCCGTCCGAGTGACTTTAGTCAAGATGTCGGTTTACCAGGAACAGGTACCAGTCGTAGTGCAATGAAAAGAAGAGCTCGTGCCATCGTGGTCACTTGTAACAAATGTGGAAGACAAAATTGTAACGGTAAATGTACTTCACCTGGTTATATGTCTACGAATAGAGAGGATAAAATAAGGTTTTGTAGGGATGGACTTTCAAAGGAGAACTTGGATAGCATCCATCCTCCTCTCCATGGTCACCCTAGTGGATATGTTCAAGGAGCTATTTTTAAACTCTGGCCTAAATTTTATACAGAAAGACAACGCCTCAGGAATATGGTATTTCTAGATCCTGTTTGCCAAGCCATAAGAAAACTGGATGGGGAATAAGTCATCGCTCTATAAAGGTTATTTAGTCTTTACTTATTTGAAGCAGTTTTAGCTGATGTTCAACAGTTTGTGTTTTTCTTTTACTCAGAATATTTGCTTTTGTGTTTGAAATAATTGTGATTATTAGATTGATACAGTAAGTGTTAATATCTTATTTAATTTATGACTTTCTTAAATATATATATAATAAAATATATTATCTTATTAGACACGTCACATACGGTACAGTAATATGTTTGAATTTTGAAAAGCTTATCCAGATATTTCAAGATTTGTGTCTCAAATTTCAAAAGTTCTACAGTATTTGTCGTTTATATTAAATTTCTAGACTTGTTGTATATTTGTCAAAAAGTCTACAGTTGTGTCAAGAGGGTCTTCTGTCAAATTGTTCTCAATTGTCAAAAGTTATACAATTAGAGTCTAATCTTTTTCAAAAAGTGAATCAGATTTTCTGTAAACTATCAATCACCTTATCTTACTTTCTTATCCGCACAAGATTTTGTTTAAATCTTTGGATTACCTTTTCATTACCTACTCGTCTATCTCTTTAGCCCTTTTTGTATATTTCTCATCTTTAAAAACTCATGTAGAACCCGAAGTCTAAGTGGAGCAGACATTAAGCAACCACTTCTATAAACCAAATATGTCTACCTCCCAGTCCACGAAGAAAATAAAGAATGTCTGTGTCTTTTGTGGTTCCAGCTTTGGAAAAGATAAAGCTTATTTAGAAGCTGCAAATCACTTAGGGCAAGTCCTAGCACGCAAGAAGATTAACATAATCTATGGGGGTGGTAGTATAAAAATGATGGTAAATATGGCACTAGCAGCTAGGTCTAGCGACGCTACTGATGTAAGAATTTGGCCTCATATTCCAGTTGAAGGAAACCTTTGTAAGGAAGCCATAGGTAAGGGAGAAGGAGTCAGGAGTATCCCTAAAAATTTTAAAGACATAATCTATAATTCTGATGCTTTTATAGCATTACCTGGTGGTCTAGGTACTCTTGAGGAAATATTTATAGTTGCTTGTGGGCAATTGTTGGGCTTTTATTCCAAACCTTTGGGACTGCTGAACGTAAAGGGTTTTTATGACGGTCTTTTGAAATTTCTAGATTACGCTGTGGAAGAAAACATCACTACAGAATCGGAGAGACAAATCTTTGTCACTGCTTCAACAGCTGAGGAATTGATAGATAAAATGCAAATCATACATCCAGAATCCGACACTGCAACATCCAAGCTTGAATGGGAAAGGGAAAGCCGGGAGCGGCCAATTGATTTGAATCTCCATCTGTAATCTTTTTGTTTTATCTTTGGCATATAGGCATGTGTGTCCGTATTTCGTGTGTTGCGAATAACCGTTTGTCTTGTATTCTGTGTTTCTTGTGGTACGTTGCTGTTCAATCTTTTAGATTCATTGAGCCTAATGCCGGGATGGCTGGATACGGAGTACTTGATGCTCTCGAAACGCATCCTTCTTAAGGTCCGATCTTTTGTTTATCGATGTTTTTGTATTCTATAAGCATGCATGATATGGATAGCTGGTATACGGAGTGCCTTGTACTCTCGAAACGTATCCGTATTATGTTTGTAATGTGTAATATTCTGTTAATATTATGTGGAAGTACCAGAGTCAGTTATGGGGATATTCCATATGAAATATGAGTATATTATTTGGATTGAATGTTTGTGTCATGAGGATAGCTGTTTAATGAAAAATATGTCGGGTATGTTTGCAACCAGAGATTCCGTTTAATATCTCTATGAATAAGTTTAATGTATGGTTTTGAATATAAGTGTTTGTGATATATGTTTTATGATTATGTTTTAGTTTATTAGTTGAGGTATGAAATCAAATATATTTGACTTTTCCTTACTCAAAAAGGAAAAGGAACCTAAAGATGAAGTATATAAAATTTCTCTGGCAATCTCCTTAAATGTGATTGTAAATCACAGTCCATGGACAATGAAGGACTGGAATCATGGTATGGTCAATATGTATGCCTGATCAGATTCTTAGACTATTATACGGTGTTACAAGTTGAAACTTGTCAGAAATACTCTCTTGAGGGATTTAGGAGTAAGATTTATTATGCAGTAAATGAGTGGAGATACGATAACTTAAATTTGGAGGACAAACAGCATTAACGGTTTAGACTCAGAATTGGAATCATAATTTTTACTAGTATTACTAGAATTGAAATTTCGAGGACGAAATTTCTTTAAGGGGGGTAGAGCTGTGACACCCGTTATTCTCCTAAGGGTATTAAGGTAATTAGATCAATTACCTAGTATATATATAAAAAAAATCAGAAAATCTCTCATAATTCGAAACTCTCTCTCTCTCTACTTTCTCTCTCTAAAAATTCTCTCTCTCTCTCCTCAAAGATCGTCTGAGATTTCGGCATCCGTTTTCGACACCTCCCGCACCAATGGAAAGCTCTCGACGAGCTGAGTCCAACGAGGTGCCGCGCCGCCCAAAACGCCGCCGGAGGAGACCACACGCGCCGCCCAAAGTGGCGGCAAAACCCATTTCTTTCCGACGAGATATCTTCGCCGTCCGACGTCCGATCGACGTGATTCTTGTTCCTACACGACCACCGTGATGAGAGGAACAAAACCCACCCTTGGTGGCAGCTCAACAACCGCCGGATTGCTCCGCCCGTCTATTGCCGCCGTGCACCGCCGCCCCCATGGTGGAACTCCGCCTTGCCGGAGGAGGTGACTGACACCACCCCTCCCAATGAGTTCAGAGGATCAAGGGGAGTAAAACCCCTCGATCAATTGCACGGAAGGAGCCGGTTTCGCCGGAGAACGGCCAACGCCGCCGTCAACCGCCGCGGGAGTCTCCGTTTTGGCTCTTCCCAGCCACGTTTCTTCAAATTGGATGAGGGGAAATGCTCATAGGAGGATGGGTAGCAAAAGCCCTCAGCCAATTTCAGGTTTCCATCGTCGGAGAATCAAGATCGGAGCTCATCCATTTCTACCGACGTTGTACTTCACGACCCGCTATGTTAGAGGCAGAATTGGGTGAAATTGACCCCGCCATTGGACTCAGAAGGGTCGATTTAGGGGGGGTAGGCCCGAGCCCAGCTGCCAACGGACCCCGATTGACGCCGGTCAACGACGGTCAAAGTCGGTCAACGCCGGTCAACGGTGGTCAACGCCGGTCAACGGCCGGTCAAAGGCCAAAATGGGATTTTGTGATCCGGACCTCCGATCGAAGATCCGAGACCGCCTCCTGACTCGTTTCGATGCTCTGGATGCAATGGTGACCTCCGTTCGAGCAAATTCCACTCCGATGAAAATCATCCGGTACCGACTGCACGCGAATCGAGGCGATTCAAACAGCAGTATCGGAGTCCAGAATGACGTTTTCAAGAATGTATGATCTCCAGGAAGCATTCCTAGCCATTCATAGTCGCTCGAGGAGCACTACAGAGGATGCTTCGTAGATACAGCAAGATACAACTGGATCTGTTTTGCTTGGAGTTCAAGATCAAGGGAGTATGGAGCTAACGTTAATTGATTTCAGGATTAAGAGACTGTTGATAAGCTTGAAAGGTAGGGATTCTATTACTCATCTTTTGTGAGGTTTTTATAGAATTAAAATTGATTGTTTTGCCGCAATATATATATATCTATGTTGAACTGATATTATATGTGTATCACATAGGAAACTATGACATGGACTCGTCTTGTATTGTACGGCGAGGAACATAATGAATTGACACATGTTATAAATTGAGAAGCATGGTTAGGAAAATTAACTCTATTAATAATGATTTAATATAGAGAAATTGTGAGACATGAAAAGGGCGACGGTTACGTCCTTGGGCACGAATACCCTAAAAGGAAAAATAGGGGGAAGGTGATGACGCTTCCTTGGGTTGAAAGTCCCAGAACACACTGTACAGGAATCGATTTGGTGAGGACTCGGGGCTTGATGTCCCCTCACCGGAACACCCTTGGAATGTTTATAGGGTGATCAAGTGCGCCCATTTGGGTCTCGATGAGTTGAGTGATACTCAATTTAACATGGATACCTAGGAACAATGATGATTGGTAATATTTGTATAAATGTGTAATTATGACACTTGGTAATGATTAACTACGGTATCCATAAGATGTGATCATAATAAACCTCATAATCTGGAATATGATGTGACTTACTAACCATGCAGATTTTAATGTGGTAATGATAGAGGTGAGTAATAGCTTTCTCTACTGAGCATAGTGTTGCTCATTCCCTTATGTTTATATCTTTTCAGGACTCACTAAGTGTGAGGTGGCTACGAGAAATATAGTTGAGGACGTGATGTAGCTATATTACATTGGGACTGCTTCAATCGTTGAGAATGTTCTTCATGATAATGTAAGCATCAATTGTTACTTCTGTGACTGTATTACAATGTGTTGAGGGTTAAAATGATGATGACAACAGTTTATATTATTAAATTTAAGGTGCTACATTAAAACTGTGGTTTAATTGTCGTTTATATTTTTATTTTTGAGTTAAGAGTTTTCATTTAAGTCCCGGGCAAATTTTATTTTTAAGGTTTTACTTTTACTATTTATTTTTATTTTATCTCATTAAAAACTGTTAACCCCCATATAGGGGCGTTACACACCACCACTTAGAAATTGTTCAAACAGCATGGGCAACAAAAGCCCTAAGAAAATTTCATCGATCCATAGTCAGAGGACAAAGATTGGAGTTGTTGTTTTTCTACCACTGACGAGTCTTCAACCCATGTAGTTAGTGACTTTTTTTTTTTTTTTTTTTTTATGAAATTGATTACATCATCAAACTTAAAGGGTAAAAAATGGTAGGACCCAAAGTTTTAGCACCAACCAAGGCTCAAAGCCGCCATATGCGTCTCCATGTGTTGTCGTGGGTGGCTGATCTTCGATGACCTGAGGTTTCATGATATTGGACCTCCAATTGATAATTTAAGGCAATATCCTAACTTGCTTCGATGTTCTAGACGCAATGATGCCCTCCGTTTGAGCTAGTTCCACTCCTTGAAAATCATCTGATACCGACTACACGTGGATCGAGGTAATGCAGACCAAAGTATTGGACTCTCGAGAGATATTTCTAGCAATTAAATATTTCTAAAAAGCTTTACTAGCCATCTGAAGTTACTCTGGGACCATTCTTGAGGATGCTTTGTGAATTGTAGTTACAACGAGATCCGACTGGAATTACTTAGTTTGGAATCTAGGTAAGTAAGAATCTTACCTACAGTATGAACAATTTTTATAGAAAATGTTTTACATATTTCATAAAAATTATAAAATGCAGGCTCAGTGATATGTTACGATTAAGATTTGTAATGTTTATGCCATGCCATATTCTATTACATTTTGATTATATAATGATCAACATGTAATATATGCATTAATAAAGTATACTGCTTAGTCGCTTTCAAGTTAAACATGTTTATGATTTATGATTTATGAAATAAGATTCATGATGCTATGTGGTAACATGTCATACTACATACACACAATAAGTTAAGTGAAACAAATAAGACGATAAGTTAAAAGTGTCGTACCAACCTCTCAACCTACGGAGAGGTATTATTTTCAATTTAGTTTAAGACCTCAGAGTCATTGAGGACCTCATGAACCCTAACCCCCCGATAATCGTGTGCAACTGATATGAATTCCATGGCCTAAATAGTAATATAAGTTAAAGCTTAATTAATTAAGCATAAAACAAGTTGATAACCAAGCATAAGATGTTCATGCTTCTTTTATGAAATGTTTTAAAATATGTTTTGCAAGTTTAATTTCCTACTTGCTGAGCGAAAGCTCATTTAAATATGTTGATGTTGTAGGTAAAGAACGGGTTAGCAACATTTTAAGGATAGTGGTGAGCGGCAGACAAGTGGTGGAGATGAAAATAAATACCGCTTACACAAAAGTAATATATTTCTGTGTTTTAAGTTTACAAAATTTTATGCATTTTAAGTTTGCGATATTTTATGTAGTTTAGTTTGTGAAATTTTACACATTTTAATTTACGAAATTTCGTCCATATTATTTTACGAAATTGTATATGTGTTAATAAGTAAATGAAAGTATGTAAGTAAGGTTTAAAAACTGAGGTTATAGTCGTATAACCTTAGTTTAGGAAAGTTTAAATATTTTAAAATGTTGCCATAGAAACTACAACAAATATATAGAAATTTCTAGTAAGAAGTTATAACGTTTAATTTTGAAATTGCTTTTAAAAGTTTATTTTAATTTAGAAATTTTTTTTAAAAGAAATAGTTTTCAATAATTATCTTGCGTTTAAAAAGAATTTTAATTTAGAAATGTTTTAAGAGATAATTCTTATATTAACATTTAAATAATTAAGTCTAAAGAAATAATTATTATGTTAAAACATAATAATGATTACTATGTTACTATTACTTTTTAAGGAAATCATCATTTCTTTAAAATAAATATTTTATGAAACCATTATTAAGATTTCTTTTAGAAACAAATTTGTTTTGTAATTTATTAATTTACGTTAAAGTATGTTTAAGTTCACGATTATGTAGTTGAGTAACGATTACGTAAGTAGGGTCGTTACAGTTAGTATCAAAGCCAGAATCCTGCCATCCTACTCTACATTGTCATGTGTCTACTATGCCATAATCTAAGTAAGTTAAATTAATTAAATGTTAAATTAAGTTACATTGTTATTAAGTGCTGATATTTCGAATAATGACAATTAAACTATTGACACACCAAGTACAGTTTTAGATGTCCTCTCAAGGCCCAACGCCAAGCCTAGCCACCATGACGCCTCAGATCACGAAAAGCGGTAGTGGGTGTCAACTTTCTAAGCAAGTAGAACAATACCTAGAGTAGCATGATCGCTTGAACTGACGCTTCGAGATGATTAACACTCCAAGTATGAATTCGAGCGAAAATAATTAGAGCTATAACCAATGGATCAAAACAAGAGCCATTGTCGAGATTTTCCCCTATCGCCCTCAAAACCTGATTTTTATTTTTATTTTTATTTTATTCTTCAAATCCTTAATTGAAGCCACAAACTAGGTAGCTTTGCTCTAGAAAGAAAAAAAGTCCACATGTCCTCTTCCCCTTGATAACTAACTCATGCACAAAGCCGCCCCTCATGCAATATATGAGTTGATCTTCATTTAAATCCGGTTCTATTAGTGGATGGATAATGCCCCTCCCTCTGTCATGAGAACAAAGAAAGTTGCAGTTGGGATACACAAAGAACGATAGAACAAAGCCTTTTTCAAGAATTACCACAAGGTACGATGACATCAAGACGCCTTCCCAAAGGATAAATGAGCATCGTGACAAAAATACTTCCCAGTTTAGACCCCTAATGAGGACATTAATATTAGGTTTAGAAACGACGTAGAGAATCAGATATACATCATACCACTCTGGGGTTAGTGGTGTGACATGTCATACAAAAAAGCAAGTATCTCGGTTTTGTATGTTCAAAACAATTTTCGTTTGATATCTAGAATCATTTATTTAATTTTACCAAATCTACATAGAAATGTTGTAGTCTCCATTGATAAAGTGTTGAAGCCTTTTTTGTTGTTTTTTTTAATTGCCTGGTGGTGCAAAAAAATTATTTTAGGGTAATTTAATAATTTTGATTAAAAATAGATGTCCAAAAATTTTTTTCTTCCAAAATTAAACAGTTGAGACTAAATCATACTTTTTAAAGATTAGACCTTGTTAAGTAAAAAAAAAGTTGGGGCCTAAATTATACATTTTTTAAAAGGTTAAAGCCAATCAAACTATTTACTATTTTCTCTAAGGTGTTTAGATCTTTTGGTTAAAATTTATTTACATCATGTGACGTGCGAGAAGATCCCTTGAATTATACTCTAATCTCTACATGTGGGGACACAAACGGAAAAAAAAAACACATGTCACCACGTGTTTTCTTGTCACGATTCTCAACCGTCATCCATTACGTTTGACAAGATTCTTGTCCCATATGTTGGATTGGCTTCAATTTTTCGTTTGCGTGGACGCATTCTAAATTGAAGTTGGTGTATGCTAAGCGCCCATTTGGCAATAATATTGATTTAAAATGTTTTGATTTAAGATGTATGATTTAAATTATTATTTAAATTTATGTTTGAATGTTTGAGTTGTGCTTTTTCTTTTCTTTGTTTCTTTTAGAAGACTCTCGTAAAATCTGTATTAATGAGCACATTTTTTAATTTGTTTGTTACAAATTCACAATTATGGAAAAAAGTGTTGTTAGAATTAAAATTTTTAAAATAAAAATTGTAACATGTGAAAGTTTTATATTACATCTTATTTTTTTCATTACTGACCATTTAAAAACTTTATACTATAATAACCAAAAATTTTAATTAAAAATGATTTTACCAAACACTTATTAGATTTTCTAGAAGCAATTTTTATCTTGTTTCTAAACTTCTGTTCTTACCATCACTTCTCAAACTCCCTACATATCTCCGATTACGTTTTTGCTTTTACTTAAAAGTAAAAGCAAAAACAGAAACAAAATCTAAAAATTATAAATTTTAACTTCTCAAAATAGTTAAAAAAGTGTATTGGTTTATATGCAAAATGTTTTTAAAAACCTTTACCAGACTTTCTACGTGCATTAGCTTTTGTACAAAGTGTTTTTGAGAGTTTCAAAAGTAATACCAAACGAAGCCTTAATTATTAAAACAAAATTCTAACAATTTATGCGATGTTTGATAATATGAGTTAAAACTAAAACTTTTGTTATTATGGTGTAAAATTCTTATACACTATAATACCAAAGAAAAATATACTACAATATAAAACTCTCATTTGTTATATTTTTTCAACCAAAATTAAATAAAATCATTAGTTCTAACCGATATTTCTAAACACCTATTATTTATTTATTTTTGGTTCTACTTAAAAAAAAATACATTGTCCAAATATATTCGGTGTCCTTTCTTTCCCAACCCCGCAAAACACCATTGCATATAGAGCGCGTTTGTGTTGTTTTACCATAATAATTTTTCCCTCACACCATATACAGGTTGTTGGGCATGTGTGAAAACAACCGGCCAACCGGGGGGCCCAAATCTGAACCTATAAAATCCAGGACCAAAGACCAAAAGAAACGAACAAACAAAACTCTAGAGAGAGAAAGTCCTCTCAAAGGAAAAACTTAGAGAGAGAAAGAGAGAGATCAGAATCATGATAAAGGAGACGTTCTTCATATCACACGGATCACCGACTCTATCGATCGACGACAGCCTTCCGGCGAGGCATTTCCTGAAGGCGTGGAAGGATAAGGTGTACCCGCACGCACCCAAATCCATCCTCGTAATCTCTGGCCATTGGGAAACTGATGTCCCCACCGTCAACGTCATCTCTTCCCCCAAAACAAACGACACAATCTACGACTTCTATGGCTTTCCTAAACCCATGTACCAGGTTCGTAATTAACTTTCATAATTTTCTTTGCCGTACAAATTTAATTTTTATAATTGATTTCTCTGAAATTTAATTCTCCGGCTCTTTTCTTTTAGAGAGATTATTTATCTTATCTAACCCAGGACATTACAAAAGCTTTGCTTCTTATTTTTTGTGCAATTTTTTTTTTGGGTTGAGATAAGGAATGGAATGGATTCAATGATTTGCTTGTGGAAAGAGTTTTTTTTTTTCTTTTTTTTCTACTAAAAAAATAAATAAATAAGTCAGAAGGGGGTTGGTGGTCAGTGATCTGTCATTGTACAGTAGTTTTTGTTTTGCACATGTAATATGATTAAAAATGTGATTAAAATTATAATTATAACAAAAAAATATGTAAAAATTTTATATTATAATAATTTTTATTTTTTATAATAAAATATAAGAGATTTATATTATTTAATAATCACAATTATAGTTCGAAGCCAAACATTGTGTTGATGTGCTCCCAACACCATTTTCTAATAAAATATGGTGAATTTTTATTTTTTTTTTGAGGGCACGATAATGTTAATTAATGTTATTGTTCCAGGGAATCACAATGTACTTTTTTTTTTTTTTTTTTTGCGCCCATCGTCCAAGCATATAACCTCGCGTATAAGCATTTTGAACCAAAGCATAATGGGTGGTGTATAATTGCATAAAAAAGGGAAAAAAATGATGCATAAGGTATTTTTTTTATTTTTTGTTTTTTTATATTTTTTAGAAATGGTATTGCTAATTGGCACAGCTTTTGCGATATAATTTGTCTAGGTGTCCAAACCGTGTGAATCTGTCCCATAAGGTCGCACCTTCCCTTCTTTTTTCTTTCAAGATCTAACCAATGCTATGACGTCACTATAGATTTTTTAACAGATCAATAGAAATTCAGTTTATATAAGTTGCTGTTCAAGTTAGGAAGCCTTTTATGGTAAAATTATCTTGCCTGTATTGCATTTTTTTTATTATATTTTGCCAAAATCTTATTAAAAAAAATTGATGGAGCTCAAAATAAAGTCTTATCAGTAAGTTTTTTAATTTTGTTTTAGAAAATCTCATAAATTTAATGTGATTGGATGTGATTAGGTAATAATAATTGCTATTAGTTATTAATAAATGGGGACATTAACTGTTATTTGACAATAAATTGTCCTGTCACGTATAATCACTAGGATTAATGCTAGCATTATTTTTTTTTTCTCTGTTTGTTTCTGGTTATAGCTAGGACTAAATTCAAACATAATTAGTATAATTACTATTAGTGCTTTTTTTTTTTACCAATTATTATTTTTTAAAAATTATCGACTAAGTTCTTCTGCCATATAAATTTATGTAAATTTTATGGTTACAGATTGAGGCCAAGAATTCAAATTCCCCACTTCTATGTTTTGTAAAAATAAAAAGATTTTAAAATCCACATTTGAGAGTATAATTTGTTAGCAATCTGATTTTCAACATTGAAATGTAAAATTTGACCTCAGCTGAAGTATCTTGCTCCGGGGGCTCCACAATTGGCAAAGAGAGTGAAGGAACTTCTTTTGGCATCTGGGATGGACCGGGTCGACGAAGACGAAAAACGTGGGCTGGACCATGGAGCTTGGGTTCCACTGATGCTGATGTACCCTGAGGCCCAAATCCCAGTTTGCCAACTCTCAGTCCAGACCCAAAAAGATGCCACTTATCACTACAACTTGGGCCGGGCTCTGGCCCCTCTCAAAGACGAAGGTGTTCTCATCATCGGCTCCGGAAGTGCCACTCACAACTTAAGGGCCCTTAAATTCAACGATGCATCGTTGGTTTCTTGGGCCGTGGACTTTGATTCTTGGCTTCGACATGCCCTTGAAGAAGGAAGGTAAATAAGATAAATAATTTCTCAACCCAAAAAAAAAAAAAATCATGCATGTTGTTTTTCTTAAGAGGTCATTGTTCTTGTTAACTTCTAACCAGTTCGAAATTTAGGTAGATTGTCGCTATCTTACATGTAACATGACAACAAAAAGTTTATTTATCTTGGACACGTTTTTAAAGTCATTGTTACATTAAATCCTCTATTTTAAACGTTAAAATATTGGACCAATTCTTGAAATTTACATTCAAAATTATGCAGGATATTATGTCATAATGTCTCTCTAACTAGTCAAAATTGATCTCTGCTTTTATAATTATACATGATAATAAAGTTTTTCTTATCTTCATTCATGGCATGCATAGTGAAATTTTTGTGATAAAATAATCTTGAAGTGACCATAATTGTTCACCATTTAAAGATGTTGTGCTCAAAACGGAATGATTTCCTTGGTTTTCTGCATCTCTTAAGAACTACTTTTCGAGCTAGTGTTACATCTTTCCTTGATGTTACGATTGCAGATATGAAGATGTGAACAACTACCAAGAGAAGGCGCCCTGCGCGAAAATGGCACACCCTTGGCCGGATCATTTCTACCCGCTGCACGTGGCAATGGGGGCGGCAGGGGACCAAGCCAAGGCAAAGCTCATCCACAATAGCTGGAGCAACGGTACCCTGTCTTATTCCTCCTACCGGTTTACTGCTCCTAACTAGTCTTACTGGCAAGTTGACCAATTGCTGTATTTTTTTAAATCATTGATTGGTTGGTCGCTTTCTCATTTGTTACTTGTTACCAATGCTTGCAATAACTCCCCACAGGCAATTAGGGGACTCTCTTGCTCTTTGAATTGTAGAATGCTCATTTGTGTGTTTGTATCATAAGTATATCTTTGTGTACGAATCTACATTGATCTGATATATGTTGTGGTGATTGATCTTCTTTTTCAAAACCTACTATTTGCATCAAGAGTTGACCAACCAAAACTTATATTGGTAAAATGCTCGTAGGATGTATATTTCAGAGCCAATTTAGTTGTTATTGAAATATTTGCTACATGTTATGTTGTTATTCAAAAGTTATTGTGACCAAAATTAGGTAGGTTTTTGGCTCTCTTTTTTTCCCCAAGTTATTGTAAATACCTAAAGTAGAATTAGGTGCTTAATAAATCATGGATTAAACTTGGAAAGAGAACTAAAATAGATATGTTTTACTTTCATTTCATTAAAAAAAAAAATTGGTACATGTATTTATTTTTTTAGTTTTAATTTCTAACATTAAGGTCAACATACTCTATTCAGTGTAAAATTAAGAACTATAGTTTTTTATTAAGAGCATATCAGTAAATTTATTAAAAATCCAAGTGGCTTTAGCATCCTCATTAATTGCCAGAGATGAGAGAATTGCATAGGCTTTTGACAGTCTCGGTTGAAATTGCGGTTTCAATCACTATTTTAACAGTGATATATCTCACATATATAATGTGTTTTCAGTTTTAACTTATTTTCAGAATGGCCTAGCAACTCTGATAAATTGAGAACCATGAACAGGAAAAAATTATGCTTTGGGGTTGTTTAATGAAGCAACGCTTGATGATGATAACACAAACTACCATATTGTTTGTTGGAAAAAGTGAAATCCGCAAATTTCCCGGTCACAACTCGCAACAACAGTTGATGAACATTAAAATGATGGAATATTTGCACTCTAGAAAGAGAAAAAAAAAGGGAAAAAAATAAAAAAGAGCACATTCATGATCACCATGTTAAATATATTTTCTTAACCTTCAAACTAATGTTTGCTAGTAGTTGCACAAATCTAGCTGACATTGGTACATATATGAATTTGGATTTAAGAATTTGAATTTTTCACCTCTTGGTAGAGTCGGGTGTAAATTTACGGTTAGTTTATTCGTGCAACCAGTATATATTCCTTTCTAAGAACAGTTGGTTTTTTTCCTTTTTCCCTCGTTGTCTTTGATATATCAATCTCACTAAAATTATCTATGTGGTCTTCCTCTAATCATGTTCTCATGCAATTAAATGATCACAAAAAGGCCACGATAAAAAGAACCCAAAAGAAAGCCAAATTTTTGAAGACTGTGAGTAGAGTTGGATGAGCAGAATTGGGAAGATTTGGGTAGGCATCAGGTGGGGGCATCATGCATTCATCACCTTGCGAGGGAAAGCCCAGCCTTTCTTTAATGTGAATGAATCTAGATCCTTCTCAAGTATTAATTCTGTTTGAACATTCCCATATGGCCCAGCTTCCATTAAGACATCATCGTAGAATTTTAGCCCATAAAACAGACCAGTGTCATCTGTGCGCAATCAGAAGAGTAGAATGGCTACTGTTAGATACTGAATTTCCACCCTTTTTCTATTTACTACATTTCCATGCAATGAAAAAATGTATATACTGTATATGAAATGATTTACAACTTTATTTGGAGAAGGAAAATGATATAGGAAGGTAGTACGTATTTGAATTAGTAATATACGGAAAAAAAAGATTGTATTAATGTGATAACGAGTCAATACTATCTTATAATTATACCGATCATGTCATACTGTATTATGACAGGTAAGTGTGTATTTTTCCTTATTGTTACACTATGTTTAGAAGAGGTGAAAAGTGGATAGAAAGAAAAGAGTGGAGGGATTTTTTTTGAAGAGAAAACATAATTATAGGTTGTCTGGTGATTTTTTCTCAATCCAAAAACAGAGTGGTTTTTTTGAAAGAAAATCGTTGCAACTTGGATGGAAGGTCAAATAACTTTTTATTTTTTATTTTATCCTTGTTTTAAACTAAAATAGTATTAATTGCTTTACAAAATAACCATTTACCTTGATCGATCGCGTAATACATTTCTCTTCTATCATGCAAAACAAAATAACGGAAAGACAATGGACTGTAAGTGTCTTGTAGGGAATGTCACAAATAGGAATTTATCACAAGAAATCATGCATTTTCAATAACCTTTTTGGCCTTAAGAAAGCTTTCTGGAATATATATATATATATATATATATATATATATATATATGTTTATTGTGTGTGTGTATTAGACTTAACTCTTGGATTTGTAGGGGGCTATTGGCTTGTAATTGAAGCTGAAAACTTGGGTGAGGTTGTTGAGATTTGGGTGCTCAACAACAAGTGTCCACTGTGTGTAATTCAAGCGATAATCAAAGTTTGTGTTTGCAATTTTGGCACGCCAATACAGCTTGTAGTTGAGTTTAACATGCCAATGCACTCGAATTGGGCACATGTGCTTTGTGCATTGAAGCAACGGGACATTATCTTTAGTTGGTTTGTGTAATCCCTCAACACTTGACAGCTTTGAATCACTTCTGCATTATATCACATATTTTGATTTTAAGTTAGCAATACATATACATAAACACACACACATACAAACATATACATAGTTCTGTAAAGATGGACAAAACAACATTAACATGTACAGACAGGGAATGGAGAACACAAGCACTTGAAGTCGAAATATATATATATATATATATTTCAATTTCTTTGATTTTGTAAAAGAATTTAAAGTTGAAATTGTAAATTTGACTTATGATGTGTGTAAATTTGATCAAGTCATAAGAGGTAAGAAATGAGGGCTTACTCGACGCATTTGCTCTTGTCTTGGCAACCATAAGCACAAGGTGGACATGGAGTGATGGTAGAATTGTAGAATGATGACAAAGAGACACAGCATTTCGGGTACTGAGAAGCGAGCAACTGCGAGTTCGTGCATGTCACGTTCCAAGTCAGTGCAAATGACCAAGAGAAACATTCTTAAAAAGATAAAAAATGAAAAGGTTGTCTTGTTCAAGAATGCTATTTGGTGGACAGAAAGAATGATGTTTGAAACTTTCTTCTGTTTTATTCAATGGGTATGTTAAAGTTGCTTTTCTGGAGGGGTTTGTTGGGGTTTTAAGTTATACCAGAGACCACATTTTATTCAACAACCAGACAAAATATTTTTTAAAGCTTTAGGTGTTTTTTTTCCATAGTTTTAATAACAGGACCCACTATAGTAAACGGATTTCATGTCATGTTCAGACGAGTATTATTGATCTAACACAAATTAAAAGCTTATAAAGGACACACTATTTAGAGAAATGTAATAGACTTTAAGGATGCCAAAACATGATATCTGAGTTGACAAGGTCATGTGTTACACTACAGAAATCTTGTGTCCATATCATCACAAGTTGTTATAAAGTAAGCTTATAATCTTATAGTCAGTAGCCAACTCAAGTCATGACTTAACATCCTTGTACTAAATAGCAGTACTCATGAAATTTCCTTAACCATTTCTCTAGCTATGCTAATCAAACATAAATAGATGATATAGATCTACCAAAAACACTTACTCCATGCCTGCGACCATCAGGCGAGATGAGAACTGTGGAAGGAACAATCTTTGCCTGGCTGCAAGTGTAGCCGGGCCAGGGCCCATCAAGGTGAAGTTCTTTGGCAGCTTCACGGTCTTGTTGGAAGCGCCGGAGTGCCAAACACTCACCTGGAAGGAGAACGCTGCGCAGAAGGGTCTTGTCCCCAAGAGGACACAACACCACCTTTACAACAATTAGAAATTTGTTGGTTGTAAGGCACTCCAGGAAGCAAGTCCACAACTGTGGGGTTCTTCTTGCAACAGTGTGGGATGCTGCTTTTGAACTTGGAACAGTCTCCTTGTTCTGTGGCTTGAGCTCCCACCATTGACCATATCACTTCCTTTGCCCAAACCCACCCTAAGGTCCAGCCAGGGCTCATTATATGCCAGTACATTTGGAAGTTGGTCATTGTCACCACTGCCTAAAAAAAAATTGTTATTATGGTTATAAAAGTTCTGAATTTGTTTTTTCAAAACATGTTAGATTAGTGTACATATTTCTATCATAGTTCAGAACGAATATCTTCTACATTAATTTCTATGAATAAGAGTATTTGACTTCTCATCTCTTAAATTCTCATATACAAGACTACACATGAAAGGGAGTGTCAGATGGTGAAACTAAATGTTGAGAATGTATAATTATCTAACAAAGTGCCTTTTTTTCCCCCCATTTGAAACACTGGGACTTACCACATAGCCATCTGGAGTCCAGGAAATGACATCCCATTTGATTGTAATGTTGCTGTTTGGATCCAATGGGACATATGCAGCTAAAATTTGTAACAAGAAAAATCTAAATCATTAAATCAAATAAAGGGACAAACAATTATAGCATTTCTCAACTAGATGCTTACTTGCATGAGAAAACATGAAAACAAGCACGGCAGCTGTGATAACTTGACTTGCATGTTTGCTGGAAGCCATGCTTCTTAGTTTGGGTACCTTTCAAACAATGAAGCAAAGATTTGTATTTGTGTAAACAATGATGTTGAAACTTATATTTGTTCTATCAGGCTTACCTACTGGTTTTTTGTTATGGACTTTATGTCGTTTTCTTGGCAGATTAAATTCAATTTTATATAATATGGTAGAAGTTGGACTTGGAAGACGCTAGGATTTTTAGAATATTTGAATGCAAAAGCTCAACAGTTAGGAATCTGTGACTAGGTTTCTTAAGCATGTTGCCACTTTTGAGTTTTCTTTAAACCACAATTCCAATTGTTTTAACTACTTATCCAACAAATAAAGTGGCTACTCACTTTTTTATACTTTCCATTGTGATATTATCAAAATGGCATACCTTGTAATTTATGTTCTCACAAACGTCCTCTAAATTTCAAATTCATATTGAATTTACGTATTTTACCGATCGGTTTTAACCCTGAATTAACGAATTTACCTTTTGTAGCATTTTAGTTTAGCATATAAATATATGTGGTTAAGGGTATCAAGGTAATCTAATGTAAGCTTTACTAAACCAACAAGGCTACAACCTCTTAAAAAAAATTAAAAGAAAAAACAAAAAAACTCTCTCTTATACTATGCATTCTGTGTCTAATTCTCTATCCTCCTTTGCTCTATACAAATGTCCTTCATCATATTGCTTTTTTTTTTTGGTGAGATCTTTGATTTAACATACAAGGAAATTTGTGAGAGCTGCAACAAATAGTAGTCAACTCCTCTTTGTGATAATGGCACATTAACTGGCCCTTGATACCATACCACTATGCCCTGTGTGTGTGCGCGCGTATATATATATATATATATATATATATATATATATATATACTGTTGACTTTGTTAATTAACATTCATGGAAGAAGCAGGATTATCCAACAAAGATTTAACCTTTATCACAGTCCAAGAGAAAAGGGGCATTACATTTGTATGAGCTGTTGAATGATCAAAATCATGCTTATTTTTTTTCTATATTATAAGGTGTTGTTACATTGGTATAATATTTATGTTACCAACTATAATGATCCAAATGACAAGCCAATGTGAACAGCTTTTGAGTTCATATCTATGGATTTATATGTTTCGCTAATTTAACTGGTGAATGGTTTATGGGGTAATTTGGTAAACCATTTTGAATTGATAAAACTAGTTCAAAAACTATAGCACGTGAGAGCTTTTAATTATAGTAACTTTTTAATTTATATTGTAATATGTGAAACTTTTCACTGTTATTGGTTTGAAGTGATTTACCAAATAGAAAATAAGAAGCTTCAGAGCCAATCATTACAGGAATTAAGTTCAAATTATTAACTGATAAGTGTATGTATGTTTATTTTTGTTTATTTTTTTCACCCGCTCAAATGCCTCTATGAGATGAAGCTTTTACGTGGATGAGCATTCTATATAAAAATCTGTAAATGAATGATAATCCTAGTTTGGCATGCATGATAATCCTATCCTTAAATTATCATTTTTAGTTTCAAAAAAATGTTGCCTGCAATGTTTTTCATTTCCTTACACCCTATTTAGCTAGAAGGATGGAAAGTAGGAAGGATGAAAAAAGTTAGATGGACGGGAATATATGAACCCATTGGTTTATGGGTTTGAACATAAAGTTTGAACAAAAATTTAAATTTGTTTGAATTTTTGAGAGAGAAAGTACTGTAACAAAAAGGGTTTGAATCTTAACTTTTTATTTCAAACTCTTAAAACAAACGGACTAAAAAGATATAATCGTTTATGTTGTTTGGTAAAAGAGAACAATAATTGAAAGGATAAATATATACTTATTTATTTAATTACTATATCATCCTTTTCATTATCTCATACTTACTTTATTAAAGGATAAAATGATATAAATAAAACTTTAACCGATGGATTGCATGAATGTTTCTGTAGTAAAAGGATACAATATGGTGGGTTGAAAAGAGAGAGTCTTCCTCTATGTTTCCATGCCCTCCTTTTCCTCTTCTCCCTCTTCTCTTCCATTCACCAAACAAAGAATTAGGCCCCCGGCACACCCCAAACCCCAACCCCTACCCCCAAACACACTGTTACATATAAGCATGGACAAAGCCAACTTAGGGCCAATTTGGCATTGTTGTACAGTGTTGTGCTGTGGACCAGAAGCAGGTAGGCGTTTCATAAATTTTTTTTCAGAGCTACAGTGGGAACCAGAAGTAGAATTGTAGGTGTTTGGTAAACGATGAATAAAATTATTATCTAGATGTATAATGACAAAAATAGACATATTATACTAAACATATTTATACCTTTAGTTTTAAATTAATTTTAATTTTAAATTTAAAATACATAATATTTGTACAATAAAATACTTAAAATATATTTTTATTTTTATTATGAAATATATTTATATAAAAATAAATTACTTTTATTAAACGGGATAAATTATATGTCCATGTAAATAATAAATAACATAAAACAAACTAAAAGTAAATTTTGTTATCTCAAACCACTATCAAACTTAAAACTAATTTTCTTTCAAACTATCCACTTCTTGCACTCGTTTGTTTATTTTTTTCAACAATATGTTTTTTTATTAATTTTAATCAAGTAAAAAATTACTCTAATATATGACGTGTTACTTGAATTCGTTATTTTGATTCATTCAAATTCTTATATGATCTATTTCTAATACATTTTTTTTAGAATGAATAGTAATATGTTTTGTTTTCAACAAAACATGTTATTTGATTTTTTTTTAATTTGTTAAATAAAAGTACGTAGATTAGAAATTATTTATTATTATTATGGTCATTTTAATAATTTTAAATTATAAAAGTAGAAGCTGTTATGAAAAAGTAACCCTTGGTTTACTTCTCAACTTTTTCTACAATACCCAGCAGCTTTTAGAAGCAATTTTTTAGAAACAAGATTTACCAAATGCTTTGAACTGCTATAGGCGACTACAAAAGCTAAAAATAGCTTCCAAAGGCAATACCAAATGAGCCCTTAGTCCCATGGGCTCTATTGAAATTTTCCTTTAAATATTTTTGCTCGACTTTCCTTTCCTTTTGCCCCTCTTGAAATTAATTAATTCCAAAGTTTATAATAGAAAATACACAAGTGTCTTTATTGTGCTCTTCCTTTTTTTAATTATGCACATGATTTTTAGAAAAAATTAGACAAATGACCGGTTTCGCTACCCTTGTCAATAAATGGCTAGGGTTGAATTTTTTTTAGGGAAATAGTCATTTTTTTTACAGTGGTTAGTGATAACCATCGGTAAATTAACAATAAACACATAGTTTGTTATTGATAAACCAATTTATCATTAATTTACTAATGATTTATCATTGATAAACTAGTAATTAATTAAATGAAATTGGTTAATCATTAATTGATATTAATTAATTACTAATAAACTACAAAATTTATAAGTGATAAATCATTGAGTTAATCCACAACAAACTACATATTAGAACATCTTCGATTAACCATTTTAAAGAAAGGCGCTTTTCCTAATTTTACAAACGGTCATTTACTAAGAAAAGAATGGAAAAAGATCATTTACTTTGAAACCCTTACTCTTATTTGAAAACCTAAAATTCGTATATGAATATATTACAACGTTTCGTATATGAAAACCTAAAACCGAATTAAACTCAATTATACTTAACTATAAAGTACAATAGAGATTAATTAAAAAAATATTACAAAGTTTGTACTATTTTTTTTAGTTCAAAATTTCAGTTTAACTCGAACCTTGCAGACAAGTTTAAATTAGGTTATGAATCAAATAACGCCCCTGCCTAACCGGGTGGAATATATATATATATATATATATATATATATATATATATATATAAATAAATAAATAGAAGATATCTTACCAAACTTTCTCCTTATGTACAATCAAATTAAAGAATCCCCAAAAAATAAGTTGTTTATTTTGCTCACCAACTTTTGTATTTCTGTTTGTCAATTGCAACTCATTCTCTAGCCTAGTTGACAATATTACCATGCCAAGCATCTGGACGTAGACTAGGATATATTCCCAAAGCTACACATGCGCTAATTAGGTAGATGATGTAGATTTTAGAAATAACACATGTATTAGGATGTTGTTGAACCAGAAATCAATTTTATTTTATTAAAAAACAACAAATTTTACATTTATTTAAAATATTGCTCCTACATTTAGAATTCCCTGTCCTTGTCAATACGTTCACCTTGTCCTGGAGTTTAACTTCTTTTATCATATTCTATCATTTGATGAAGGTCAAAAAATGAAAAAATTTTGACTTTAAAACCAATTGGCTATGACGAGGCAAGATAGTTTTATGGTTCAAGGTATTAAGATCTTGTAAGAATCATAAATATATACATAAATATCGCTCTTACATATTTGGAATCCCCATATACTCGATTCTATCTCTCTTTCTCTCTTTTTTTTCTCTCTAAATGAAAAACAAAAAACAAAAAGAATCAATGGTGTCCTCACGTCCTCCACTCAACATTTTAAAGAATCTACTTAGACATGTGGTGAAATGGCAAGAGAACCTGACCCATGCTTTTGTCTACTAGCATCTAAGAAGCCCAAGTTATATCGGTCCAAGTTATAATTGACAGGTCTATTTGAAAGACATAATTGCAGCCTCGTTGCAGACAAGGAAATCGATCCTTAATAATAAAAGAGAGAGCCTAACTAAGACATCCTCTTGCCATCATGTCAACACGACCTGTGGTCATATACTCTTTTTCTCTAGCATACATTATCAGGTTACTTCTCCAATTCTGATCTAGTACGCTATGGCTATGAGTTCCATTGTACATATTACCGTGCATTTTATATTTTCTTAACTGGGCTATTAGTGAGCAAAAATGTAGCGAAAGTTAAAGAGGAAATCGGAATTCTGTATGCCGAATTCGGTAGGGACGGATATGAACCATGAAGCGGCATTATACATTCATCACCGTTGAAGTAAATTTTCATTGGAAATGGCCAACCTTGATCCAATGTGAATGTTCCCTTGCCCTTTTTAAGAAGCACCCCTGTCTGGACATGTCCTTATGGCCCAGCTTCCATTACCAAGTCATTGTAATATTTTGCGCCATAAAACATCCCAATATCATCTGCATATTAACAATGCACAATTATCTACTTATTTTGTTCACCCAAATCTTTTATAGGCTTACTTGAGCGTCAGTATCGATCAGGTGGCTTATAGAGAAAGCTGTTGACTTTGGCGAGATTGTTGAGATTAGGATGCTGAAAAACAAGTGTCCACTTAGTGTAATTCTTCCAGTAGTTGAAGTTGGTGATGGTGAGCTTGACTCTCCAGTACTCTTTATAGATAGTCTTAACATGCCAATGAACCCGGACAGGGAACATATGTTGAGTGCACTGCCCCATTGGTGAGTTCTGTTTCATTTCTGTTCTGTCTAGTGTCACCACACTTGAAATCTTCAAATCGTTTCTGCGTCACAGTCTAAGACTGGTAAGAACTCAGAAATATGATATTCAATCTGAGAAAATGAAGGGAAAAATCGAGACAATGTTATGGAGGAACTATGAGTGTGTAGATGATGATGCATAGAGACAATTTTGTCACAATAAGCAAATGAACCGAGAATCGGAAATGCTCATACTTATGTCGCACAATTGTTCGAATCCTGATATCCACAAGCACAGGATGGACAAGGTGTGATCATGGGGTTGTGAAAGGATGACAAGGAGACGCATTAAGTTGGGTTCTTGTTGGCAAGAAAAGGGGAATAACTGCATGTTGTGTCCATGTCACTGCAAAGGAAAAGCAAAGAATCAAATATCAGAGAACTATGCAGCAGAATATTAATAGCCAAATCAATATATATTTATGCATTAAGAAATTTGGATGTATAATAAACAAAGGAAAATTCATATTCTTCTGAGTCAAGTTGTACCAAAACATGTGTATAACTTAAAGGCATATTTTGTCAATTTTAATGTATAATTAACTATTGGCAAATGCAAAACTATTGGTTATGTTCAAAATGTCATTCCAAGGCAAGAGGGAATCATGTTCAAACTTCAGACAGGAAAGTAAAAGCTCACTTATTGTTCGAGTTCTTGGACAGCCGTCAGGTGACAAGAAAACTGTGGGCGGAACAATGGTTGTAGCACCACATGGATAGCCAGGTCCAGGACCAAGCAAGTGAAAGTTCTTAGGTTTCACAGTCTTATTAGAGGTGCCTGAAAGCCCAACACTTATCTGAAAAGATGAGATTGCAGCTGAAGGGTCTAGTCCTGAATATGCCAAGACAACACCTTTGCAACAATCGAATAACCTCTGGTTGTTGGGACTCCAGGAAGTAGGTCAACTACTGTGGGACTTCTCATGCAGCTATGTGGAATGTTGCCTTTGAACTTGGAGCAGTCATCTTGGTTAATGGCTTGAGCTCCCACCATTGACTATATCACTTCTTTTTTAGCCCATGTCCAGCCTATGGTCCACCCAGGACTTGTAATCTGATGGTACATTTGTGAGTTTTGAATCGTAACCACAGCCTAATCGCCAGAAAATCATAGAACTTGTTAGCGACCAATTCAACAAAAGCAATTAAGTTATTGCTTATTAAGATGTGATTAGGCAACAAATATGCATAATAGTCGATTTTTTTTCTTTTTTGAGATTAAGCTCTCAAGTCTTAACAGTTGACTGGTCAGTTTATAAGCATATTAAATGACAGTCAGCAAAATCTATGTTTTTTCGGTTAAGAAAATAGGTTTGTTATTGCTAGGGTTTCTTTCTTTTCAAATGTACCATTTCACTAAGTGTAGAAATGAACCATATATGCTACATTCGATTGTACCTTTTACACATAGAACTGCTTTTTAATATATTACCTAATCAAGTGTTCCATCAGAAAGCAAGAAAATCAGAAAATCAGAAAAGTTCATGTAAGGACACTCACCACATAGCCATCAGGGGTCCAAGAGACAACATCCCATCTGAGATCTATGCTTCCATATGGATCAAATGTATCATAAGTTGCCATAAACATAAGGGTACAAAACGAAAGCTAAACTGATGAGATACCAACACGACGATACATTAGAAGAAACATTACCAAAAAAAAAAGTCTCTAGGACATGAAAAATTTACTCTATTAGTAAGGTTCTGTTTTGAATGCCTCAAATTTGTACAAGACTTTATTAGTTTTGTGTACCCTGTTTATTTTGATGTGATTTTGATCATATTTAATGTCCAGAAACATGCACTATCAGTAGAGATATCCTACCATAGAAAGTACTTTAAAAAATGCAATGCGTTGCTATTGGTTTTACTTTGAGCCATTGATTAGCACAATGTTAATAAAGGGCCTTAAATGAACGGGAGCGACAATTTTGATTGTGCAAAACATAGCGTATAGAAGATTAGAGTTACATATAGAACTAAAACAACATACCTGCATAAGAACAAAGCAGTACAGAGAAAACAAGTGAAGAAAATGTGCTTTGACAACCGCCTAATTCCATATCCTAGTTTCGTTAATACACATAAAATACATCAGTCTAGAGGTTAATATATATACAAGGAGATTAAGTTGATCAAACCCCAAAAAAGAATTATTGTGATTAAGTGAAGACTGAAGTTCGTCTTATGAGTTCTTTTTAAGGCTGATATTATAATCCAAACGGCATGTTTTTAGCATTTTTAATAAGAGTGGAAAAAGTTTTAAGACAAGTGACAACAACAATGATTTCACTTGTAATGTCACGTGATCTGAAATATTGCATATATATGTAGAAGCACTATCTTTCTTTGTACACATATATACAAAGAATTTGCATAAGCTCTTAAAAGGGTGATAAACAAGTCTACAGCCCCCCCATTTTAATTGCAAGAACTGTTAGTTCTGCCGGCTTTCTGAGACGGTGACCAAAGGCAATGTGAAAAAATTTTCAGACATCAGCAATGACAGATTCACTTTTAAAATTCAGATATATAGGAGATTTTCAAAAGTATATAACAAAATTCTATTAAGAGTACTCCTACACACTTGGGAAAACATATGATTTTTTTTTTTAACTTTAGGATAAGGGATTCGTATTCTTCACCTTTAGATGGAGTCAAGTAAAGTGGTGTAAGATTTTAGGCCTATTAGGCATTACTTTTAGAGGTTGTTTTTGGCTTGGTACAATCTGTTCTTGTGAAGTTGTTTTTAAAAACTACTGCCAAGCAGAAAAAGTTGAAAGTATTTCAGGTTATAATAGATAATTTCCAATCTATCTATTTTTTCTATAACAAATTAAATAACATTAATATAAAAATTTTAAAATTAATTTAGAAGGTAACTTTTTTTTAGATCATTATGCTTTTTTTAGAGTGTTTTTTTTTTTTACGTGAGCATTTCAATCTCATTTAATAAAAGTAACTTATTTTTTATAAAATATATCAAACAATAAAAATAGAATTATATTTTGAGCATTTTATTGAACAAAGATTACGCATTTTAATCTTAAAATTAAAATTATAAACATCTTAGTAAAGTATGTCTATTTTCATCACTCTATATTTTTACAAAAATTTTATACATTGTTTGCTAAGTATCTGCAATTTTGCTTCTAGCGTTCACGGTAGCTTTAAAAATAATTAATCAAACACCTACCTGTTTTTAGTTTATAACACAACACAACATAGCAAAAACAACAACATAGTACAACAATACCCAATTGGCCCTTGATGGTTAAATAAAATTAATATTCAATAATATATACAAATTTAACATAATTTGATTAAAATTCTAACAGCTCACCAACATGAGGTACGGCCAATAATATTTTGATAAGTATATATATATATATATATTTAAACTAGTGCGAATAATAAAACAAGCAACAACTGCCCCATATATAACTTTGGAATAAATAATCGATTTGAACTTGTTCACTGTTTATTTTGATAGTCAAACTCTGTGAAATCTTGAGAAATTTTTTTTTTATAGAAGTGAACTGTTGGTTCAAGGTTTAGTAATAAAAAATACACCTTCATTTTCATTAAAAAAAAACACCTTCATTATAATGAAAATAAATTGGCCGCAATTAAGTTATGTAACAAGAAAACATGTGGTAGGAGTGTTCGTGGTCAGTTTTGTTGGGTTTTTAGTAAAACGACAAAATCAAAAATAAATTTTTCTCTTGAAAGGTTCGATATATTGAAGAGCCAAAAATTTAAAAGACAGAAGTAAAACAAGATATTTGGTTTGCCTTCAAGAACAGAAAAGGTTCTCCTAAAAAGAAAAGTAATAGATTGCAGTTATAGGTATAGTCTGTGGGATAAATTTACACCACCTATGATATTATTAGGTTAAGAGTTTGAATCCCATCCTAAGTTCATAAAAAAAAATATAAACCATTTAAATGCTTAAAAAATCTTAATAAATAGGCCCAAAAAAGTACAAATCCAGGTTTTATCAATTAGGTAAATTACAAAAATAACTCCATTTAAATATTATGTTCTAAGAAACCTTTATGTTTGGTTGAGTGGAGGGAACCAAATTCAGTTATAAACAGTGTAAAGTTCTCACATGTTACAGTAACAATAAAAAAAAAATTGCTACAGTATAAAGCTTTCCCATGCTACAGTAAAAGTGGTTCTAACCACTGGTTCTTACCACCCTTCCAAACACCAATCTTACCTTACAATCTCTCTCCTCCCTTTCTCTAAGTCTCTCTACAACAAGGACGTGCAGCGAGTTTGTGGAGAGGCGGAGATGGCGACTTCTCTCCTCTCTCAATCTCCGTTGCATTTACTACAATCAAGTTCGTCTTCTTTGCAATCTTTAATTGAGTTCCTAGTGGACTTTCGACATGTAAATGTCCGGGTTTTGTAGATCGTTTGTTTCTGAGCACAATGGAGTGGGTGGTATCGGATGGTCTGGGTCAGTAGGTGGTGCGTGATTACTGTGGTGGGCTGCATGTGATGAAGGTCGGAGAGAGTGTTTGCGAAGAGAAAACCTTAAGAGCTAGGGTAACGTCAAAAAACTCAAACCTAAATAGTATGGCTTATTAATTACAACACCTCATTGACTATTTACTTCTAATGACTTAAATATTGGCCTATTCACTGTAATTTTCTTAAGGAGGCCTCTATTAATACCTTATTTTGCTTTTCACACATCATTTTTTTTGTAATAAAATATCTTATTATTATATTGCCTATTGATAATATGTCACACCCCGGAGTACGGGAGGTGACGTGGCGGAATATTTAGGTTAATTAAAGGAGAGTTTAATTGAAATTAAGGGTTTAAAAATCCAATTAAGCAAGAAATAAAGAGATTTTTCCACCACATTTGATAAAGAATTTAAAATCATTAAACAAATAACAATAATTGAATAAAAACCACGAATATGGGTTCCACAACCCACAACTTGTGCACACACATGGATCTGACAATATCACAAATACAATTACAGTCCAAGCACAAATAAAGTTAAGTCTTACATGCCTTGATTAATAAATACAGAATGTAAATAAATTCTCCTATTGCTCCTGAGTTCGGTCCGAAGAATCTTCTCCAAACCTAAATGGGAAACCACCTAGAAGGGGGGGAATTTAAAACAGATAAAACGTGAGCGAAAGGCTCAGTAGGACTAAGTTTTATAAAATAATTTAATGCAAAGAAACATAACATTATCAGGAGTTATACAGAAAGGGAACTTGAATAAATAAATAAATAAATTGAGTAGAACCGTTCTGACACAGAACAGTCTACTCGTCAAATCAAAACACCAGTTTACTTTTACCTAGGCAAACCATGATATCACCACCGTAGTGGCCCAGCTGGGTTTCGGGACCTGCCCCCAAGGTCGATCACGACCCGATCTCTGATATGGCATCATGCCCATGTGGTTATTATCATTATCATTCAAAACCCAATTACCGAGTGTTGTCAATTACATTCATTATGAAAGTCATTTCATGTCACGGTATATTAAAATATAACCGATAAAACCATTTTCAAACAACCGTTGAAAACATTTTGATAGAAACCCTTTTCAAAGCCAAATCATTTCGAAACCAGGCTACCAAAGAAATAGGATAGAAGTCCTACCTCAGTACTCGTGCCGGTACCCCACACCGTAATCCCGATCCGCTATACGTTAGCTCCACGGAACCACGAACGATCCTAGATACCAACTAAATCAATCAATATCTAGTTCGAAACATCCTATGTTACCAAATCATTTCATGATGTCCTAGTGTGCCATTTGTATCATTAAAATCATCCTATAAGGTTGGGATTTAAATCAAGGTTCAAAACAATGAAATCGGGTAAAAATCACAAAATTTTCCATGCCTCGGTCGGCCTGCCGGACGCCCTGCTTCGGCCTGCCGAATTGTACAGTTCGGCCTGCCGGAAACAAGGTTCGGCCTGCCAAACATTTCCCCAGATTCGGCCTGCCGGTCGGAAGAACACCGGCCTGCCGATCATCACTCCGGCCTGCCGAACATGAACTTCGGCCTGCCGAACTGGGAAAATCCAGAAATCCCAGCCACGGGTTTCTCGATCCCCAAAATCCAAATCTTGTTTCTAACCTGTTTTTCTCAAATCCCAGGCATAAAAACAACTATAATTGATAGAAAAACATTCTAGAACATGTTTGGAGTCATTTAAACAACATTTGAACTCGAAATCCTCAAAAATCCGAAAATGAGAAAAAGAGGAGAAAAATGAAAATCTTGAATCCAATCCGTTTTTCTTCAATCTAGGTTTAGATTCTAGTTGTTCTAAGCTCATTTAACACAAATCCACGGTTTTCTAAGCTAAAACAAACTTAGATTTCAAAAACACACAAAATCGAAAATTTTGTAAAAAGTTTAGAAATTTCGAATCTAACCTCGAATCGAAGCTTCAATCCGCGTTCTCGGTCGCCGAATCACGTCCCCGAGCTTCCTCCTTGCTGTTCCGAAGCTTGGATTCGAATGGAAATCAAAATTTTGAAAGAGATTGAGAGAGAGAGAGGGGCTGCCGAGAGAGAGAAGAGAGAGAGAGTGTGAAACGTGAATGAGGAGAGAGAGAGAGAAGAGAGAAATAAATAGAGAAAATCGGTGGGCGGTTTTACTGTGCGAAAACCATGTGCCGCCCACGGTTTTGTAAAACGGAGTATTTTTAACATTTTACAAATTGTTGTGTTTTAAAACTCAAAACATCATTTTAAATCAATAAGAAATCTTTTAAATGTATCAATTTAACAAAACAACCAAAAACTAAAAATCCAACCAAATAATCTAATTAAAGTTAAAACTTTAATTATGGCACACTAATTCATCATTTACATTACATTAATATTAAATAAATTTCGGGACGTTACAGCTCTCCACCCCTAAAAGAAATTTCGTCCTCGAAATTTACAACTCATCTCAAAAGCAAAACAAATGCGGATATAACTCCCGCATACCCGACTCTAGTTCCCAAGTGGCTTCATCAACCCCGTGATGCTGCCACACGACCTTTACCAACGGTATCTCACGACGACGCAAGCTAATCACTTTCCGGTCGATGATCTGAATCGGCACTTCTTCGTACGTCGTATCCTCCTGAACCTGCACATCGCAAAACGATACTATCTTACCCTGCTCAGGTGGACACTTCCTAAGCATAGACACATGAAACACATCGTGCACATGAGAAAGTTCGGGTGGAAGATCAAGCCGATAAGCGACCACACCAACACGCTGAGTGATCTCGAACGGCCCAATATACCTCGGCGCGAGTTTCCCACTCACTCCGAACCGCATAGTTCCCTTACGAGGTGACACCCTCAAGAGAACAAAATCTCCAACCGCGAATTCTAAGGGTCTACGTCTCCTATCTGCGTAGCTCTTCTGCCGACTCTGAGCTGCTCTCAATCGATCCCGTATCACCACGACTTTCTCGTTGCTGACACGAATCTCATCCGGCCCAAGAATAACTCTATCTTCCGGCTCGGCCCAACACACAGGTGACCGACACGGTCGCCCATACAACGCCTCAAATGGTGCCATACCGATACTCGCCTGATAACTGTTGTTGTACGCGAACTCCGCCAAATGCAAACATTGCTTCCAATTCCCGCCGAAGTCCAACGCACAAGCACGCAACATATCCTCGAGAACCTGAATAACCCGCTCAGACTGCCCATCAGTCTGAGGATGAAACGCCATACTTAAGTTCAAATCTGTACCCAAAGCCTCCTGAAAACTCCTCCAGTACTTAGCATTAAACCTGGTATCTCGATCAGAGGTGATGGACAAAGGAACTCCATGCAACCTCACAATGTTCTGCATATACAACTCCCCGAGAATCTTCCTGGAACACGTCGACCTAAACGGAATGAAATGCGCCGATTTCGTCAACCTGTCGACTACAACCCAAACTGCATCGTGCCGCTGCTCCGTCCTCGGCAAACCTGTGAGGAAATCCATCGTCACATGCTCCCATTTACACCCTGGAATAGGAAGCGACTGAAGCTGACCTGCAGGCTTCTGATGCTCAGCTTTCACCTGAAGACACGTCGAACACTTGGCCACGTACTCGCGAACATCTTTCTTCATGCCTCTCCACCAATAGTGCCTCTTCAAATCACGATACATCTTGGTGCTCCCCGGATGAATAGCGAACTGAGACCTATGAGCTTCGTCTAGAACGGCTTTCGTCACCTCGGCGATAACTGGAACTGCAAGACGCTCCCGGAAGTACAACGATCCATCTGCATGCACGCTCCATTCCTCGAACTGCTCCCCGTTCTGAATCCGCGACCAAATCCCCTGCAAATGTCGATCCTGCCACTGACCTTGCTTCACCATCCGAACAAGAGCTGGAGTCGCTTCCACATGATATAACGAAACTCGATCACCATCTTCACGATACAGTAGCCGATACTCACTCACTGTCGCATCCCTGCTCCAGTCCTCAAAAATCAAACAAGCGAGAATCCCTGAAGACTTCCTGCTAAGCGCGTCCGCGACCACATTAGCTTTCCCGGGATGATACTGCAACGCGAAATCATAATCCTCCATGTACTCCACCCATCTGCGCTGCCTCAAGTTGAGATCCCTCTGAGTGAACAAATGCCTCAAACTCTTGTGATCGGAGAAGACCTGAAATGATGCTCCATACAAGTAACATCTCCAAATCTTCAGCGCGTAGATCACCGCTGCAAGCTCTAAATCGTGAGTAGGATAATTCCGCTCGTGAGGTCGTAGCTGTCTCGATCCGTACGCAACCACACGTCCATGCTGCATCAACACGCATCCAAGTCCGCGCCCTGAAGCATCAGCATAAACCTCATACGGCTCGTCACTACTAGGAATAACTAATACTGGAGCTGAAGTCAACCGGTTCTTCAATTCCTGAAAAGCAGACTCACAATCTTCATCCCACTCAAACCTGACGTTTTTCCTGATCAACCTCGTCAACGGAGCTGCAATCTTCGAAAAGTCCTTTACAAATTTCCTGTAATATCCAGCAAGACCTAAGAAGCTGCGAATCTCCGCTACATTCCTTGGTCGTTCCCACTCCAATATAGCTTCAATCTTGGACGGATCCACTGAAATACCATGCTCCGAGATGACATGACCCAGAAATTTGACCTCGGTCAACCAGAACTCACATTTTTCCCTCTTAGCATACAACTGGTGCTCCCGCAGAGTCTGAAGCACGACCCGAAGATGCTGCTCATGCTCCTCCCATGTCTTAGAATACACAAGAATATCATCGATGAACACGATCACAAACTGATCCAGATACGGCCTAAATATCCTGTTCATCAAGTCCATAAAAGCTGCTGGAGCATTCGTCAACCCGAAAGACATAACCAGAAACTCGAAGTGCCCATACCGAGTCCTAAAAGCTGTCTTGGGAATGTCCTCTTCCTTGATTCTAAGTTGATGATAACCTGACCGCAAATCAATCTTCGAGAAGTATCGCGAACCTCCCAACTGATCAAATAGCTCATCAATCCTAGGCAAAGGATACTTGTTCTTCACCGTAACACGATTCAGCTGCCGATAATCCACACATAACCTGAGAGTCCCATCATGCTTCTCAGCGAACAAAACTGGTGCTCCCCACGGAGATGTGCTATTCTGAATATATCCGTTATCAGCAAGCTCCTGAAGTTGCTTCCTCAATTCCTTCATTTCTGCCGGCGCCATCCGATAAGGTGCCATAGAAATCGGTGATGTCCCTGGAAACAACTCGATACCAAACTCAATCTCCCGATGCGGTGGTAACCCTGATAACTCGTCGGGGAAGACATCCTCGAACTCACCAACCACCGGAATCGCTACACTACTACTCAAAACATAGGGCTCGCAATCTAGATTGGCAAGAAAAGCAAAACAATCTAGATTCCTTCGCCCTCCTAGACATGACTTCATAAGACGCTCACTCATTAGCCAATCACCACCACCCTGGTAAGTGATTACCGTCCCCCTATCAGACACTAGGGTCACCTTTCTAAGTTGGCAGTCCACAACTGCACTATACCTGGACAACCAGTCCATCCCTAAAATCACATCATAGGAACTCATGGGGAGTACAATCAAATCACTTTTCAAAATCTCATCCCCAATCTTTATTTTACATGATTTACACACACAATTTACACACACCCGCCCCAAAGGAGAAGTTATAACTAGGGGTTCATTAAACTCTTCTACTTCTAATCCCAAGGCATGTACAAAAGAACTCGAAATGAGAGAATGAGAGGCACCGGTATCAAATAAAACGCGAGCTAGAGATCTAGAAACCAAAACCATACCATCGACAACTGCGTTACCAATCTAAGAATCTGACCCTCCAGATGCCATTGCATGAACCTGCACTGGCGCCTTCCCTTTTCCTCTATCGACATTGCTGGGTCCTGCATTACTCGGCCGATACTGCTGAGATGGAGACGACTGCACACTACCTGTACTCGGAGCTCTATACTGAGGAACACTGCGCTGAAAATACTGCGGCTGCTGTCCCCGTGCCGGATATGAGAATTGCTGAGGAGAAAACTGCGGATACTGCAACTGCGGGTACTGCGGAGGCGGAGGTAGGGTCTGAGGCTGAGGCTGAGACGAACGACTGGCATCCTCCCCGGTCTGCGATCCAAGACGAGCACTCCTGATCGGGCAATTCCTCTTGATGTGTCCGGGCTGCTGACAGAAATGACAATGAAAGCTGTAGGGGTTGCTGCGCCCGCTGCCAGACGAACTGCTACTGCCACTGGTCGCACCGCCTTGCTTGCCTTTCCCCGGAGCTGGACGACTACTGGTGCTCTTCCTGCCACTCCTCTGCGGTCCTCCTGAAGCCTTGGCTCGGTCCTCACAATACTGCACGTAATCATTCTCCACGGAGATCGCCGACGACACAAGCTCTCCGAAACTCCTAAGCCGTAGAGCAACCAACTGCCGCCGAATAGGAGCCTTGAGTCCTTCCTGGAACTTGATGCATTTCTCGCGCTCCGATGCCACAGCTGATGGAGCAAACCTAGCCAACTCGCTAAACTTCGCCTCATACTCCCGAACTGACATATCACCCTGCTGCAATCTATAAAACTCAGCTGCTTTCTGATCTCTAT
This sequence comes from Artocarpus heterophyllus, assembly GCA_025403435.1. Lineage (NCBI taxonomy): Eukaryota > Viridiplantae > Streptophyta > Magnoliopsida > Rosales > Moraceae > Artocarpus > Artocarpus heterophyllus. The sequence goes on from CM046346.1 coordinate 13,116,294, forward strand.
ATCCCTACGGAAAATACCGATCATAGAACAGATCCTCGAACTTGTCCCAACCGATATCGCCACCGCGCTCCAGACGCTTAGTTTGTTTCCACCAGGTGTTGGCGCCACCCTCGAGCTTATATGCCGCAAACTCCACACGATACTCCTCAGGCACACCAAGAGTATCAAGATGCTTCAAGATCGAATCCAACCAATACTCTGCTAACTGCGGATCACCATTGCCATCAAAAGTCAGAATAGACGCCCGCCGAAATTCCTTAAAGAAAGCATGCCGACTACCAACACTGGAGTCTTCCGGTCTAGTCCTGGCTGCCATCTGCCGGAAAGCCGCAATCATAGACCTCATCAGGCCCTCATCATTTCCGAACTCGGCGTCAGCTGTCGAACGACGTCTAGGTGCCATTCTCTCACTTCTGAAAACAAAATTTGGACTGTCAGAGGTATTTCATTGTCAAACCTATGTGTGCACAATTCCCAAGGTTCATAACCTTGAGCTCTGATACCATTCTGTCACGCCCCGGAGTACGGGAGGTGACGTGGCAGAATATTTAGGTTAATTAAAGGAGAGTTTAATTGAAATTAAGGGTTTAAAAATCCAATTAAGCAAGAAATAAAGAGATTTTTCCACCACATTTGATAAAGAATTTAAAATCATTAAACAAATAACAATAATTGAATAAAAACCGCGAATATGGGTTCCACAACCCACAACTTGTGCACACACATGGATCTGACAATATCACAAATACAATTACAGTCCAAGCACAAATAAAGTTAAGTCTTACATGCCTTGATTAATAAATACAGAATGTAAATAAATTCTCCTATTGCTCCTGAGTTCGGTCCGAAGAATCTTCTCCAAACCTAAATGGGAAACCACCTAGAAGGGGGGGAATTTAAAACAGATAAAACGTGAGCGAAAGGCTCAGTAGGACTAAGTTTTATAAAATAATTTAATGCAAAGGAACATAACATTATCAGGAGTTATACAAAAAGGGAACTTAAATAAATAAATAAATAAATTGAGTAGAACCGTTCTGACACAGAACAGTCTACTCGTCAAATCAAAACACCAGTTTACTTTTACCTAGGCAAACCATGATATCACCACCGTAGTGGCCCAGCTGGGTTTCGGGACCTGCCCCCAAGGTCGATCACGACCCGATCTCTGATATGGCATCATGCCTATGTGGTTATTATCATTATCGTTCAAAACCCAATTACCGAGTGTTGTCAATTACATTCATTATGAAAGTCATTTCATGTCACGGTATATTAAAATATAACCGATAAAACCATTTTCAAACAACCGTTGAAAACATTTTGATAGAAATCCTTTTCAAAGCCAAATCATTTCAAAACCAGGCTACCAAAGAAATAGGATAGAAGTCCTACCTCAGTACTCGTGCCGGTACCCCACACCGTAATCCCGATCCGCTATACGTTAGCTCCACGGAACCACGAACGATCCTAGATACCAACTAAATCAATCAATATCTAGTTCGAAACATCCTATGTTACCAAATCATTTCATGATGTCCTAGTGTGCCATTTGTATCATTAAAATCATCCTATAAGGTTGGGATTTAAATCAGGGTTCAAAACAATGAAATCGGGTAAAAATCACAAAATTTTCCATGCCTCGGTCGGCCTGCCGGACGCCCTGCTTCGGCCTGCCGAACTGTACAGTTCGGCTGCCGGAACAAGGTTCGGCCTGCCGAACATTTCCCCAGATTCGGCCTGCCGGTCGGAAGAACACCGGCCTGCCGATCATCACTCCGGCCTGCCGAACATGAACTTCGGCCTGCCGAACTGGGAAAATCCAGAAATCCCAGCCACGGGTTTCTCGATCCCCAAAATCCAAATCTTGTTTCTAACCTGTTTTTCTCAAATCCCAGGCATGAAAAACAACTATAATTGATAGAAAAACATTCTAGAACATGTTTGGAATCATTTAAACAACATTTGAACTCGAAATCCTCAAAAATCCGAAAATGAGAAAAAGAGGAGAAAAATGAAAATCTTGAATCCAATCCATTTTTCTTCAATCTAGGTTTAGATTCTAGTTGTTCTAAGCTCATTTAACACAAATCTACGGTTTTCTAAGCTAAAACAAACTTAGATTTCAAAAACACACAAAATCGAAAATTTTGTAAAAAGTTTAGAAATTTCGAATCTAACCTCGAATCGAAGCTTCAATCCGCGTTCTCGGTCGCCGAATCACGTCCCCGAGCTTCCTCCTTGCTGTTCCGAAGCTTGGATTCGAATGGAAATCAAAATTTTGAAAGAGATTGAGAGAGAGAGAGGGGCTGCCGAGAGAGAGAAGAGAGAGAGAGTGTGAAACGTGAATGAGGAGAGAGAGAGAGAAGAGAGAAATAAATAGAGAAAATCGGTGGGCGGTTTTACTGTGCGAAAACCATGTGCCGCCCACGGTTTTGTAAAACGGAGTATTTTTAACATTTTACAAATTGTTGTGTTTTAAAACTCAAAACATCATTTTAAATCAATAAGAAATCTTTTAAATGTATCAATTTAACAAAACAACCAAAAACTAAAAATCCAACCAAATAATCTAATTAAAGTTAAAACTTTAATTATGGCACACTAATTCATCATTTACATTACATTAATATTAAATAAATTTCGGGACGTTACATAATATTACCTTTAAAGACAAAAATATTTTCAATAAATACTCATCACACCTTCTATCTTAAAAAGAAATTATTGTTCCTTACCTTTTTTAAAAAATTAGAGATGAATTCTGACGTTCAAGAGCATCCCACCAAAAAAAAAAAAAAGTGGTTTATTTTTGTTCAAATTCTCATTTTTTTTCTATTTTTTTAATCGTTGAATCTCAATGGAACGAAAATTCTCGTTTCTTCTTCAGATGAGCAAAAAAAAATTGAAAAAAGTTGCAGAAAAGAGAATCCAACCATGACTTAATAAAGTATGCGTAATAAAGTATTTGTTTGCTAATGTGATGTTGCGATAATTATATTAGATTCCGAACATGGTTGATGGCATATTCCTCAAATGCAATATGAAAGTAATTGTAACGTTACCCCAATGCCATTGTCTACCTCTTTGATTGTCCTTGAGTGAGTTGTTCCACCACCGCTTGCTTCCTTTTTCTTTTTTTTTTTTTTAAATTTTGTTTACTCTAAATAATTACCTAAATAGTGGTAAGAAAAGTGGAATCATTTTTACAACAAAATTGAAACGTTTTGCTCAGAAAGCGGAAACATAGTGAGAACTTATGTATAAAAAAAATGCTTCTCTAAAGAACAATATATAAAGTTCATGAACTTTTTTTTCTTTTTAATCTTTTTTCCTTTTTAATCTTTTTTTTTTTCTTTTTAATGAATGGTATATAAAACGTCTGAAACCTACTTTCTCTCAGTGGAACACTGCCTAACATGTGTAAGTTTCATAACAATGATAAAGTAATTCTCCATTTTGTTTCCCCCCAGATTTTCAAAATGTACACCACTGATTTATTCGTGTTTATACAATTTATGACATCCATGACCGCTTTGTACAAATAAAATATTGTGTTTGAAAATATGGTGGGAACTGTTGGTTAGAACCAATTTTATTATAACATATGAGAGCTTTATACTGTAGTATTTTTTTAATTATTATTATAACATATGAGAATTTTATACTGTTTATAACTAAATTTATGGTAAAAACTGTAGAGCGAAATAGCCGGTAAAAGTCTTCTTGAAAAAGGATTATGTTTGGTCGGTTTGGTGGGTGGGTGGAAAAATAAAAAAAAAAAACTATTTAAGTGTAAAGATTTTTTTAATATGTTCGAAAGGATGTGACAAGTAAAATGAAGACAGTTACGGGTGTATGAAAATAAAATGAAGCGTGTCGATGGGCCATACAGTATTTTTGTTTTATTTTGCTAAAAAAAGCTAATATATGAAGCAGCATGTCGGTTTCCTAAAAATTGTTGGGAGAATATGTAATTTAATCAAGATTCGAAATATTTCTTTTGAATTTTTACTTTTAACATGAAGGTGGGAGGATTCGATTTAGAACACCAGTACTAAAGGTACATGTAAAATTATAACCACTGAACTAAACCTGCAATACAATATTCACTTATTATCCTCGAAGGAAATATGAAACGAACAAAGGAATATCAATCACAAAAAATGGAACGAAATAACAAGTTCAACGTTTCTACGTTACTCGCAGGAATAAAGCGATAAAATAAAAAGGAAAAGAGAAAGAAACTTAAGTAACTAAATGAAAGATCCGGAAAATAATAAAAGAAAAGAAAGGGAAATTGATTAATTTGAAGCTAGCATGAAGGTGAAGAGGGAGAGAAACCCAGAAACAATAAAAATGGGTGGCATGGGAAAATCAAGACCAATTATTGCCTGTATATAAATATATATATATATATATATATATATATAATTATGCTTTGAATACTCCATGTATACATGAAGAAGATATAGGCAACATTTCATGGTAGGTTTATCCCAGCTACCCATTTTCATCGGCCTCTGGAAAACCCATCTGCCTTTTCAACTCAGCCAAATATTCAAGCCAAGCACACTGCTCGCCTATGCATAAATCCTTTCAATTTATGGGACTATCGTTAGGGTATTCTAGCTTCACAAAACATGTTTTAGGCCCACTGTTTTGGTCAAAAATGGTTTTCTTGTTGGGCCCATTTTTTCAGTCTTAAATGGGTTTTTTCATCTGGGTTGGAAATAACGTTCACTTGCAAAATTTATATATCATATGACCGTTACCTATTAATCATCTAGCGATAAGAGTCTAGAAATATTAGATTGTTAAGGTACAATAGTTGCGCGGTTGTGCTAGTATGTTTGTTTGTAACTTATTTAAGACTAATTAGGAATGAAATTGTGATTATGAATTCTTCCTAAATTCAGTTTTCAAGGGCTTGTGGAAAAAATGAATTTAGGACAAACGCATTTGAAATTCATGAGAGAAGCAAAAAGGGATAATATCAATAGAAATTTTGCTATTTTTGCAATTTAATTAGTTATTAACTATTCAATATTTGGCCAACTTTTTAGGTTTAGGAATTACTCCTATTAGTGTGATTTGATTTTTTAATGCTAGTTTCTACAAATAAATAAATATTGACTCTAAGAAAAAAGGAAATAAATATTGTATTTGTAAATAGATAAACACACATATGGAGGATTTTTTTTCCAATTTTTATGTTGTTTCTTTATTTATTAGGCTGTTATAGAATCTGTAATATACACATATTTGGGCCCATTGGTAATTTTTTTAAATAATTTTGTTTTGGTCAAGCGCATATATGGCTGATTATAGAGAATAGAGAGATTAAATGTCATTTTACAGAATCAATGTTAATATTAGCCAAATCAAAGCAATTCATGAATCTGTAAAGATAACATTAACCCCATCTATAAAAAGTTATATTGACATAGTACCTAAAAAGGTTTTTTAATGACAATAAATGGTATTAATGTCCTGCTATTTATTTGGTAATATGTTGTTAAAAAAATCAGCTATTAAAGACCTAAATTTGCAAAGATAGTGATAATATCATTTCCAATTTTAATAAACCGGATGTCATTATAGTAAATATATGTGCTATAGTAATTTTTTTTAATGGAATAAAATCCAAATAATAGGAAACTTTATTGACAATAAAGATGTTAGGATAGATAGATGTCCATAAAACCATATAATGTTTTGTAATGAACATTTATAAATAAATAAAGTGAATTTATTCATCATATTTACATGTAAATATTTTGGGTACCTTACGAATATCATTAAAATTTCATAATTATCTCTATGATCTTAAATATTGCATAGAAGCCTTATATACAAAAGGATAATATTTAAGGATAATAATTAAAATGGTGGGTAACATATAATTAATTTTTCAATTAAAGTATGAGATTTTTAATTAAGCGTTACTAGTGTAAGTCATTTCTATTAAGAATGGAACTGTATTATCCTAATCATTAATGTAGTAAGTCATTAAATGAATGCACTGTACATGATAAGAGTATGTAGGACCGAGATATAATGAGATTTTAACAGCTAATATTTTCTATTAAATATAGTAAGTTCTAATCATATCGACCGATTGTCATATATAAGATAATCTTAATTTTGAATTATTAGTAGACTCCTATTTGTAAATTTATGTCTTTTCATTTACTCGGTACAGATTTGAGAATCAAATTTTATTCCTTGTATCTTAGGGGCATAATGACTTGAGTAGCCAGGAAAGTTAATATTACAAGATGGAATCCATCCATTATCTAACGAGAAGCAGACAAATAATTCTCTTGAGTCTTGATTTGTGGCTTGAACAATAAGAGTGCTCAATTCCTGTTTAAGTTCGTCAAATTTATTAGTCATTATAGAATAAATGGCACTCAAGGATAGATAAGTTATAAGAGAGGTTAAGGGATATTATCTAGTTCTAATTATGAATTATTTATGGTGGATTGACTTATATCTAATGACTATATCAAATGAACGACTTTAAAAAAAGAATAATTAAATATCTATAATTTCGAGAGTGCAATTCTAAGTATTAATTTGAAGCTAGCATGAAGGTGAAGAGGGAGAGAAAACCAGAAACAATAAAAATGGGTGGCATGGGAAAATCAAGATCAATTATTGCCTCTATATATGTAATTATGCTTCGAACACTCCATGTATAGATGAAGAAGAAGATGCAGGCAATATTTCATGGTAGATTTATCCCAGCTACCCATTTTCATGGCCTCTGGAAAACCCATCTCCCTTTTCAACTCAGCCAAATATTCAAGCCGAACGCTTTGCTCACCTATGCATAAATCCCTTCAGTTTATAGGACTATCATTGGGGTATTCTAGCTTCACAAAACATGTTTTAGGCCCATTGTTTCTGTCAAAAATAGTTTTCTCACTGGGCCCATTGTTTTTGTTTTAAATGGTATTTTTAATCCGGGTTGAAAATAACGTTCACTTGCAACATTTATATATCACATGACCGTTACCTATTAATTACCTAGTGATAAGAATCTCGAAAAGTGAAGGCAACTTAATTAATTATAAGTTTCTTCACGTTAACTATAAATTAAGGGTTTGAGTTACATTTAGCTTTACTTAAAGTGGTGGCATTCCCCTCCCTTTATATAAAAAAAATCTCAAAACATTAGATTGTTAAGGTGCAATAGTTGCGCCGCCACGTACGAGTGTGCTTGTTTGTAACTTATTTAAGATTAATTAGGAATGAAATTGTGATTATGAATGCTTCCTAAATTCAGTTTTCAAAGGCTTGTAAAAAAATGAATTTAAGACAATCGCATTTAAAATTCATGAGAGAAGCAAAATAAGATAATATCAATAAAAATTTCACCATTTTTGCAATTTAATTAGTTATATTAACTATTTAATATTTGACCTACTTTTTAGGTTTAGGAATTATACCTATTAGTGTGATTTGATTTTTTAATGCTATTTTCTACAAATAAATAAATATTGACTCTAAGAAAAAAGTAAATAAATATTGCATTTGTAAATAGATAAGCACACATAAGGAGGATTTTTTTTGGTACAATTTTTATATTGTTTCTTCATTCATTAGGTCGTTGTAGAATTGGTAGTATGCCCATATTTGGGCCCATTACTTTTTTTTTATTTAAATGGTTTTGTTTTGTATTACGAAAAATTGAACTTTTAGTCACTATTGTTTTTAGCAAAATTTTTATGAAAAATATGCATTTAGTCACAACTTTTAATAGAATTTTTGTTGTTACTAAAACTTTTAGCCATATGAAATGTCTTATGACTAAAAACCACATGGCTAAAAGTTGTAGTCACAACAAAAATTCTATTAAAAGTTGTGACTAAATCCATGTTAGTCGCAACAAATGTTATGACTAAAAATTTTGCTAAAAATTATTGTGATTAAAGTTTATTTTTTTATAGTGTCAATCAAGCACATATATGGCTGAATATAGAGAATAGAGAAATTGAATGTCATTTTACACAATTAATGTTAATTAGCCAAATCTAAATAATTCATGAATCTGTAAAGATAACATTAACCCCGTATATAAAAAGTTATATTGGCATATCACCTAAAAAGGTTTTTTAAGGATTATTAATGCTGTAAATGACTTGCTTTCTTTTTTTGGCAATATGTTGTTTCTAATTAGGGAATCAACTACAAAAGACCTAAATTTGCATAGATAGTGATAATATCATTTCCAATTTTAATAAAAGGTGACAAAGTAGTTCCCCAAGTTATAAAAAAGGTAACAAATTGGTTCCCAAAATTAACGGTTTGACTATTAAATTGGTCCATCAGCAATTAAAATAAAAAGGTTAGGGACTAGAAAATTAAAATAAAAAGTTTGAAACTAAAATCATATTTTTATGAAAGATTGGGAACTAGCATGACAATTTACTTAAAAAAATTATCGAAGTGAAATTGTTGGTTCAAGTTTTAGTAATATTCTAAAAAATGCGCCTTCATTATCTTAATGAAAAAAAAAAGTCTGGAATAGGTTATCAAATAATGAAACATGTGTAGGGGCGTTCGTGATTAGCTTTGTTGGGTTTTTAGTAAAAACTTACTGACAGAAGGGTAGTGAGAACCATTGGTTAGAACCACTTTTACTGTAGTATGTGGGAGTTTACATTGTAGTAATTTTTTTTAATTGTTACTGTAGCATGTGAGAGCTTTACACTATTCATAACTGAGTTTGTGGTGGGAACTGTGGTTCCCACCACTTAGCCAAACAACCACAAAAAGAAAAATTCATTTTTTCTCAGAAGGTTCAATATTTTGAAGAGCCAAAAACTTAAAAGAGAGAAGTAAAACAAGATATTTGATTTGCCTTCAATTTATAGGACTATCATTAGGGTATTCTAGCTTCACAAAACATGTTTTCGGCCCACTGTTTCAGTAAAAAATGGTTTTTCTCGTCGGGCTTACTGTTTCAATCACAAATGGTTTTTGCGTCTGGGTTGGAAATAACGTTCCCTTTAAACATTTACATGTAATATAAGCATGACGTATTAGTTGTCTAGTGATAAGAGTCTCGAAACATTAAATTGTTAAGAGATAAAGCTGCCACATGTGAGTATGCTTGTTTGTAACTTATTTAAGATTTATTAGTAATGCAATTGTGATTTTGAATTCTTCCTAAATTATGTTTTCAAGGGCTTGTAAAAAAAATAAATTTAGGACAAACGCATTTGAAATTCCTAAGAGAAGCAAAATAGTATAATATCAATAGAAATTTTGCTATTTTAGCAATTTAATTATTTAGTAGCTATTCAATATTTAACCTACTTTTAAGGTTTAGGAATTATACCTATTAGTGTGATTTGATTTTTTAATGCTATTTTCTACAAATAAATTAATATTGGCTCTAAGAAAAGGTAAATACATATGGTATTTGTAAATAGGTAAACACATATATGGAGGATTTTATTTGTGCAATTTTTATGTTGTTTTTTTTTATCCGTTAGCTCGCTGTGGAATCTGTACCATACCTACACTTGGGCCCATTGGTAATTTTTTTAAAAATGTTTTATTTTGGTCAAGCACGTATATGGCTGATTATTTGGCCACATTCATGTAATTTATGAACATGTGAAGACAATATTAACCCTGTATATGCTATTGTACTTTTTTTAATGGAATAAAATCCAAATAGTAGGAAACTTTATTGATGATAAATATGTTAATGACCACAATTCTCCGCCAATTACATTACTAGGTGCCATCAAGAGAATTAAAGTGGAACGAAAAATAAGGACCTGTCTTTTTTTTTTTTTTAATAAGGAGAAATATTTAATGATAGATTTGGCTACTAGTAAATTTGGGGAGAATTTGACAAAAGGGCAAAAAAAAAATTCCTAATTGAGGAAATGACCTCTGTTTTTTTGGCACAAAAAAACACGTTTTTTTAGGCGGGTGAACTGTCCCAGTTTTTTTCAAAAAAAAGACGAAAATAACTGTAACGAGTAGAAGAACCTCAACAGAGTGAAAAAAAAAACTAGAACTGTTTTCATACCCAAAAAGCATGTTTTTTAGCGTCAAAAAACTACAAAAAAAAAAAAAAAAAAAGATCATTTGCCCAAAATCAATTTTTCTTAAAGTTACTTTTCAAAATCCTCTGTAAATTTGTTATTAGATTATGTTATTTGGTTTATCATACTATCTAAATTGACCAAAATGTGTAATTTTTATAGGATAGAAAGATAGAAATGAAAATTTTTAGAACAATGAAGGAAATAGGTCAAACAAATATTGAAGGAATAAAAGTTAATAGACCGAAATTTAAATAAGGTTAATAAATAAGCCATTTGACTTTAAATCATTGTTAACCTAATAATATAATGAATAAAATACTCAAAATTAAATATCTTATTTGCCTAAGGCTCCCCTATCCCCCCCTTTTTCTCTCTGTTTTTTTTCCTCTTTCTTTAGTGTAGCTCACCATTGACGATGGAGGTAGTTTCTCTCTCCTTGTGGCTCACCATTGTCAATGGAGTTTGGCAAAGCTGCTCGACGAGCTGACGTCAACGATGACGAGGTACAACATAGCCCTTTTGTGACAATGTTGATTTTCGCAATCTTCACCCACGGCTTCAAAATGATGATAAAGCTCAGACGAGACCAAGCTAGCAACAATGACAAGCCCTTTGCGACAACACTGGTGAAGGTGGGACTCCATCTTCGTTCAGGATTGGGTCTCTATCACTATGAGATTCACGATGACCTTTGCCCGATAAGTTGCATCTTGTATGAGAACATGTCGTCGAAGAACTTGCATCGAAGGAGCATGTCTGTCATGACCCAAAAAGGGAAGCCTTGATTAAATGAAAATTTGGGGAAAATAAACGAAAATTTCCTTCAAGAAATACAAAGTAAATATACACAATCAACTGAAACTGCATCAACTCATAAATAATAATAAAATAAAAAAACTCTGCCTTTCGAGGGCTTCAAAGTTCATAAATAGTGAATAATATTGTCTAGGTATAAATACTGAAAACCATTACTGGGGCCAACGGTACAATACAATTTATATACAACAATTACAGAAATATAAATCTTGCTCAATTTACACATTCAGCATTGAGCATAGTCTCTGTCACAATTGTTCTACAAATTCTAGGAGGAGAAATGTTTAAAAACGTTAAAACCTAAACGAAAGGCTTAGAAGGATTCTATTTTTAAAAATACAGACTTACAGAGATAGACAAACATAAACATTTACATATACGTTACCGAAATTGAACATATAATTTACCAAAAATTGTAATAACTAAACATTTACTTTTCAGGAACCTGATTAACAACACTGAAGTGGCCCTATAGGTTTTTGTGACCTGCCTCCTAGGATGCTCTTTGCATGATCTGAACTTTCTATAATTAAAAACTCAACTATCCGATAAACATATTAGATAGTGTTTGAAATCTCATTAAAAAACAAAATAACTCGGTGTAAGCAAGAACTGAGACTTGTTTTATCTTTCACAATTCATTTGAAAACGTATTTTCAAGAACCTTGAAAATATTAAAATACAATTCAATTTAAAGGCTAAAACACAATAAACAATTTTAAATCAATTAATTTAAAATCATTTTGATAATTTTTAGAGGTGTATTTGTGTGTAAAATATTTATTTAGTTTGAAATTAATTAAAGCCATAAAAATAGTGTGTTGTGATTTTATTTTTAGTCTTAATGTGTTGTAAGATATGCTTTTAGTTTGTAACTATATTCTTTTATGTTTTTAGTAATATCTAAAAAAATTTCTGAGTGCTAAATAATATATCTGCTTGAAACTATATAGGTATGTTAATTTTAGAATCTTATTTTTATTTCTAGTGTGTTTTGTGTGTTTTAATATAAAATACATATTTTTATAATTATTATGTTTATAAAATAATTAATGTATTTATTTGTTTTTAGATTTAAAATCTTGTAAAAAATAGATTAAAACGACACTAAAACGGGAAAAATCGGACAATAAATGCTTAAGAAATCTAAATAAATTCGAATTCTAAAAAGCAGGACATGTGGAGTCACCATACATGCCCGATCAACCGCCAAACCCATCCAAGCCATCCACACATTGCTCTACCAATCAACGCATTAGGCACGAGTTAGTACTGGGGCCCGTGCATGTGGAGCTATCTCAGACCGTTCTAGATCAAGTGCAATTGTTCGCACGTGGTCTCAGTCAGTTGCTCATTGCTGTTCGTCCGATTGGTTTACCAACCCAGATCTAACGACCTATGTAAGCCCACGCATTGTCCCGCCTGCTCCACGCATGTCAACTGTCAGATGAAGTCAAATTCACACTCCAACGGCCTAATCGTGACGTTTTCATGCCTCCAATAGCCGCAAAGCACTAGATCTCAAACTAAGATTCGCATAATGAAAAAAGCTAAAACATGTGAAAGACGAAAAAAAAAAAAATAACAAAAGCCACCCTACTTTGTAGAAATTCTCTACCACAGTATCCCATAGTGCTATCATCTACCTATAAAAGGGAGTTTAAGCCTCCGTTGTAGTCATTTATTCAGAGCATAATAAAATTATGCTTATATTTTATTTCATATTTTCTTTATAGAACTTGTGGAAATGTTGAGTAAGCTAGCCTAAAATAGTGTGATGAGGCAAGAGATAAATTTATATGTGTAATTATCTAGTGTGAATTTTGATTCTATAATACTGTTATGGTGCTTATGTTTCAGTAAAAATAATATTTTCTTATACTCTAAATAAATATTGTTGTGCTGTCAATTTTTATATAAACTCAGTCATGCTTTCTTTACACATTAATTAATTTGCACAATAATATTAACATTATTCTTTTATAGAATATCTCTTACTATAGTATTGCAAGAGTTATGTATATTGTCACTCTCAGGTATTTCATAAAGTAAAGTTTTGTTGGTTTTAACGTAAATATTATTCTACTAAAATATTTTAATTTTGATTACTTCTATCTTTTCCCTCTTATAATTGTCACAATTAATTCTATAATAACAACGGTTTTAAAGAAATATTTTGGGTGATAAATCAAACTCCAATTGTGCATTTGGGCTTTTGTCTTTGTTTCACTTAGCAGTCATGGCTCATATTGTTTTTGATCTTTAGCTTGTATGTTCTTTTATTCCATTAGGAACAAAAAAAAAAAAAAAAAGGAGTTAAAAAACAAAAACAAAATAAATATTAAAATAAAAAGGATAACAGACTCATTAAAGTCTTACGAAGGGCATTACAAAGCTTGTGAACAACAAATGCACACGTCCAAGTAGGGTCCGTCCTTTTGCTTTATTTCGGTTTGACCGTCTCGCCTGTCTACACTATAACCGATCTATGCTTTTTGCGTGAATCTGACAGCATACCACACATCTTCGGTTACATCCGCTCCTTCGTCATGGATTCTTGCTAGCGGTGCCTCCCATCACGTCACATTGGACCTAAGCAACTCATCTCCTTACTCTACTTACGACGCCGCCGACACAATTATGATCGGTGATGGTATAGATCTACCTAAAACCGACACTAGTTCCACATCCCTTAACTCTTCCTCTCATACCTTTCATTTAAATAATGTCCTCTATGTTTTATCCATGAAAAAAAAATTTGATATCAGTATCCCAAATTTGTCATAGCAATAATGTGTCTTTGTCGTGAAAGCTCTTTGCATGAGGGAATGCCTTCTCTAAGTATAGACGAAGGATGGTGTTTATGAATGGCCAACAACTTCCTTATCCACCAGTACGCTTTTAGCTTTTTCTAGTATTAAAGCATCTCAAGCTAAATGGCGTCAGCGTCTACGTCATCCATCTCTCATGATTCTTAACCATATTGTGTCAATGAACAACATTTCCTTTGTAATGCCCGTCAACGCTACAAAAGCCACAAACTCTTGTTCTCGTCGATCATTATTCAATCAACATCTTTGTTTCAAATTATCTATTCTAATGTGTAGACTCTCTTTTGTTATCTTATGGTGGTCTCAAATACTATGCCATCTTTGCTGATCACTTCACCAAAGACATTTAGAGTGTCATCCCTTGGAATACAAATGTGCTGTTTAGAAAGTATTCATTCTTTTCAAAGCAATTGTTAACAAATATTTCGATCGTCGTATCATGTTTCTTTTACGCCGACAATAATAGAGAATATCATTCTCTTGAGAATTCCAACCTTGTGTTTTCCTTGGGTACTCTTTCACCTAGAGTGTTTATTTATGTCTTAAGCCATCTACCTCTAAGATCATCATATCTCTTCATGTCACCTTTGGCGAGTCTGTGTTCCTATTTCACTCACTCCAATATGATCTTTCTCGAACTATACCTGACACAACCTCTACTTGGCTACCCTACCCTCCTCCTTTCTACTCGATTTTTGTAACCTATCAATTTCCTCGCACTCTACACCCAGTAACTTTTCCACCATGCCGATGTCCATTGAGCATTTGGCTTCTACCTTGTTCAATGGTTCTTCCTCAGAGTCACCGACTCCCACCACCTACACAGACTCTATCCCTACCTCTCATGTTCCATCAACCCCGCCTACTATTCCAACCTCTTCAACCACTAGCCCCTACCTACCCCAAACGCTCACTCTACAAAGACTCACACTGAAAACCACATTAATAAGCCAATCTAAAAACTTAGCCTCACCTCCACCTTAACCTCCATCTCAAACCTTGAACCCACCAGTCATAACTAAGCCATCAAAGATCCTAAGTGGCATCATGCTATGTCTAATGAGTTTGATGCTCTAGTCCCTAATGGCACTTAGGACCTTGTGCCTGTGTCTCCATGCAAAATTTGGTTGGGTGCAAGTAGATTTTTACTAAATGTAATTTTGATGCTTTTGCTGATAGATACAGGGCATCTCTTGTGGCCAGGGGCTTCCACCAACATTAGGGCACTGACTATCATGATAACTGATCAGTCTTTTAATCAAACCGGCTATTGTTCGTCTCATCTTCAGTCTTGCCATTAATCATGGTTGGTCCCTCCGATAACTAGATGTCAATAATGCCTTTCTTCAAGGCCATCTAAATGAAGATGTCCTCATGGCTCAACCATCTGGCTTGTAGACATCTTGCCCAACATATGTTTGTAAGCATTACAAGGCAATCTATGGCCTTAAGCAAACCCCCTAAGCATGGTGCCATAAGTTTTGCACCTTCCTTCTTAGTGATGGCTTTGTGAACTTTTACTTGGACACATCTCTTTTCCTCAACAATCACTCAATTCATACCATGTGTCTTTTTGTTTTTTTGTTGATGATATAATTCTCAAAGGCGATTACCTATCATTGTCTCAAGCTTCATTTCATCCTTGGTTGCATGGTTCGCTCACAAAGATCTAGGCAATCTATCATTCTTTCTTGGAGCTGAGGTGGTTCCCCAGCCTCGTGGCCTTTTGCTATCCCAATGTTGATACATAGCTGATATTCTCACTCGCACCAATATGATAGCTGTCAAGCCTATTCACATAGTAATGGCCACTAGCCCTTATCTTTTCCTCTCAATAGGCAATAGATTTACCGACCCTAGAGAGAATTAAGCCACTACTGGTAGCCTCCAATACTTAGAGTTCACCCGCTCGGACATTGCTTTCACAGTTAATAAGCTCTCTTAATTCATGCATTGCCCCACCATTAAATGTTACACGATTGATCAAGGTCTTCCTCTCCATTGTGACTCTTTTTTTGCACTTCATGCATTCTTCGACATTGACTGGGCTATAAACAAAGATGACTTCACCTCTACTACTACCTATATTGTCTATCTCAACCGCAATCCAATCTCGTAGAGGTCCAAAAAGCGATTTATCGTCGCTCAAACCCCCATTGAAGTTGAGCATTGGTTTGTTGCTTTTACAGCTATCGAACTCACATGGATTCCTTCTCTTTTTAGTGAACTTGACATTTTGCTATCGTATACCTCACCCATCTATTGTGACAACATCAAAGCTACATACCTATGCTCTAATCAGATGTTGCAATTTGCCCTTGACTTTCACTTTATTCGTGACAAAGTTCAACAGGGTGCAATTCTTGTGGCTCATGTCTCCTCTGAATTACTCATTGATGCTCTCACAAAGCCTCCTCCTCGCACACGTTTCATACTATAGGGTCAAGATCGGTGTCTCTAACCAACCCACTGTCTTGCGGGGGCATATCAAGACATAAACTCCTCATTATTTGTTTGCTTGTATTCTCTGGCAATTGACATGCCTTAATTGTGATTGAATTGTAAATTTCTATGTATTGTGTCAATAGCTTTATACACATAATTTTGTTCTATTAGACCCGATGGTCAAAACAAATAGTGTTTTGTGTAAATGTAATGGTACCCTATCTAAACAATACCATATATAAAAGTTGTGGAAATAAACAGTGCGGAATTTAAAAAGATGAATATAACGATGGGATTCTACTTAGAAAATCACCCCTACAACTAGGGTGGTGGGCATGATTTTCATTATTCTAGTAGGAAAGTGATATATGTCACAACTACCTACAATAGTATGATCATGTATCCAATCAGTATCTGCCCGAGATTTGATTTTGGTTCAAACCGAGATATATTTCTTTTAACTTTTAAAATAAATAATCATTGTACAATATTTATTTCAACTTTTAAAAAATATATTTATCTACACTTTGATAACAACCGTATCATATGAAAATCATGTGACATGCACTATAACAATTTCATGATTATACAACATTTATTTAACGACTGTTTCTCAAAAACCATCGTAATAAGGGAAAAACAAAGCGGCAAGTTACACCCGCAAACACGAAAACCGTTGTGGTAAGGGTGGCAACTACCACAATGTTTTTTTTAAAAACCGTCGTGGTAGTCATGGTATGCTTGATCTACCACGACGGTTTTTAAAAAACCTACCACAACGGTTTTTAAAAAAACCATCGTGGAAGGCTGTCTTTTTCATTTTTCTTTTTACAGCATTTAAAATGCTAAAAAATGGCTTCCACGACAGTTTATAAAACGACGGTTTATTTATAAACCCTCGTGGAAGGTTGTCTTTTTGTTTTTTTTTTTTTTCTTGTTACAGCATTTAAAATGCTGTAAAATAGCTTCCATGACTGTTTATATATAAATTGTCATGGAAGACTGTCTTTTTCCTTTTTTTTATAGCATTTAAAATGCTAGAAAATAGCTTCCATGACGGCTTATTTATAAACCGCCGTGGAAGGCTATCTTTTTCTTTTTTCTTTTTACAGCATTTAAAATGCTATAAAATAGCTTCCACGATGGTTTATTTATAAACCGTCATGGAAGGTTTGTTTTTTATTTTTCTTTTTACAGCATTTAAAATGCTGTAAAATAGCTTCCATGACGGTTTATAAATAAACCATCATGGAAGGCTGCCTTTTTCTTGTTTATTTTTACAGTATAAAACATCGTGGAAGGCTATCTTTTTCTATTTTATTTTTATAGCATTTAAAATGCTATAAAATAGCTTCCATGACAGTTTATATAGCTTCCACGACAATATATTTATAAACCATCATGGAAGGCTTCTTTAAATAAACCGTCGTGGAAGGCTTCTTTTTCATTTTTCTTTTTACAACATTTGAAATGCTATAAAATAGCTTTCACGATGATTTATTTATAAACCGTTGTGGAAGGCTAGCTTTCTAGCCTTCCACGACGGTTTATAAATAAACCATCATGGAAGGCCAAATTATTCCATGACGGTTTATATATAAACCGACTTGAAAGCTTCATTTTCCCCTTTAAAAATTTTGAAACGCAAGCCCTGTTAGACATATATGCCCTAAGGAGTAAAAATGTAATACGTTTTTGGAGACATTTTTATCAATAAAGAATTTATTCATTTATATATACCAAATCTTGTCCTCTTTACGTTCATATTTGTTGAATGTTTGATAAGCAAACAGTAGTCTGAGACTGTCAATCTAAACCTTAAGAATTGGGCATATGATGGGATGATTATGCGGTAGACACGATTCTTAAGGTGATGGTCTAAAACAAATGATCCGCAATCGAGGGAATAAAGTTGGGCACTTTATTCATGTAAAGATTGTTATGTTGTCTATATCCCTTTTGGGAGATGGTTTGTCTTGACCATTGGAGTTGGACTCCGTGAATAGAAACATTGACGCGTTGTCATAGGTGACGACGTGTTGGATCGGGACATAAAGTGAATTGGTTTGGATTAATAATTCTGTCTTGGCAAATCGATTCACTTTAGGCAGTCATTTGTATTGTATCTTAATCCTGAGATGAATAGTGGGCCCGTTATCTCGACTTGTGTCTTTTGATGTACCAATGGGTGACTCCCACATCTCTATAGTGGTATGCATGCCGGTACGTTAGAGGCATGACTCTTGATAGCGTAGACTTGTTATTCATAGATATGGAATCCATAGCTCCTCTTTAGGAGTAATGATATCCTCTTATATGCGTTGTCCTGTAATTGAAAAACTGGAGCGCTCAACCATTTGGATACATAGGTGTAACCGAATGGTATACTATCTTTGGATGGTAAGTTTTCTAATGGTGAGACAATGGAACGTAAGATAAAAATAATCAGGAAGGTAAGACAGAACTTGTCCTTAAGCCGATTATGGATGATCATATGGGGATACGATACACTATGATATGTCATGGAGACTTAGCTACACGAGCTTCGTAATTCTATAAAGTTCGAGAGTGTAGCTCCAAGCTTTTAGTGGAGTAGCGTTGGAGTTGATAATTGTGAAATGTATATCTAGGATATTGGGTTTCATAATTATCATGAGCTTGAACTTTATAGGTCCATTTTGGTCCCCTTTGCTAGCTCACAAAATCCTGTAACGACACGGCGTGCTTTTCCAATAATTGGTGACTTGTGTTGGATTTATCAGATTGGTTTAAAATTTGTAAGAATCAAATAATTCATGTCTGTTTATCGGTTGAATTAATTTTGTAAGAAATTAGTTCAATATAAACTTGTTGAATTATTGCGATCAGATAATTCTTGTCTGTTTATCGGTTGTTTTAATTTTGGACAAAATTAGAACAAGATAAACTTGTAGAATTATTGTGAATTGATTTATTTTCTTAGAGATTATCTTGATAAAGTTTGTTTTGATCAGATAACTTATCTATTGGGTTATTTGAATCAAAAATGAGACTTTATCCTTTAGAATCTCAGATGGAAAATAAAAGATTCGCGGAGATTTTTTCTCGAGAGTTCGGCCTGCCGGATAACGTGTTCGGCCTGCCGAACTGGCCTATTCGGCCTGCTGAACTGGATGTTTGGCCTGCTGAACTGGATGTTCAGCCTGCCGATCAGCGGTAGATAAGATTACGCGTTTTCACGTGGATCTTATCAGATATTGATCCGAACTTGATTCTGTTTCGAGTTTTTGAGACCTAATCTGATATGGACTGACCCCAGGACCAATAGGTATAAAAAGGGAGTGAGTCTCATGATTTACTCAGATCAATTTGAAAGATTAAGAGTGATACTTTTCTAGTGAGCATTTGAAAACTCCTTGAGAGCTTTGGTTCACAAATCACGAACACTAGCTTTGGGTTCTCTCTATTGGTTGGAAGGAGAGTCACCGGTGGAAGAGCTGTACGTGTGAGCCCACACTCACTCCGGTTGTGGATAGAGAATAGCAAAGAAGACCAGTTGGTTGAGGCTCTTCTGGAACGTTACTTCTCTACACAGGTTGCGGAGGTTCTTCGGCACACTGAGGTTAGTAAGATCTGTTTAATTTATACATATAACATGTCAAACTTGTGTTTTGGAAATTACTCTGATGAAATATTTTTAAAAAATTCTGTTGCGCACTTTGTTTCCAACAAGCCCACCTCCCCATTTTAAATCCACCTCCCTCTCTCTCTACAAGCGCTCCCTCCCTCTCTCTAAAATCCCTCTCTCTCTCCGCCAATGTTGCCTCTGTGTCGTCGATAAGCGGCCCTCCCTCTCTCACTCCTCTTCCCCCTCCCCACCACCCCCCTCCTCCCCCACCCTCTCCCTACCCACCTCGCCACCCACCCCGCCACCCACCCCACCCCCCCTTGCCATCCCTCGCCTTCCCTCTCCTCCCTTTCCCCACGCACCCCCTAATCCACCCCACCCTCGCCCCCCCTCGCCTCCCACACCCCACCCACCCCCCACTCCACCCTACCCTCACCTCCCTCGCCTCCCCTTGCCCTCGACACCCCACCCACCCCCCACCCGCCCCACCCTTGCCCCCTTGCCCCTCTTGGACCACCCACCCCCCACTCTACCCTACCTCACCCCCTTGCCTCCCTCGCCCCTAAGGCCCACCCACCCCCACCCTGCCCCCCTCCTCCCCCACCCACCCCCACCTCGCCTCCCTAGCCCCCCAAGCCCCACCCACCCCCACCCCGCCCAACTCACCCTCTACCCTACCCTCACAAATTTTATTTGTTTTGTGAATATGTGAAAATATATGAATATGTGAATTTGTGTATTTGTGAATATGTGTAATATGTGAAATTGTGTAATTGAAATTTTAAAGTTATGAATATGTGTAATATATGAAATTATGTGAATATGTGTAATATGTGCAATTATGTGAATATGTGAAATTATGTAATTGAAATTGTAAACTTGTGAATATGTGAAGGTGTGAACATGTGAAATATGTGAATATTGTGAATATGTCAAATCGCCGATTGAAGTTGTAAATTTGTGAATCTGTGAAGATGTGAATATATGAAATTGTGTTCATGAAATTGTAAACTTGTGAATATTGTGAATATTGTAAATATGTGAAATTGTGTAATTAAAATTGTAAACTTATGAATATGTGAAGATGTGAATGTGTGAAATATGTGAAATCATGTGAATATGTGAAATTGTGTAATTGAAATTGTAGACTTGTGAAGATGTGAATATGTGTAATATGTGAATATGTGAAATTATGTGAATATGTGTAATATGTCAACTTCTAATATGTGATTTTTAATATGTAATTGTGTAATATAATTGTGTAATATATGAATTTGGAATATGTCAATTTTTGACTGTAAGATAGTAATTTAATATTACTATCTATGTGTTAGTTTTTGCTTACTTTGCATAGGTACAATGTCTTGCGAGGTCGATAGTGACTAGTACGAGGACGAGTATGAAGAGTGCACTCCATCTTCATTGCAATATAGCAAGGGAAACCAATGCAGTATTCCAACGTAAGTGTCCAAGACAATAAGGAAATGTAGAATGTGGTTTTTTTATTCTACGTTTCATGCGAGATATCATTACAAGTGGTATACAAGCCCTAGAAAGAAAAGATTTTTATATACATACAGATATACATGAAGTTAGATTAGAATGGATGCAATTTGTAAATATGTATGCCATTTTTAGATAGAGAGATAGATAGATAGAGATATTGATAAACAATTGCTCAAAATAGATCAAATGTAAATGATTTTGTAAATACCTTGTAATTTCAATATACATAAATTTTTGTACGTAATCAGGGCCTTGTTTTAATGGGATAACACACAGGATTGGCCATCCCGTGGGAAATCACAAATTTTTGAAAATTTTTTTTTGGACAATACCAATTTTGCATGATGGTTTTTCTAAAAACTGTCGCGAAATCTCAGATTGTCTCAAGATTCCATGACGGTTTTTTTGAAAACCATTGTGGAAGAGTTACACCCACGACCCCCTTTACGTGCCAATTTGTTGTTCCATGATGTAAAAAATCATCGTGAAAACTGGACTTTGTACCATGAATGAGGTTTTCACGATAGTTTTTTAACCGTCATGAAATTTTTATTTGTAGTCTGTAGTAGTGATGTTTGAATCAACAAACCAAGAAAAAATGCCACATTTACTCTAAGCATGTGCAGCTGGCACCACACACAATACATATAGTGCATTATGTATTCTAAGTCAGCCCCTACTAATAAAAAAAAATCTAAGAAATTACTATTGACCCATACGAAAGAATGTTATAGAGCTTGCAAGGGGACTCAATAGACATATATAACTTAAACTTCAATAATTATTTATAATCTAATTAGCTCATAATTAAATCAATAATAATTATTAACTCTAATTTGCTCCACTATCATAAACCAAACCTACATTCTTAAATTACAAATAATAATTGTATGGAACCTTAAATATTAAATGTTGATAATAAGGTTGTCCACTGATTTAATCATTTAACATATGATAATGCCCACCACAATAATATTTATAGTTAGAGGTTTATAGTGTTTTATGTAACCCCTCTAATTACTTATTTGTCTATAAGTTCCATTAATTCTCAAATAGGCAACCTATTTTTGAACAAATCATAAATGAGAATTTGGGTTATGTATATTTGATATCCCTTATTAAATATCGAGTTTTCTTCATTCAAGTTTCTGAATTAATAATCATGAGAACATTATCTTATCATTCTATCTAGTAGGAGTTGTGAATTCTATAGCAAGTAGTTTTCCTAGCTAAGTATAGTACTATGCCTCGAATATATTGAGTTTTTAATTGTGAGTATATGGATGTCACCCATTGACAATCAAAAGATATCATAAATAAAAGTAAGTCCACTAATCACTTGAGGATTAAGGAAAGATCTATCAAATGATAAACAATGATAGAATTCTAATTTCTTGTTACGAAATTATACAAAAAATTGAATTCTATCTTCATCCAGAATAAATATGTTCTAAACACAATGATGTCTCTATCCGATAATCATTATATTACTATAATACAGATAAGATTATTCTACTAAGTTAGGAATAAACATTATCACTATCTTAAGCAAGATAAAATCATGATGATTTGGATTATTTATAGATATAAGTTGTATGATTTGAACTGATATTCGAATTAATGTTTGGATGTGCATTTATAGAATTAATATGAATAGGGAATAAATTGTAATTTGTGTTTGGATAGATACTAGAAAAAGTATTTGATTTATTAACAAGTCTAACAAAATTTTAATGTTTGTGATATTGAAAAATATGCAATATGGATTTTGATTTATTCTTCTCTTCATTAAAAATACAATGAAAGAAGAATATCGTCTCAATCGGATATTAAATGAAGTTATGATTTTTTCCTCAAATATAGGAGAAAGCATTTCAGCTTTGCTGTAGCAAACATATCTGAGTTCTTGGGGGGAGTAGAATTCTTAAAACTTGGATTTGTAGCATCTAAAAATGATTAATTTGATTTGAATCTTGGGGGAACAAACATGTATTCAAATGATTATATGAACTCAAAGTCTAAAGAGTTAGTTTAATATGTCAAACAAATGGGCCCTAATCCATTTACCAAATGGACCTAAAATGTCCTCTATTGACTGTAAACTAAGTTTATGCTAAATAAGCATAATTATATCCTTTATGTTATAAACACTTCACATATATGATCATGGATTTTTATACGTCTTGAAGCCTTTATGATATTTACATATATATATATATAATACACATATAGCAAAATAAATAAAATTTAATTTATCAAATATATAATATTTTAAATCTAATAATGTTTATATGGCATTTACACTATGCTAAAAAGCATTATTTCCAATTGTTCATTAGGGTTGCTTAATCACCTAATTAATGGCCAAGTAATTAAGAGCAATAAATAAAAATAAAGCAAACAACTCAAAATGATTAAAGAAAGAAAATAGATTCAAAGTACATATACGGGTTCCATTGCAATTTTTGACAATGAAACT
This sequence comes from Artocarpus heterophyllus, assembly GCA_025403435.1. Lineage (NCBI taxonomy): Eukaryota > Viridiplantae > Streptophyta > Magnoliopsida > Rosales > Moraceae > Artocarpus > Artocarpus heterophyllus. The sequence goes on from CM046346.1 coordinate 13,140,054, forward strand.
AGTTCATAATTAAAAGCAAAATAACAATCCACAAGAGTTCCATCATCATTTAGATAGATGTTGGCATGCATGGCGGCTTGGTGAGTTAAGCTCATTAAGGCCATTAGCACCGGCGCTAAGGCATGTCAGTAGGTTGTGACATGGGCTTGGGCCAATCTTGGCTGGTAAACAGGATTAGCACATGATCATACATGACAGGCTACACACATGTGGCTATGCTCGAGTTGGGTAACACGATTTTGATATGGGTGGTGAGTTCACTAGTTGGCTGTTTGAAGTTCAAGATGGTCAAAGGTCCTTGATGGTAAGACTTGGTCGAAAACACATGTGGGCAGCGGTTACGACCTTTATGCACGTGTGCAAACCCTATGGGGTGCGGTTCCTTGTCTGAAGGCCACGTGGCTCGTTGAGAGATCATGCAACAAGGCTGATGGTTATGTCTTGCCCATATGGTTGTTGCTGATTGGTTCTAGTGCACCCTAGGTAGTTGGGGGGTGTCAAACATCATTTGTATGGCTTTATTTATCCAGTTTTAAGCAGGGACATAGGTATGTCATGATCCTGCATATGATAATCCTTTATTACAAGTTTAATAAAGGTTAGGAGGGGATTTCTTGTAGATGCGTGTGTTGGCTTTGTGTTTGATTACATTGGGTTGTTTAGGTTGTGTGTGTTGGTCCCTCAGTTTTTTGTGAGTTTTGTGCTTTTCTTTGCGAGTTTGGCCGACTAAGTGGTGGTCACTTAGGCCATCAAGTTGGTGTAAATTTAGGTGAAAAATTGACCTGTGAAAATTAATTAAAAGAGAAAAAAAGACTTAAGAGAAACATAGTGAATAACTCTCCGAACCTTTAAACTGTTCATTTTCCTCTTCCTTTTGTGTGCCTTCCTTGTTGATTTCTCCTTTCAATTGCCAAAGCCCAAAATACAACTTAAAAAAAAAAAAAGACTCTCTCAAAAATAAAACTAATATTTTCTAACCTTTCTTCCTTTTTTTGTTTTTGTTTTTAGAACTCATTGTTTTAGCTACTTCCCAGAAGCCCTTTTAGCTCCCCAAAACCCTATCAGGCCCCTTCAGCCAGAAAAGGCCTCCTCTTCCTTTTTTATTTCTTTTCTTTTCTTTTCTTTTTCTTTTTCTTTTTCTCCTTTTTCTTTTTTTTTCTTTTTCTTTTTCTTCCCCTTTGCTTATGCCAGCTATAGCGCATTTTCTTTTAATTTACGTTGCCGGACTATAAAGACCCCAATTCTCAAGTCGTTAATCTAGCTGGCTTAAGTAAAATATTTTTCACTTTAAAATACCAACTGGTGCTATATTCAAGATAATTTTTTTTATATTCTTAGTACGAAATTTATTTGCTAAATAATTGTTACGTCTTCTTCTAAAAATAACTCTAAAATGCTTTTCTTTAGAACCTTACTACACATATATGCACTTGAAATTATCTATACGAATATTCAAGAACTTCATATTACTTATTCCAATCAAAATACAAATAAAATCCAAAGCCATATTAACAATGATCTAGCCAAAAATGTTTATTGCTGTAAATATAAAACTTGAGGTTTTAAGATCATACTTTGCATAATAACAGTAATTTATTATGCTTTCTTGAATATTGGGCTTCATAAACATATCTTGCTTAACAAACACTTGAATGCATTATGTGTAAATTAACTATTCATTCAAATCTTTTAAATATTACATATTTACTTAAACTTAGACTTAAAAGGTGAAAAAGCATTAAGTCTAACGTTTTCTAAAACTCATTTAACTTATAATAATTTAAACATATTGTAAGTTTCATAAACATCATAAGAAATGACAGTTTTAGCGACAAAACTTTCATCAGCCTCAAAATATCGATTTATAATCAAGTTTTAGCGGCAACATAGTTGTTGCTAAATACATGAGGGCCACTTTTTAGCGATGACATGATTAATAAAAATATCATGGGAGTTGTAATTGAGTCGAGACTTTTAGTGACGACATTAGCATGAAGCACCAAATTTTCATGCCAGAATCTCGCATCAGAATGTGATGGCAGCTGTTGTCAGCTATTGTCCACAATGTCATCGCTAAAAGTCCAAATTTAATTTTTATTAAACCTTTAAGCGGCAAAAATGGATGGTCACAAATTTTTTTGAGACTTTTAATGATAACATCTGTTATCACTAAAAGTCTTGTCATCGTTATATATTTATTTTATTAAGGTATATTCAAACGAGATAGTGGAGATGTTTATAGCAATGGCATTTTGATTTTTAGCGATTACATATAAACCTCGACTCTATATCGCTGGTTTGTCCTTACTTTCACATTTTTCTCTCTACCCAATCCTCACTCTTTTTCCACCTCCATCTGGCATCGCCTATGACAGTTTCCCCAAGCACCGCTATCACCTCCCCCCCATCCCAACCCTACCTAGCTCCACCTCCTCTCTTATTCTCTTTTCTGACCCTATCAACTTTCTCTTTCCCGCCATGGAAAGCAACCGCCGCCACTACCACCACCTCCCCCACCTAGCCCAGCCCCGCCCCCTCTCTCATTCTCTCTCTTATTCTGTCCCTGCCCATCCCTCTCTTATTTCTACCGTGGAAAGCTGCTACCGTCCTGCCACTACTATCGCCTCGAGCGCCGCTGCCGCCTCCACCTCCCTTGCCCATCCTAGCATAGCTTTCTCTCTCTTCCTCCTTCTTTTTCCCTCCACCACCCCTCTCTTTTTCTCTCTCTCTTTCCTGCCAATTCTACCTAGTTGTCGTTGTTGCTATCATCTCTACCACTGTCGTCATCCACTGCTGCTGTGCCCTTGTTTGTAATCACCCTGTTTTATGGTGGTTAAACATGGGTTATGGTTTTTTTATAAATTTTTTCTAATAATTTTTTTGGTTTAAATGTAATTATGTAGTGTGTATGATATATGATATAAGGTGATTATGTGAGTTGTGGTTAATTGTATATGATATAATTATGTGGTAATTAAATATGACTTTTGATTAATATATGATTATGTGGTAAATTGAATATGTGATTTTGTAATTTTGTGATATGTAACATATGATTTTGTGATTATGTAATTATGAGATTTTATGATTTAGCGATTTAGTGAATATTTAATTATGAGATTTTTTTTTATAATATGTGATTATTTGATGTTGTAATTTTAGTTATGTAATTTGTGTAATTGTGATTTTGTTAATTTTGGTTATGAGATTTTGTGTTTTTGTGATTTTTTTATTTGGTTTAATTTATTTATGTTAATGTTAATTAACATTTATAAAAGTTAAAAAGCTTAAGATTAATACTATTAAATAATGAATAATCTTAGTAATAAAAATTAAGCACCTAAATATCTTAAATATAATCTTAACTAATTAAATAATAATTAATTAAGTAATAACAATTTTAATAATCAAAATTAAGTAATTAATTATGTTGATTATAATATTAACTAATTAAGTTATAATTTATAAGTAATACTAATCTTAATTAATTAATATTATTAATAATCAAAGTCATGTGATTAATAATCTTAATTATAATATTAACTAATTAAGTAATGATTAATTAATAATGAAATTAAGTACATAATAAAGTAGTAATTAAAATGAAAAATTAATTAATAACTAAGTTATTAGTAATTAATTAGTTAAGTGATTAATAATTACTAATTTATTTAAACACAAAGTACTAATAATTAGTAATGAGTATTTTAGTAAGTATAAAAATAATAATAATTAAATATTAGGTGATTGTTTTATAATTACAAATTATTATATGAAAAAAATAACAATTTAACATGTAATAATCAAGAATATTAAAACAAAAAAGAATTATTGTTTAATATATAAGTTATAAAAATTAATAGATAATGAATATAAATAATTACATAAAATTGAATACTTATAAGAAAGTGTCAATGCAATAGCACTATTTTTATTGATATTTAACAATTAGGTGGCAAGCATACTATTAAGGTTATACTATGCACTACGAGTCATATGTGCATACGAGTTTATTGCATATCATATATTTTATTCCATTCTTAAGATAACTTTAGACCTGTTCAAGAATTGGTGAGTGGCTCATTGATTCTTAAATTGCCCTATTTGGATAGTTTAGGATTGTAATTTTACGTGATCGACAACTGGAGTGCTCAACATATTCGTTAGGACAGGGGCTGGTGAATGAGGCTGCGGAGACCACACATGTAAGTATACTATAGTCCTCTTTTTAAATAAAATCTTATCTTATAACATTTTATTTCTTAATTAATAACTTTTTTCCTCACTTTTAATTATAAGGCCAAATAGTTCAAAAGAGACAAACTCAGGCGACATACACTGCAGTTTCCTCTTCAGTCCTTGCCATTAACAAGGTTGCCGTACTTGCAAATATACTGGGCATGCAAGGGGGTCACCGAATCGGAGTGAGACCTCAACTGAGTCAGAGATAGTGATGCAAGAATGGGCTGGCTCGACCCGGCCTAGTCCACGGGCCAATTTTATATGGGCCGTGACGTGGGCCTTAAATGGGCTGGTCCATCTTAGCCCATCATGGTTTTAAATGGGCCAACCCATCTAAACATATAATTTTTAATTTTTAAAATTTTTAAACAAGTTAACAAATATAAAAGTTTGAATAGTCAAAGGAAATATAAAAAGGGATATTTTATTTATGATTGTCTCATTAAAAACCTTTCTAGGGTAAACCCAGTGGGACAAAACCATAGTAAGGAAAAAAGAGTACAATCGGGATAATTATACATAAGATGTTTACAAAATTACTAAAAAAAATAAAAAAATAAAAAATATTGTTCATTGTGGGCCTAGATGGGCCGGCCCATTATGGGCCTAAGCCCGACTTGGCCCAGGCCTAGCCTAGCCCGGTCCATGATTTTCCATGGACCGTGCTGGGTCGACCTATAGGCCGACATATATTGGCCAAGCCCAGCATAGCCCACCAATATTTATGAGCCGGGCTGGGCCGGGCTTATTATAGCAGAACGGGCCTGAGCCAACCCACGGGCCGCAGCGTATTGTTGCATCTCTAGTCAGAGGGAGTCAGGTTCTAGTTCCACATCCTCTAATTCACAGTCTAGGCATACTTAGTTGTTTTTACAGGTACAAAACTGGCTCATACAAATATATACTAGCAATGTGGAGTTAGTTAGTTAATTGAGGCAAACTAACCTCGGGATCATTGTCAACATACCTCCACTCCCAGCGTCTATGTTCCTTCGTGCTAACAAAGAAGAAGAAGAGGAAGAAAACGTAAACTTAGATGATTAGAAATTTTGTATATTATTAAACTTGTGCTACTTTTATTTTCTTTTTACTTGTTATGATACTATGTAGTATGTTTTATTTTATTTTACGAAGTGTATGTCGCACTATGTGTTATATTATTAATTTTTTTTCTCATTTCATTTATATTTCAATTGCTATTAATTTTACAAAATTAAAAATATTTTTCAAAAAAATAAATTTAAAATAAAATCAAAATAAAATTAATTATTTAATTACACGAAAATATATATTTTATCCATTTAAAAAACAAAAAACACTATTAAAATGTCGTCGCTAGAAAGCCACCCCTAAGAACTTTTAGCGACGACATGTCATCGCTAACAACTAACGCGCAAAACTTTAAGAGACGACATGTTGTTGCTAATAACTAAGCCGTAAAACTTTCATATCGTTACTAAATACTAGCCAAATTTTAAAAATTTTTAAAAATTCAAAAACTTTTAGCGACGACATTTTCAAAAATGTCGTCACTAAAAGTTTTTAGCGATAAACTTTTATCGCAAAAAATTATTTAGCAACGAATAAAAGCTCAGTTTCTTGTAGCTAAACCTTCTTATTGCATAAATAATATTGCATAGCGGTATTCTAACCTTTGCCTAGGTGTCCAAACCGTGTGAATCTGTCCCATAAGGTCGCACCTTCCCTTCTTTTTTCTTTCAAGATCTAACCAATGCTATGACGTCACTATAGATTTTTTAACAGATCAATAGAAATTCAGTTTATATAAGTTGCTGTTCAAGTTAGGAAGCCTTTTATGGTAAAATTATCTTGCCTGTATTGCATTTTTTTTATTATATTTTGCCAAAATCTTATTAAAAAAAATTGATGGAGCTCAAAATAAAGTCTTATCAGTAAGTTTTTTAATTTTGTTTTAGAAAATCTCATAAATTTAATGTGATTGGATGTGATTAAGTAATAATAATTGCTATTAGTTATTAATAAATGGGGACATTAACTGTAATTTGACAATAAATTGTCCTGTCACGTATAATCACTTGGATTAATGCTAGCAGTATTTTTTTTCTCTGTTGCTTCTGGTTATAGCTAGGACTAAATTCAAACATAATTAGTATAATTACTATTAGTGCTTTTTTTTTTACCAATTATAATTTTTCAAAAATTATCAACTAAGTTCTTCTGCCATATAAATTTATGTAAATTTTATGGTTACAAATTGAGGCCAAGAATTCAAATTCCCTACTTCTATGTTTTGTAAAAATAAAAAGAATTTAAAATCCACATTTGAGAGTATAATTTGTTAGCAATCTGATTTTCAACATTGAAATGTAAAATTTGACCTCAGCTGAAGTATCCTGCTCCGGGGGCTCCACAATTGGCAAAGAGAGTGAAGGAACTTCTTTTGGCATCTGGGATGGACCGGGTCGACGAAGACAAAAAACGTGGGCTGGACCATGGAGCTTGGGTTCCACTGATGCTGATGTACCCTGAGGCCCAAATCCCAGTTTGCCAACTCTCAGTCCAGACCCAAAAAGATGTCATTTATCACTACAACTTGGGCCGGGCTCTGGCCCCTCTCAAAGACGAAGGTGTTCTCATCATCGGCTCCGAAGTGCTACTCACAACTTAAGGGCTCTAAAATTCAACGATGCATCGTTGGTTTCTTGGGCCGTGGACTTTGATTCTTGGCTTCGACATGCCCTTGAAGAAGGAAGGTAAATAAGATAAATAATTTCTCAACCCAAAAAAAAAAAAAAAATCACGCATGTTGTTTTTCTTAAGAGGTCATTGTTCTTGTTAACTTCTAACCAGTTCGAAATTTAGGTAGATTGTCGCTATCTTACATGTAACATGAAAACAAAAAGTTTATTTATCTTAGACACGTTTTTAAAGTCATTGTTACATTAAATCCTCTATTTTAAACGTTAAAATGTTGGACCAATTCTTGAAATTTACATTCAAAATTATGCAGGATATTATGTCATAATGTCTCTCTAACTAGTCAAAATTGATCTCTGCTTTTATAATTATACATGATAATAAAGTTTTTCTTATCTTCATTCATGGCATGCATAGTGAAATTTTTGTGATAAAATAATCTTGAAGTGACCATAATTGTTCACTGTTTAAAGATGTTGTGCTCAAAACGGAACGATTTCCTTGGTTTTCTGCATCTCTTAAGAACTACTTTTCGAGCTAGTGTTACATCTTTCCTTGATGTTACGATTGCAGATATGAAGATGTGAACAACTACCAAGAGAAGGCGCCCTGCGCGAAAATGGCACACCCTTGGCCGGATCATTTCTACCCGCTGCACGTGGCAATGGGGGCGGCAGGGGACCAAGCCAAGGCAAAGCTCATCCACAATAGCTGGAGCAACGGTACCCTGTCTTATTCCTCCTACCGGTTTACTGCTCCTAACTAGTCTTACTGGCAAGTTGACCAATTGCTGTATTTTTTTAAATCATTGATTGGTTGGTCGCTTTCTCATTTGTTACTTGTTACCAATGCTTGCAATAACTCCCCACAGGCAATTAGGGGACTCTCTTGCTCTTTGAATTGTAGAATGCTCATTTGTGTGTTTGTATCATGAGTGTATCTTTGTGTATGAATCTACATTGATCTGATATATGTTGTGGTGATTGATCTTCTTTTTCAAAACCTACTATTTTCATCAAGAGTTGACCAACCAAAACTTCTATTGGTAAAATGCTCGTAGGATGTATATTTCAGAGCCAATTTAGTTGTTGTTGAAATCTTTGCTACAATTTATGTTGTTATTCAAAAGTTATTATGACCAAAATTAGGTAGGCTTTTGGCTCTTTTTTTTTTTTTTTTTTCCCCAAGTTATTGTAAATACCTAAAGTAGAATTAGGTGCTTAATAAATCATGGATTAAACTTGCAAAGAGAACTGAAATAGATATGTTTTACTTTCATTTCATTAAAAAAAAAAATTGGCACATGTATTAATTTTTTTAGTTTTAATTTCTAACATTAAGGTCAACATACTGTATTCAGTGTAAAATTAAGAACTATAGTGTTTTATTAAGAACATATCAGTAAATTTATTAAAAATCCAAGTGGCTTTAGCATTCTCATTAATTGCGAGAGATGAGAGACATGCATAGGCTTTCGGCAGTCTCGGTTGAAATTGCGGTTTCAACCACTATTTTAACAGTGATATCTCTCACATATATAATGTGTTTTCAGTTTTAACTTATTTTCAGAATGGCCTAGCAACTCTGATAAATTGAGAACCATGAACAGGAAAAAATTATGCTTTGGGGTTGTTTAATGAAGCAACGCTTGATGATGATAACACAAACTACCATATTGTTTGTTGGAAAAAGTGAAATCCGCAAATTTCCCGGTCACAACTCGCAACAACAGTTGATGAACACTAAAATGATGGAATATTTGAACTCTAGAAAGAGAAAAAAAAAGGGAAAAAAAGAAAAAAGAGCACATTCATGATCACCATGTTAAATATATTTTCTTAACCTTCAAACTAATGTTTGCTAGTAGTTGCACAAATCTAGCTGACATTGGTACATATATGAATTTGGATTTAAGAATTTGAATTTTTCACCTCTTGGTAGAGTCGGGTGTAAATTTACGGTTAGTTTATTCGTGCAACCAGTATATATTCCTTTCTAAGAACAGTTGGTTTTTTTCCTTTTTCCCTCGTTGTCTTTGATATATCAATCTCACTAAAATTATCTATGTGGTCTTCCTCTATTCATGTTCTCATGCAATTAAATGATCACAAAAAAGGCCACGATAAAAAGAACCCAAAAGAAAGCCAAAATTTTGAAGACTGTGAGTAGAGTTGGATGAGCAGAATTGGGAAGATATGGGTAGGCATCAGGTGGGGGCATCATGCATTCATCACCTTGCGAGGGAAAGCCCAGCCTTTCTTAAATGTGAATGAATCTAAATCCTTTTCAAGTATGAATTCTGTTTGAACATTCCCATCTGGCCCAGCTTTCCTTAAGACAGCATTGAAGAATTTTGGCCCATAAAACAGACCAGGGTCATTTGTGCACAATCAGAAGAGTAGAATAACTACTGTTAGATTTGAACTTCCACCCTTTTTCTATTTACTACATTTCCATGCAATGAAAAAATGTATATAATGTATATGAAATGATTTACAACTTTATTTGGAGAAGGAAAATGATATAGGAAGGTAGTACGTATTTGAATTAGTAATACACGGAAAAAAGATATTGTATTAATGTGATAACGAGTCAATACTATCCTATAATTATACCGATCATGTCATACTGTATTATGACAGGTAAGTGTGTATTTTTCCTTATTGTTACACTATGTTTAGAAGAGGTGAAAAGTGGATAGAAAGAAAAGAGTGGAGGGATTTTTTTTGAAGAGAAAACATAATTATAGGTTGTCTGGTGATTTTTTCTCAATCCAAAAACAGAGTGGTTTTTTTGAAAGAAAATCGTTGCAACTTGGATGGAAGGTCAAATAACTTTTTTTTTTTATCCTTGTTTTAAACTAAAATAGTATTAATTGCTTTACAAAATAACCATTTACCTTGATCGCTTAATATATTTCTCTTCTATCATGCAAAACAAAATAACGGAAAGACAATGGACTGTAAGTGTCTTGTAGGGAATGTCACAAATAGGAATTTATCACAAGAAATCATGCATTTTCAATAACCTTTTTGGCCTTAAGAAAGCTTTCTGGAATATATATATATATATATATATGTTTATTGTGTGTGTGTGTTAGACTTAACTCTTGGATTTGTAGGGGGCTATTGGCTTGTAATTGAAGCTGAAAACTTGGGTGCGGTTGTTGAGATTTGGGTGCTCAACAACAAGTGTCCACTGTGTGTAATTCAAGCGATAATCAAAGTTTGTGTTTGCAATTTTGGCACGCCAATACAGCTTGTAGTTGAGTTTAACATGCCAATGCACTCGAATTGGGCACATGTGCTTTGTGCATTGAAGCAACGGGACATTATCTTTAGTTGGTTTGTGTAATCCCTCAACACTTGACAGCTTTGAATCACTTCTGCATTATATCACATATTTTGATTTTAAGTTAGCAATACATATACATAAACACACACACATACAAACATATACATAGTTCTGTGAAGATGGACAAAACAACATTAACATGTACAAACAGGGAATGGAGAACACAAGCACTTGAAGTCGAAATATATTTATATATATATTTCAATTTCTTTGACTTTGTAAAAGAATTTAAAGTTGAAATTATAAATTTGACTTATGATGTGTGTAAATTTGATCAAGTCATAAGAGGTAAGAAATGAGGGCTTACTCGACGCATTTGCTCTTGTCTTGGCAACCATAAGCACAAGGTGGACATGGAGTGATGGTAGAATTGTAGAATGATGACAAAGAGACACAGCATTTCGGGTACTGAGAAGCGAGCAACTGCGAGTTCGTGCATGTCACGTTCCAAGTCAGTGCAAATGACCAAGAGAAACATTCTTAAAAAGATAAAAAATGAAAAGGTTGTCTTGTTCAAGAATGCTATTTGGTGGACAGAAAGAATGATGTTTGAAACTTTCTTCCGTTTTAGTCAATGGGCATGTTAAAGTTGCTTTTCTGGAGGGGTTTGGTGGGGTTTTAAGTTATACCAGAGACCATATTTTATTCAACAACCAGACAAATTATTTTTTTAAAATCTTTAGGTGTTTTTGCCATAGTTTTAGCAACGGGACCCATTATAGTAAACAAATTTCATGTCATGTTCGGAAGAGTTTTATTGATCTAACACAAATTAAAAGCTTATAAAGGACGCTATTTAGAAAAATGTAATGGACTTTAAGGATGCCAAAACATGATATCTGAGTTGACAAGGTCATGTGTTACACTACAGAAATCTTGTGTACATATCATCACAAGTTGCTATAAAGTAAGCTTATAATCTTATAGTCAGTAGCTGAGTCAAGTCATGACTTAATATCCTTGTACTAAATAACAGTACTCATGAAATTTCCCTACCATTTCTCTAGCTATGCTAATCAAACATAAATAGATGATATAGATCTACCAAAAACACTTACTCCATGCCTGAGTTCTTCAACGACCATCAGGCGAGATGAAAACTGTGGAAGGAACAATCTTTGCCTGGCTGCAAGTGTAGCCAGGGCCAGGGCCCATCAAGGTGAAGTTCTTTGGCAGCTTCATGGTCTTGTTGGAAGCACCCGAGCGCCCAACACTCACCTGGAAGGAGGACACTGCAGCAGAAGGGTCTTGTCCCCAAGAGGACACAACACCGCCTTTACAACAATTAGAAATTTGTTGGTTGTAAGGCACTCCAGGAAGCAAGTCCACAACTGTGGGGTTCTTCTTGCAACACTGTGGGATGCTGCTTTTGAACTTGGAACAGTCTCCTTGTTCTGTGGCTTGAGCTCCCACAATTGGCCATATCACTTCCTTCTTTGCCCAAACCCACCCTAGGATCCAGCCAGGGCTCATTATGTGCCGGTACACTTGGAAGTAGGTCATTGTCACCACCGCCTAAAAAAAATAATTATAATGGTTATAAAAGTTCAGAATTTGTTTTTTCAAAACATGTTAGATTACTGTATATATCTCTATCACAGTCTCAGAACAAAATCTTCTATATTAATCACTATGAATAAGACTATCTGACTTCTTGTCTCTTAAATTCTCATATACAAGACTACACATGAAAGGGAGTGTCAGAGGGCAAAAATAAATGTTGAGAATGGATGGTTATCTAACAAAGTGCCTTCTTTTTTTTTCATTTGAAACACTGGGACTTACCACATAGCCATCTGGAGTCCAGGAAATGACATCCCATTTGATTGTAATGTTGCCGTTTGGATCCAATTGGTCATTTGGAGCTAAAATTTGTAACAAGAAAAATCTAAATCATTAAATCAAATGAAGGGAATCAAACACTTTATAGCATTTCTCAACTAGATACTTACTTGCATGAGAAAACATGAAAACAAACGCGACAGCTGTAATAACTTGACTTGCATGTTTGCTGGAAGCCATGCTTCTTAGTTTGGGTGCCTTTCAAACAATGAAGCAAAGATTTGTATTTGTGTAAACAATGATGTTGAAACTTATATTTGTTCTATCAGGCTTACCTACTGGTTTTTTGTTATGGACTTTATGTCGTTTTCTTGGCAGATTAAATTCAATTTTATATAATATGTTAGAAGTTGGACTTGGAACACGCTAGGATTTTTTAGAATATTGCAATGCAAAAGCTCAACAGCTAGGAATCTGTGACTAGGTTTCTTAAGCATGTTGCCACTTTTGAGTTTTCGTTAAACCACAATTCCAATTGTTTTAACTACTTATCCAACAAATAAAGTGGCTACTCACTTTTTTATACTTTCCACCGTGATATTATCAAAATGGCATACCTTGTACTTTATGTTCTCACAAACGTCCTCTAAATTTCAAATTTATATCCAATTTATGTCTTTTAACGATCAATTTTAACATTTGAATTAAGAATTTACCTTTTGTAGCATGTTAGTTTAGCATATAAATATATGTGGTTGAGGGTATCATGGTAATCTAGTATAAGCTTTACTAACCCCACAAGGCTACAACCTCTGAAAAAAAAAAAGGATTAAAAGCAAAAACAGAAAAACTCTTTATTATACTATGCATTCTGTGTCTAATTCTCTATCCTCCTTTGTTCTATACAAATGTCCTTCCTCATATTGCTTTTTTGGTGAGGTCTTTGATTTAACATACAAGGAAATTTGTGAGAGCTGAAACAAATATTAGTCAACTCCTCTTTGTGATAACGACACATTAACTGGCCCTTGATACCATGCCACTATGCCCTCTGTGTGTGTGTATATAAACACTGTTGACTTTGTCAATTAACATTAATGGAAGAAGCAGGATTATCCAATAAAAGATTTAACCAAGAGAAAACGGGCATTACATTTGTATGAGCTGTTGAATGATCAAAATCACGCTTATTTTTTTTCTATATTGTAAGGTGTTATTACATTGGTATATTATTATTTTTAGTTTCAAAAAAAGAATATTGCCTGCAATGTATTTTATTCCCTTACCCTCTATTTGGCGAGAGAGATAGAAAGTAGGAAGGAGGGAGAAAGTTAGATAAACGAGAATATATGAACCCATTTGTTTATGGGTTTGAATATAAAGTTTAAACAAAAATTTAAATTAGTTTAAATTTTTGTAAGAGAAAGTACTATAATAAAAAGGGTTTAAATCTTAACTTTTTATTTCAAACCCTTGAAACAAACGGGCTAAAAAGGTATAATCTTTTAAGTTTTTTGGTAAAAGAGAACAAGAGTTGAAAGGATAAATAAATACTTATTTATTTAATTACTATGCCATCCTTTTTATTATTTCATACTTACTTTTTTAAAGGATAAAATAGTATAAATAAAACTTTAAATGATAGATTGCATGAATCCTTCTGTAGTGAAAGGATGCAATATGGTGGGTTGGAAAGAGAGAGTCTTCCTTTATATTTCCATGCTCTCCTCTCCCTCTCCTCCCTCCTCTCTTCCATTCACTAAACAAAGAATTAGGCCCTTGGCGCACCCAAAACCCCAACCTTTCACCCCCAAACACACTATTACATATAAGCAAGGACAAAGCCAACTTAGGGTTAATTTGACATTGCTGTGTTGTGTTGTACTTCTATTATGTTGTGCTGTGGACCAGAAGCAGGTATAAGTTTAGTAAATTTTTTTCAGAGCTGTTGTGAGAACCAGAAATAGAACTACAGGTGTTTGGTAAACTATGAATAAAATTGTTATAGAAATATATAATGATGAAAATAGATATATTTTACTAAACATGTTTATACCTTTAGTTTTAAATTAATTTTAATTTTAAAGTTAAAATACATAATATTTGTACATTAAAATGCTTAAAATGTAATTTTATTTTTATTTTGTAATATATTTTTATAAAAATAAATTACTTTTATTGAACGAGATAAATTATATGGCCACATAAACGATAAATGATATAAAAACTAAAAATAAGTTTTGTTATCTTAAGCCGCTGTCAAACTTAAACTTATTTTCTTTCAAACTATCCACTTCTTGTACTCGTTTGTTTATTTTTCAACAATATGTTTGTTTTTATTAATTTTAATTAAATAAAAATTACTCGAATATATAATGTGTTATTTGAATTAGTTTTGATTTATTTAAATTCTTATATGATTTATTTCTAATACTTTTTTTTAAGAACGAATAGTAATATGTTTTGTTTTGTAACCCCATGTGGAGGTTAGCAGTATAGAATGAATATAAATGAATTTAATTTATAATGCCATTTCAAAATATTTGAAATATTGCCCATGGGTCTTTAAAGAAAATAGAAAATAAGAATATCCTTTAAATAACAATCCACAGTTTTAATGTAGCACTAAATATTAAAGATACAACCATTGTCATCATATTACAATTCTCATTCAACATAAAAACAAACATAGCCACTATAATAGTTTTATGAATCTTACATGTTTTGAACGAGTTACAGATAAAGCTAAGATATTCTAACACGAGACCAGCAACGTTGTCGCCTACTCCTCATCAGACAAGTTACACTGAACTCCACCTGAGAGATGAAAATATAATAGAGATAAGTATCGACATGCCCAATAAGGAATACCATTACTCACCTTTAGGTTTTATTAATTACCACATTAATAGCTATATGGTTAGTTAGTTCTCAATCATTAATCATCTTATGAGATTCATTATGATCATATTTCTGTGGATATCTCACGTTAATCATTACTGAGTTTCATACACATATATACAAATATCATGATTCATCAATGATCCTAGGTATCCACATTTCAATGGAGTATCTCATCACTGACTCTTGAAAACCCAAATGGGCGCGCTTTTTCGCTTTTCAATCATTCCAAGAGTGTCGGGTGAGGAGACATCAAGCCTTGGATCCTTACCAAGTCGATTCATGTGTAGTACATTTTAGGACTTTCGACCCAAGGGAACGTCATCACCTCCCCCTATTTTACTTTTCAAGGAATTCGTGTCCAAGGATATAATTGCTGCCTTCTTCACGCCTTAACATTTTTTTTAATAATCAATCATTATATATGGAGTCAAATTTCTTAACCATGCTTCTCACTTACATCAATACATGTCAATTTAATTCATTCTCGCTGTACAATACAGGACAAATTTCACATTATTGTGTCATGAGTAATATTCATATATGTTCAATATATCATATACATATCTTGCAATATAAACAAGTTTTAATTAATCACTGATAACTTCCAATTACACAATTAAATTCACCACATAAACTCCAAGTACGTCGTTATCTTAGACGTATACAAATAACCATATTTATGTTCTCCATGTTTGAATGTCAAAAACACAAGTTTTGGGACATTTTCCTAGCCTCAAAATAATAAAAATAGTCAAGTTTGGACTGTCAGGCCGATCAACTGTTTTCGACCTACTAAATAAAACTATTATTTTTGGACCTTCTGCTGGCCTGTCGGTCTCTAAGATTCGGCCTGCTAGTCCTGTTCCCTGTTCAGCCTACCAAACTCCCAGTTTGGTTTGCCGATCCTGTCGGCTATCCGGCCTGATGATCCACTAGACTGGCCTACCGCCAAAAAATCTAGAAAAATTGAAATTTTTCACTTCCGAGGATTTTGAGCTCCAAAGCTCGATCCAACTCACTTCATCAATTCCTAGACCATAAGAAATGTACAAAACCCTTAAAATATCATATTTTAAACACTTATAACCATTTTCTTCAAATCTTTATTCCTAAAACACATCTAAATCATAAATCTTCAAGTTTTACAAAACTTATACAAGAACTAGTTTCAAATCTGAAAACATTCAAACTCAAAACAACACAACCTAGTTTCATAGGTATCTAGAGTTTCAAAACATTGTATAAACATCCACAAAATAAAAAATACATTTATCACAATTTTCATACTAAAATACAACTTAAAACCAAAGTTAAGGTTTTAGAAATCTAACCACAAAATTTAGCTCAAAAGTATGACTTGATCTTGAAAACGTCCTCCTTGATCCTTGAGCATGTAAGAGGTTGTTTGTGGAGATTTTGGGAGAAAATAGTTTGGAAATCTTGGGTGTTGCTTGAGTTTATCTTTAGTTTTTCTCTAGTTTTGTCTCACAATGAAAGAGAAAGAAGAACAAAAAAAAAGAGAAAAAGGGAGAGTGTAAGAGAGAAGAGAGTTTAATAAAAGGAGAAGAAAAAATAATGAAAGGGGACAACGCAGGTGAAGAGCAGGTATTTTAATGTCTCCTTCGAAGACTTTTGCCAGAAAATGCTAATTTGGCATTTTCGTAAATAAATGGAGCAACAAAAGCAATATGGTAAATTTTAGATACAACAAAATTTCAATTTGATACATTTAATACATTAAGTTTTACAACAATTATACTTGTTAAAATAACAGGTTTTGCAGTTTTCAACAAAACATGTTATTTGATTTCTTTTAATTTGTTATATAAAAATAAGTAGATTGGGAATTATTTATTATTGTTAAGGTTAGTTTAATAATTTTAAATTATAAAGGCAGAAGCTGCTATGAAAAAACCTTTGTTCTGCTTCTCAACTTTTTTTACCATGCGCAGTAGTTTTTAGAAGCAAGATTTACCAAATATCCTAAACTGTTGTAGGCAGCAACAAAAGCTAAAGTAGCCTCCAAAAGAAATAGCAAACGAGCCCTTAGTCCCAAAGGGCTTTATTGAAATTTTTCCTTAAATATTTTTGCTCGACTTTCCTTTCCTTTTTGCACCTCTTGAAATTAATTAATTCCAAAGCTTATAATAGAAAATACACAAGTGTCTTTATTAAGCTTTTCATTTTTTAATTATGCACATGATTTTTAGAAAAATCAGACAAATGACCGGTTTCACTACCTTTGTCAATAAATGGCTAGGGTTGAATTTTTTTTTAGGCAAATAGTCATTTTTTACTGTGGTTAGTTAGTGATAAGCATTGATAAATTAACAATAAACACATGTTTATTATTGATAAACCAATTTATCATTAATTTACTAATGATTTATCATTACTAAACCCGTAATTAATTGAACAAAATTGGTTAATCATTAATTGATATTAATTATTCAATAATAGACTGCAAAATTTATAAATCATTGAGTTACTCCACAATAAACTATACATTAGAATATCATGGATTAACCGTTTTAAAGAAAGGCGCTTTTCCTAATTTTACAAAACTTTAGTCATTTATTCAAGAAAAGATTGGAAAAAGATCATTTACTTTGACCTTACTCTTATTTGAAAACCTAAAATTCGTATATGAATAGATTACAAAGTTTCGCATATGAAAACCTAAAACCAAGTTAAACTCAATTATACTTAACTATAAGAAGAAATGAATAGATTAAAAAAAGTACAATAGAGATTAATTAAAAAAAATTTTTACAAGTACTATTGTTTTTAGTTCAAAATTTCAGTTTAACTCCAACCTTGCAGACGAGTTTAAAGTTGGTTATAAATCAAATAGCGTCCCTGCCAAAGCACGTGGAATATATATATATATATATATATATATATATATATATATATATATATTCGAATAGAAGATATCTTACCAAACTTTCTCCTTATGCACAATCAAATTAAAGAACCTCCAAAAAATAAATTGTTTATTTTGCTCACCAACTTTTGTATTTATATTTGTCAATTGCAACTCATTCTCTAGCCTAGTTGACAAAATTGCCATGCCAAGCATCTGGACGTAGACTAAGGTATACTCCTATGATGTCCCGAGGTGGGGGTTAGTAAGTTTTAGGTAAAGAAATTAAAATTAAAGTAAATAAGGTTACTAAAATGAGGTAAATAAATATATGTAGAAAGTAAATAGATATCATCGACGATTACCGTCACGTGAGTACTACGAAGGTGGGGCCGAGATCTTTTTCTCATTCACCATCATGTGGATGTTTACCATGAAGGTGGGTAGGTAAATAAAATACAAATAACATCAATAATAATAATACAAGAACACTAAAAATCATTGTGTCTAAGATTAATTAAAAACATACAATTGATAGAAACAAAAACTACATCAATACTAGGACAAGTTGTATAGTACACGTATCATACAACAATTCCAGCGAAAATACCATATCTACTCATTGAGCCAGGTTTCGATCGTGGGACCTTCCTTCCTCTTCAAACCTAGAAGGGGGATTTTTAAAAATAAGAAAAACACAAGCAGAAGGCTCAGTAGAGTAATCAGTTAAAAACAAGTAGTTTAAAATTAGTAATAAAAAACAAAAGCATTGTTTACAAATCATTCTTACTGAAATAAATCTCAAATCTTAGTAAACCAATAAAAACACTTACTTGTATGAACTTGATAAAACATCACCGTATGGGTTTTAGGAATCGAGAAGAATAAATAAAATCATTTCCTTAAATGCATAAAAATAACTTCAATCTCAATCAAAAATTATTCTTAAAAGAAAACATTTAAGAAATAAACTTTAGCCAAAATAATTTAAAAAAAAAAAGAGCTTCCAAAGAAGGGATAGAAAATATCCTACCTCATTTGAAATTCCAATAACGTAAGCTCCAAATAAAATTCAACGTATACTCCGTATACGTTTAAAACCTTAAAAACTGCATTAAAAATTAGAAATCACATTAAACAAATATCATTATATTAATTTAATTATCAGTGTGCCTTTGACTCAAAACAATCATGATACAAAATCATAATCCTTTTTGAAATATTTTGAAATCATTAAACATTGAAACTAGGGTTAAAAGTACAATTTTATATTGCCCAGTCGGCTTGCTAAACATCCTGTTTCGGCCTACCGAACCTGCATAGTTTCGCTTACCGAACTCCAAAATTGGCCTACCGAACTTGCTTGAGTCCAGCCTACTAATGACGTGAATCCGGCCTATTGAACTCATGAATCCGGCATGACGATGACCAAGATTGGCCTGCCGAACTAGCAAAATCTGAAAAATTTTAGGTCTCGAGTTTGGCTTTCCCGAGCCTAAAATTCAAATTAAAACCTATTTTTTCAATCCATAGAGCATAAAAATCATGCAAAAAGCTTAGAAAATCATAATAAAATAAATTTAAATCATTTTTTCAAATTTAAACTCAATTTTACAATTGATTTGAAAATAAAAGAAAAATGCAAAAACTTGGTTAACTCGATTCTAGCTCAAATTAGGTTTAGATTCACTATAAAATAGTTTCTACAACTTGAATTGAACATTATCTTAGTTCAAGAAAGCTCGGATTGAACATTCAAAGAAAGATTGAAAATTTGAAAATAGAACTTTGAATTCAAAGAGAAAGAGAAAGCTAACCTCAATTTTGAACATTTTGAAGAAAACTTTGTGGCTTGATCTTGCTTGGGTTGAACAGCTCTCAAAAGTGAGTGGATTGAAGCTTGAATTTGAATTTTTGTATAAAGAGAGGAAAAGAGCAGTGACGGGAAGGAAAGGAAAAAAGAGAGAGAGAAAAATGAGAAAGAGAGAGGGGGAAAGAAAAATAAAAGAACGACTCAAGGGCATTTTTGTAAATATAAAAAAATATAGTGTAAAAATATCATTTGGTAATTTAAAAACTAAAAATCAAATTTTTAAATACAACAAATGCAACAAAATTTTAAATGACTGAAATTAACAATAAGTTTACACGTGTTACGCTTAATAATTAAACTTAACATAATTAATCCCACTTAAAAATTTAAGGGTATTGCAATTCCCAAAGATACACATCCACTAATTAGGTAGATGATGTAGATTTTAGAAATAACATGTATGTTAGGATGTTGTTGAACCAAAAATCGATTTTTTTTAAGAAAAGAAAAACAAATTTTACATTTATTTAAAATATTGTTCCTATATTTAGACTTCCTGGTCCTTGTCAATACGTTCACCTGGTTCTAGAGTTGACTCCTTTTATCATGTTCTATAATTTGATGAAGGTCAAAAAGGAAAAATTGTTGACTTTAAAACCAATTGGCTATCACACGGCAGGATAGTTTTATGGTTCAGAGTAATAAGATCTTAGAAGATTCATAAATATATGCATAAATATTGCTCTTGCATATTTGGAATCCACATGTACTCGTTTCTCTCTCTCAACCTCCATTTTTTTTTGTTGAATGAAAGAAAAAAAAAATCAATTGTGTTTTCATGCCTCCACTCAACGTTTTAAGAGGAATCTACTTAGACATAGGGTGAAATAGCAAAAGAAGTTGGCCCATGCTTTCATCTACTGGCATTTAAGAAGCCCAAGTCACATCGGTCCAAGCTATATTTGGCAAGTCCATTTGAAAGACATATTTGCAATCTCATTGCAGACGAGGGGAATTGATCTCTAGATAATAAAAGAGAGAGCCCTATTAAGACATCCTTTTGCTGCCATGTCACCACCACTTGTGGCCATATGCTCTTTTCTCTAGCATACGTTATCAGGTTACTTCTCCGATTCTGATCTAGTACACTATGACTATGAGTTCCATTGTACATATTACTAGGCATTTTATATTTTGATAACTAGGCTATTAGCGCTATGAGCAAAAATGTAGTGAAAGTTAACGGGGAAGTCGGAATCCTCTATGCCGAATTCGGCAGGGACGGATATGAATCAGGAAGCGGCATTATACATTCATCACCGTTGAAGTAAATTTTCATTGGAAATGCCCAACCTTGATCCAATGTGAATGTTTCCTTGCCCTTTCTAAGAAGCACCTCTGTCTGGACATGTCCATTAGGTCCAGCTTCCATTACCAAGTCAATGTAATCCCAGTATCATCTGCATATTAACAATGCACAATTATACATTTGTTAAATGATTGTCCATATGTATCTACTTATTTTGTTCACCCAAATCTTTTATAGGCTTACTCGAGCGTCAGTATCGATCGAGCGGCTTATAGAGATAGCTGTCGACTTTGGCGAGATTGTTGAGATTAGGATGCTGAAAAACAAGTGTCCACTTAGTGTAATTCTTCCAGTAGTTGCAGTTGGTGATGGTGATCTTGACTCTCCAGTACTCTTTATAGAGAGTCTTAACATGCCAATGAACCCGGACAGGGCACATATGTTGTGTGCACTGCCCCATTGGTGAGTTCTGTTTCATTTCTGTTCTGTCTTGTGTCACCACACTTAAATCTTCAAATCGTTTCTGCATCACGGTCTAAGTCTTGTAAGTACTCGGAAATATGATATTCAATCTGAGCAAATGAAGGGAAAAAATCAAGACAATGTTATGGAGGAACTATGAGTGTGTAGATGATGATGCATAGAGACAATTTTGTCACAATAAGCAAAATGAACCGAGAATCGGAAATGCTCATGCTTACGTCGCACAATTGTTCGAATCCTGAGATCCACAAGCACAGGATGGACAAGGTGTGATCATGGGGTTGTGAAAGGATGACAAGGAGACGCCGCAGGTTGGGTTCTTGGTGGCAAGAAAAGGGGAATAACTGCATGTTGTGGTCCATGTCACTGCAAAGGAAAAACAAAGAATCAAATATCAGAAAACTATGCAGCAGAATATCAATAGCCAAATCAATATATATTTATGTATTAAGAAATTTGGATGTATAATAAACAAAGGAAAATTCATATTCTTCTGAGTCAAGTTGTACCAAAACATGTGTATAACTTAAAGGCATATTTTGTCAATTTTAATGTATAATTAACTATTGGCAAATGCTAAACTATTGGTTGTGTTCAAAATGTCATTCCAAGGCAAGAGGGAATCATGTTCAAACTTCAGACAGGAAAGTAAAAGCTCACTTATTGTTCGAGTTCTTGGACAGCCGTCAGTTGACAAGAAAACTGTGGGCGGAACAATGGTTGTAGCACCACATGTATAGCCAAGTCCAGGACCAAGCAAGTGAAAGTTCTTAGGTTTCACAGTCTTATTAGAGGTGCCTAAAAGCCCAACACTTATCTGAAAAGATGAGATTGCAGCTGAAGGGTCTAGTCCTGAATATGCCAAGACAACACCCTTGCAACAATCGAAAAACCTCTGGTTGTTGGTGTTGGAAAAATCAATATAAGGTACGCAGCGGGAATTTTTAAAATTTTAACATCAGAGTATTTTTTCCAAAACACAAGTTTGACATGCTATATGTATAAATTAAACAGATCTTACTGACCTTTGTATACCGAAGAACCTCCGCAACCCGTGAAGAGAAGTAACGTTCCAGAAGAGCCTCAACCAACTGGTCTTCTATCCATAACCGGAGTGAGTGTGGGCTCACACGTACAGCTCCTCCACCGGTGACTCTCCTTCCAACCAATCGAGAGAACCCAAAGCTAGTGTTCGTGATTTGTGAACAAAAGCTCTCAGGGAGTTTTCAGATGCTCACCAAAAGAGTATCACTCTTAATCTCTCAATTGATCTGAGTAACTTATGAGACTTACTTCCTTTATATAGCGATTGGTCCTGGGGCCAGTCCTTATCAGATTAGGTCTCAAAAACTCAAACCAGAATCAAGTTCGGATCAATATCTGATAAGATCCGCGTGAAAACGCGAAATCTTATCTCTCGCTGATCAGCAGGCTGAACCACCCCATCGGCAGGCCGAATAGGCCCCATCGGCAGGCTGAACACGTAGATCGACAGGCCAAACTGCCGCGTAAATATTTTCACGAATCTTTTATTTTTCACCCGAGATTCTATAGGATAAAGTCTCAGTTTTGATTCAAATAACCCAATAGAGAAGTTATCTGATCAAAACAAACTTTTTTAAGATAATCTCTAAGAAAAAAAATAAATTCACAATAATTCTACAAGTTTATCTTGATTTAATTTATCCAATTAAATCAATCGATAAACAAACAAGAATTATCCGATCTCAATAATTCAACAAGTTTATCTTAAATTAATTTTATTACAAAATTAATTCAACCGATAAACAGACATGAATTATTTGATTCTTACAAATTTTAAACTAATCTGATAAATTCGACATAAGTCACCAATTATTAGAAAAGCACGCCGTGTCGTTACAGGACTTTGTGAGCTAGCAAAAGGGACCAAAATGGACCTATAAAGTTCAAGCTCATGATAATTATGAAACCCAATATCCCAGATATACATTTCACAATTATCAACTCCAACGCTACTCCACTAAAAGCTTGGAGCTGCACTCTCGAACTTTATAGAATTACAAAGCTCATGTAGCTAAGTCTCCATGACACATCATAGTGTATCGCATCCCCATAAGATCATCCATAATCGGCTTAAGGACAAGTTTTGTCTTACCTTCCTGATTATTTTTATCTTACGTTCCATTGTCTCACCATTAGAAAACTTACCATCCAAAGATAGTATACCATTCGATTACACCTATGTATCCAAATGGTTGAGCGCTCTAGTTTTCCAATTACAGGATAACGCATATAAGAGGATATCATTACTCCTAAAGAGGAGCTATGGATTTCATATCTATGAATAACAAGTCTACGTCATCAAGAGTCATGCCTCCAACGTACAGGCATATATACCACTATAGAGATATGGGTGTCACTCTTTGGTACATCAAAAGACACAAGTCTAGATAACGGGCCCACTATTCATCTCAGGATTAAGATACAACACAAATGATTGTCTAAAGTGAATCGATTTGCCAAGACAGAATTATTAATCCAGATCAATTCACTTTGTGTCCCGATCCAATACATCGTCACCTATGACAACGTGCCAATGTTTCTATTCACTGAGTTTAACTCCGATGGTCAAGACAAACCATCTCCCAATAGGGATATAGATAACATAACAATCTTTGCATGAATAAAGCGCCCAAATTTATTCCTTCGATTGCGGATCATATGTTTTAGACTATCACCTTAAGAATCGTGTCTACTACATAATCAGTCCATCATATGCCCAATTCTTAAAGGTTTAGACCGACAGTCTCAGACTACCGTTTGCTTAACATAAATTCAACAAATATAAACGCAAAGAGGACAAGATTTGGTATATTTAAATGAATAAATCCTTTATTGATAAAAATGTCTCCAAAAACGTATTACATTTTTACTCCTTAGGGCATACATATCTAACAATCTCCCACTTGCACTAAGTGAGTGAATACAACAAATCTCGCATCCCCATAGCTTCCATATGTTTCTCGAAGACTCTCCCTATAAGTGTCTTCGTAAATGGATCAGCTAAATTGTCCTCTGACGCGATCTTGCACACCGTGACATGCCCGCCCTCAACGAAGTCCTTTATCAGATGATACTTCCGATCAATATGCTTACTCTTCTTGTGAAATCTTGGTTCCTTAGCATTAGCTACCGTCGCACTGTTATCATAGTACAGTGATACCGCCTTATCCATGCCAGGAACAACCTCAAGATCCCCAAGGAACTTGCGGAGCCACACTGCTTCTTTTGAAGCATCACTAGCTGCCACATACTCGACCTCCATCGTTGAATTTGTAGTGTAATCTTGCTTCGCACTTCTCCAACTGATGGCACCGCCGCCCAGAGTAAACACAAACCCCGAAGTCGATTTCTTAGAATCCAAACAGGATTAAAAATCCGAGTCAGTGTATCCTAGAGGAGTCAAGTCCTTACCCGAATACACAAGCATATACCCTCGAGTCCTTCTCAGGTACTTGAAAATATGCTTTACCGCAACCCAGTGGTTTGGTCCTGGATCTGCCTGAAATCGACTTACAATCCCGACCGCATAACTTATATTCGGTCGTGTGCAAAACATGGCATACATGAGACTACCCACTGCCGAAGCATAAGGCATATTCTTCATGTATTCTCTTTCTTCATAAGACTTTAGGGAGTCTTTCTTAGAAAGAGTAATTCCAGACCTAGATGGTTGCCCACCTTTCTTGGAATCCTACATTGCAAACCTCCTAAGAATTTTATCTATGTAGCCGGCCTGAGACAAAGCTATCATTTTGTTCTTCCTATCCTGAAAGATCTGGATACCGAAAACAAAATTAGCCTCACCCATGTCCTTCATGTCAAACTGCTTAGTCAACCATAATTTGACCGATGACAACGCCCCAACGTCATTGCCAATTAGCAGAATGTGATCTACATAGAGCAGTAGAAAAACCATCTTCCCGTCCTTAATGTGTTTGTAAACACATGGTTCATCCACATTTTATGAGAACCCATAAGTCTTGATCACCCGATCAAATCTTATGTTCCAAGAACAAGAAGCCTGCTTAAGTCTATAAATTGACTTTAGCAGCTTACAAACCTTACTCTCTTGACCCGTGACCTTGAACCCTTCTGGCTATTCCATATAAATGGACTCATCAAGATAGCCATTTAGAAAAGCCGTCTTGACATCCATCTGTTAAATCTCATAGTCAAAAGCGGCAGCTATGGATAAGAGAATCCAGATGGACTTAAGCATGGCTACAAGCGAAATGGTTTCCTCATAATCGATTCTTTCCTTTTGCGTATAACCCTTAGCTACCAGTCTAGCCTTAAAGGTTTTGACCTTTCCATCAACTTCTCTTTTCCTCTTGTAGATCCATTTACACCCTATGGGTTTTACCCCTTCGGGAAGATCCACAAGCTCCCAGACCTGATTAGTCTCCATAGACTTCATCTCTATGTTCATGGCCTCTGTCCAGAGTTTTAAATCAGCATCCTCTATAGCTTTTGCGTAAGTTAAGGATCCCTGTCATGTTCATCCAGTTCAGCCAAGAAGACCTCCCCATTGAACATATATGCCTTTCAGGTTGACGCCCAATCCTCCCACTATGCTGAAGCCCCTGAGATTGTTGTTCAAGTTTGTTTGGTTTTTCTATACTGATCAAAACAGTTTCATTCAAAACCTCTGGAGTGATCTGATCACTCCTTAACTCCTCAAGCACCACTTTGCTTCGAGGTTTAAAGTCATCCATGTAACTCTCTTCAAGGAAAGTTGCATTAGCAGAAACCACGACTTTATTTTCCTTTGGGTTATAAAAATAAGCCCCTTTAGTCCCTTTTGGATATCCTACAAACACGTAAACTTCCGAACGTGCTTCCAACTTATTCGGATCCTTAAATAGGACATGAGCCGGACATCCCTAAATGCGAATATGGTTTAAGGATGTCTTTCTTCTTGTCCACAACTCGTGAGGAGTTTTAAGGACCGATTTTGAAGGCACATTGTTCAAAAGATAACATGCAGTTTGTAGTGCATATCCCCAAAAGGATAAAGGTAATGATGAATAACTCATCATGGACCTGACCATGTCCAACAAAGTCCTATTTCTTCTCTCCGTTACGCCATTCTGCTGCGGACTGCCTGGCGCAGTCAAATGAGATAAAATCCCATTCTCTAATAAGTGTTCCAAGAACTCATCAGAAAGGTATTCTCCACCTCGATTGGATCGAAGTGCCTTTATGGGTCTACCCAATTGTTTTTCCACTTCAGCCCGAAACTCCTTGAACTTGTCAAAAGTTTCGCTTTTGTGGTGCATCAGGCACACATACTCATATCTTGAGTAATTGTCAATAAAAGTGACGAAGTACTCATACCCTCCTCATGCCCAGATGTTCATCAGTCTGCAAATATCACTATGCATAAGTTCTAGAACCCCTTTGGCCCTATTGCCTTTAGAACTGTATGGTCTTTCGATCATTTTACCCTCCAAACAAGATTCGCATTGAGGTATAATTCCACCTTTAAGTGACTTAAAGGTCCATCCCTTACCAACCTTTAAATCCTATTCAGGTTAATGTGATCAAGGCGCAAATGCCAAAGATAAGTCTTATTAAAGTGAGAAGTTTTAAGTCTTTTAGAGTTATTATCATTCATCTCAGCATTAAGCAATAAGTCCATCTTAGGTTTGATAAAATATAAGATTATTTTGCATCCATCCAGAACAGATAAAAGATTTATTTTTACGAATCACCACTTTTTCATTAAAAGATACCACGTAGGAGTCTTTAAATAAACAAGATACAGAAATTAAATTCCTTTTAAATTTAGGAACATAAAAACAATTTTGTAAAAATAAATTCTTATAGTTATCAAAATAAAGATGGACGTCTCCCACTGCGTCCGCTGAGACCAAGGATCCATTGCCCATCTGAAGCGTGAAGTCTTCATGTAGCAGACTTCTCGTTTCTTTGAACCCCTACAGAGAAACACAAACATGATTAGTTGCACAAGAATCTATGACCCAAATGTCACTAGATTCCTCAACCAAACAAGTTTCTAAATAGAGAAGATCACACCTACCTCCTTTGGAAAGGAAGTCCTTGCAATGCTTCTTTATATGCCCGACTTTACCACAAAAGAAGCACTTAAGCTTCTTTGGGTTCTTATTTTTCTTCTTCTTCTTCTTGCTCTTGGTGTTAGCAGGAATAGAAGATTTTCCGTTCTTGGCCCGTTGCTTCTTTCCATTGCCAGAGTTAGAATTGGAACCAAAAGCAGCTACCATGTTGGCCTCACCACCTACAGAAGACTGTCTGATCAGCAGTTCAAACTCCTGCAACTATTTCATCAGTTTTGTCAAGGTCATATCCCGTCTATTGCTTAAATTAAATGTAGCTCTAAACGAAATAAATTCCTTAGATAGAGTCTCATAGACCATAGTCATCTGAGTTTCAGCATCGATGTCGGCTCCATTGGTTTAAGCCTCAGCGAGGTAACCCATGGCCAACATCATGTGCTCCTTTATAGATGTCCCTGGCCTCCGTCTACAGTTTAAGAGTTTCCAAAGCGCCCCTTGCTGCTTTGTTATGGCCTAGCCTCCAAACATGTCCTTAAGATTATCCAAGATCTACTTCACAGTCTCATAATCTTGATGTTGAGCCTGCAGCACATTATTCATGCTGGCCATAACAAAGCAGCAGGCCTGATCATTGGTATCTTTCCAGCAGTCATACGTTTTGAATTGCTCATTAGATGAGTCTCCCATAGGCTCGGGAGGACAAGGGGTTGTCAGAACATATTTCAGATCATAAAAATTACTTCTTTCATATAAAGTTTCTTTAAAAAAGCAAAACGACTAAGTGATTATGGTTTTGTCTAAAAAGTGTTCAAAGAATCATAAAAAAGATAAAAACTAATACAAGAATGACGCTTACACTCAAAAACAAAAATTTATCAATTTTCAAGAGCTATATTCTATTCAATCCAGTTCTTATCATCGGCTTCTAATCGTCAAACTTAATCATCCTCAAAAACAAAACCAAAACCATTTTTTTTTTTAATCCCAAGGTAAACAATTCCTAAGAAAAACATAACAAAACAAAGCTCCTACCCCTAAACTTAAAATTAACATCATCTTTAATGTTAACAAAAAGAAACAGTAAGTATGAAGAAAACTTCTTTGAATATTTGATCATTTTGGGCAATTTTTTTTCGAACGCCATGGCATCCACTCCAAGATTGTCAAAAAAGATGTGAAAATTCTGATCGTCGATCTCTAAACTTACTCAAAGACCTAAATAATGACCAAAAACAAAACCAAAAATAACTTAAGAACTAAAATAACCAAAAAATAACAAAAACAAAAACAAACTAGAAATAAAATTTAAAAACTTTGGGTTGCCTCCTAAGAAACACTTGATTTAGAGTCATCGACTTGAATATCAGAGAAGTGCTTGTCAAAGAGTGCTTTCGCTTATAATAAGTGTCAAACAACACCACATATATGTCTTGGTTGTAGAAGCTCTCAAGCTTGACAAGATTTGGAAGTATTTGGCATATTTACGAACAAGGTAATTTTTCAAATGATGTACTTTTAACAGGAACTTCATTCTTGGCTCAATCTTGAAAAGTGTAAAATATGAAGATGGTGATGTTCGTGGACAATAAGGATTGGTTGATGATCTATATGGTAGAACTATTAATACCCTCAAATTAATGGTCTTAAGTGCTTTTACATCCTCCAACGACCTTGGTGGTTCCTCCTCATGTAGGAATTCCTCTAATAATCATTCTATTTGCTCGTCACTCTCCACTTGACCATCCATTACCATGTTTGTGATTTGGTCTTTATGGAATTCATGATTTTGGATGGAATATTAATAAAAATTGGAAATTTTAACAGAAAATTCATTTTGTTAGAACTTTTAATAAAAATTGGTACATAATACAGGAGTATTTTGGTAACTCTATCATGTATAAAGCTAATTATAATTTAAAAGTCAATGTAATTCAATAATTTTATTTGTTAAAATATAAATTAAAAAACCTTAACTTTTGTAAACAAATAATCTCTTATTTCACTTTCATATGAGTGCACCGAGATAAGCTGACAGTTTGATGATTAATTAAACTATTCAACAATTCCCATTATTTGTATGATATTGTGTCGTTTATGCTCAAAATCATAGTTTAAGGAGTTTTCTTGTTAATATTTCATAGATCGATGGGAATAATTGTTATGTTTTAAAGTTCTGAGGGTATTACAAGAGCTATAGTTAAGGAAAATTTTTTGTAATTTATCCAATGATATAAATTTGGTATTTTCTAATTACATAACAAATTCAACATTTAATTGGTATTGGTTTTTGTGGAGGGTGCGGACTTCGTGGCTTTTTCCTATTGGCTCGGGTGTTGTCTGACAAGAGCTAAAGTTGTGTTGCAGTTAAATGAGCTATTTAAGCTTGCCTTGTGATGGCCCCACTAGGTTATGGCTAAATCCAAGTACCCCAAGGATGGTCAAGTCTAAGGATGAGACCCTTTGCAATTTCAGATTCATTGAAGACAAAAACTTTACCAAAGAGAGGATCTCCAAGTATGTGAGTGGTGTGGCAGAGGAATGTGAATAGTTATGAGGGCATTTCCCTATGCCCTTAATGATGGGGATATGCCCATTTGGTCAAGGTGTAATATTTTGATGAAATGATGAGGGTTTTGGTTCCACCGGTGAAATGACTTCCTAAGAAAAGGTTTTGACAGGTAGATGACTTCCTAGGAGGAGAATAGTTTTTGAGAGATGGAATGGTAGAATAGCCTCAATGGGTGGGCAAATTTACACTTCAAGAGAGAAAGTTTAGAGAGAGAAAAGGTGGTGAGACCTTAATGGTGGACTTTATGTTTCTTGGCTATGGGCTTCCCTTAAGCTATGAAAGGTTGTAATTTGGAGCGGATTTCATGGCATTTTTACATTCAAGAGAAGTGGTGTATTGGGTTTTGAGCACCTATAATGGTTGCCAAAAAGTATGGAGTTCCAAGTTTTCTGACAAAGGAAGGGGGTGATTTGGGTCTTGGTAGTACTCTTCCTGAGTAGCTTGAGGTTAGTAATGAAATTTGTGGGATCTTTGAGGTGGTTTAGAGGCAGATTTAGGTGGTTGTGTGGTGGTTAAATCTTAATGAGGGTGGTGGCCATGG
This sequence comes from Artocarpus heterophyllus, assembly GCA_025403435.1. NCBI lineage: Eukaryota > Viridiplantae > Streptophyta > Magnoliopsida > Rosales > Moraceae > Artocarpus > Artocarpus heterophyllus. Next base: position 13,170,679 of record CM046346.1, read on the forward strand.
AATTTTACGATGGAAGGAAGGTGGAGATGGAAAAAGAGAAGGGTGATTATAAAGCTTCACTTAGCTTGGCTTTGGTGGTCTAAGTAGAATAGGTAGCATTGGTTGCATTTGTGGCGTTAGCCTCCTCTAAATTTGGTGAAGAGAGGTATTTATAGGGAAAGGAGTTCTAGATTGGTTAGGAGTCTTCCTCTTCGGGTGTCTAGTTGAGGAAAGTTTTAGGTCTGGTTTTGTAGGAGTAATCATAAATAACAGCTTCCCATTGTAAAAGGTTTTCCCTCCAAGTTTGAATTTTGGGTTTTGGAGTGGGATCAGGTTGTCAAGAGCCTTAATGGCCAGTTGGCCTAAGATTGCCACTTCAGGTGGCCAGCTGTGGGGGCATCTAAACTGCAGGAGCCTTGCCTTGCCATTTTCGACAAAGGTTAAGCCTTGGGGTTAGGTTTCCCTTTTAGCCCACCCCTAATTGAAGGAAATTTTTCTCTTACAGTAGTGATCACATCACTCTATGATTGGTTTTCCTCGAAGTGAACTTCTAAGTGACTTCGCAGGTGACTTGGTGCGTCAAGTGTAATGCACCAAGGTGGGCCAAAAAAATGGACTTTTCACCTAACATTAGGCCTAAGGCTTTGGGATATGGCATTTTGGCTATGTTTACTCTAAATTTCTCAATTAGAATAAAAACCTCCCAAGTGGGTTGAAAGTCTAATTAGACCCAATAAAATGGGCCCATTTTCAAATTATTTATATTTATAATTAAAAGTTTATTTTTAGAGCTTTCAAAGCTTAATGATAGTGACAAACGATAGCTTTAACATATGAAATAGCATTATTTATTAAAGCACAACTGAAAATAAGAAATCAAAGATCACAATAAATTAGCATTTGTGTTAGAGATGGCCTTAGTCTTCTATTTTCTTTTTACCCATCACACAACCACATACAAACTCACTCTCTTTCTCATCGGCCTACCTTTCCACACACCCTCCATCTCTCTTATCATTGGCTTCTCCATGCTTGTCGACCAGTTTTTTTAGGAGGGACGTGGTGAAACAAAAATTTAATCTAATATTACAATACATCTATATATCTTTGAATTTTGTTACTATTTTTCCGCCCTCATATTATCTATTTTATTTTGTTGTTCTTCTTTCAAATAAACTAAATTTAAATAGAATTTAATTCATTTTTTAAAATTTAGAGTCCCAAAAAAGCTATAAGTTTACATGGTAGTATGATTAATTTTTGGTATGAATAGCACCTGTGGTTTTTTCCCATAAAGGTTTTTGGTCATGCTAAACAACCCCATTGTTGTGTTCATCTTTTCAAATTATGTACTATTTGTTTATACAACTTTTATATTTGGTTATTGTTTACACGGAGTATCGTTAATATGTTCAGTGCATATAGAACATTGTTGTTTTGTCCGTCAGGTCCTAACAAGTGGTATTAAAGCAAGACATCGTATCTACAATAAGATCTCGGGATCAAGACCATATGGACGAACTACATAGAGGAAGTTCTATTATCAGGCCTCCTCTTCTTGATGGCACAAACTCACCATTAGAAAACTTACCATCCAAAGATAGTATACCATTTGGTTACACCTATGTATCCAAATGGTTGAGCGCTCCAGTTTTTCAATTATAGGATAACGCATATAAGAGGATATCATTACTCCTAAAGTGGAGCTATGGATTCCATATCTATGAATAACAAGTCTATGCCATTAAGAGTCATGCCTCCAACGTACCAGCATGCATACCACTATAGAGTTGTGGGTGTCACCCTTTGGTACATCAAAAGACACAGGTCTAGATAACAGGCCCACTATTCATCTCAGGATTAAGATACAACACAAATGATTGTCTAAAGTGAATCGATTTGCCAAGACAGAATTATTAATCCAGATCAATTCACTTTGTGTCCCGATCTAACACATCGTCACCTATGACAACGTGCCAATGTTTCTATTCACAGAGTCCAACTTTGATGGTCAAGACAAACCATCTCCCAATAGGGATATAGACAACATAACAATCTTTGCATGAATAAAGCGCCTAACTTTTTTCCTTGATTGCGGATCATACGTTTTAGACCGTCACCTTAAGAATCGTGTCTTCTGCATAATCAGTCCATCATATGCCCAATTCTTAAAGGTTTAGATCGACAGTCTCAGACTACTGTTTGCTTCACATACATTCAACAAATATGAACGTAAAGAGGACAAGATTTGGTATATTTAAATGAATAAATTCTTTATTGATAAAAATGTCTCCAAAACGTATTACATTTTTACTCCTTAGGGCATACATATCTAACAGTTGGGACTCCAGGAAGTAGGTCAACTACTGTGGGACTTCTCATGCAGCTATGTGGAATGTTGCCTTTGAACTTGGAGCAGTCACCTTGGTTAGTGGCTTGAGCTCCCACCATTGACTATATCACTTCTTTTTTAGCCCATGTCCAGCCTATGGTCCACCCAGGACTTGTAATCTGATGGTACATTTGCGAGTTTTGAATCGTAACCACAGCCTAATTGCCAGAAAATCATAGAACTTGTTAGCGACCAATTCAACAAAAGCAATTAAGTTATTGCTTATTAAGATGTGATTAGGCGAAAAATATGCATAATAGTAGATTTTTTTTTCTTTGAGATTAAGCTCTCAAGTCTTAACAGTTGACTGGTCAGTTTATAAGCATATTAAATGACAGTCAGCAAAATCTATGTTTTTCTGGTTAAGAAAATAGGTTTGTTATTGCTAGGCTTTCTTTCTTTTCAAATGTACCATTTCACTAAGTGTAGAAATGAACCATATATGCTACATTCGATTGTACCTTTTACACATAGAACTGTTTTTAATATATTACCTAATCAAGTGTTCCATCAGAAAGCAAGAAAATCAGAAAATCAGAAAAGTTCATGTAAGGACACTCGCCACATAGCAGACAACATCCCATCTGAGATCTATGCTTCCATATGGATCAAATGTATCATAAGCTGCTAGAAACATAAGGGTACAAAACGAAAGCTAAACTAATGAGATACCAACACGACGATACATTACAAGAAACATTACAAAAAAAAGTCTCTAGGACATGAAAAATTTACCCTATCAGTAAGGTTCTGTTTTGAATGCCTCAAATTTGTACAAGACTTTATTAGTTTTGTATACCCTGTTTATTTTGATGTGATTTTGATCATATTTAATGTCCAGAAACATGCACTATCAGTAGAGATATCCTACCATAAAAAGTACTTTAAAAAATGCAATGCGTTGCTATTGGTTTTACTTTGAGCCATTGATTAGCACAATGTTAATAAAGGGCCTTAAATGAACGGGAGTGACAATTTTGATTGTGCAAAACATAACGTATAGAAGATTAGAGTTACATATAGAACTAAAACAACATACCTGCATAAGAACAAAGCAGTACAGAGAAAACAAGTGAAGAAAATGTGCTTTGACAACCGCCTAATTCCATATCCTAGTTTCGTTAAACACATAAAATACATCAGTCTAGAGGTTAATATATATACAAGGAGATTAAGTTGATCAAACCCCAAAAAAGAATTATTGTGATTAAGTGAAGACTGAAGTTCTTCTTATGAGTTCTTTTTAAGGCTGATATTATAATCCAAACGGCATGTTTTTAGCGTTCTTTATAAGAGTGGAAAAAGTTTTAAGACAAGTGACAACAACTATGATTTCACTTGTAATGTCACGTGATGTCATATATTGCATATATATGTAGAAGCAGTATCTTTCTTTGTACACAGATATACAAAGAATTTGCATAAGCTCTTAAAAGGGTAATAAACAAGTCTACAGCCCTCCCATTTTAATTGCAAGAACTGTTAGTTCTGCCGGCTTTCTGAGACGGTGACCAAAGGCAATGTGAAAAAATTTTCAGATATCAGCAATGACAGATTCACTTTTAAGATTCAGATATATAGGAGATTTTCAAAAGTATATAACAAAATTCTATTAAGAGTACTCCTATATAGTTGGGAAAACATATGATTTTTTTTTTTTTTTAAAATTTCAGGATGAGGGATTCACATTCTTCGCCTTTAGATAGAGTCAAGTGTAGTGGTGTAAGATTTTAGGCCCATTAAGCATTACTTTTAGCTTGGCACAATATGCTCTTGTAAAGTTACTTCTAAAAACTACTTCTAAGTAGAAAAAGTTGAAAGCATCTCAGGTTATAATAGATAATTCCCAATCTATCTATTTTTCTTAGAACAAATTAAAATAACATCAATATAAAAAGTTTAAAATTAATTTAGAAGGTAACTTTTTTTTGATATCGTTATGCTTTTTTTAGAGTGTTTTTTTGAGTGAGCATTTCAATCTCATTTAATAAAAGTAACTTATTTTTTATAAAATATATTAAAAAATAAAAATAGAATTATATTGTGAGCATTTTATTATACAAAGCTTACGCATTTTAATCTTAAAATTAAAATTTAAAACTAAAATTATAAACATCTGAGTAAAGTATGTCTATTTTCGTCACTCTATATTTTTACAAAAATTTTATACATTGTTTGCTAAACACATGTAATTTGCTTCTAGTGGTAGCTTTAAAAATAATTTATCAAACACCTACTTGTTTTTAGTTTGCAACACAACACAAAAAAAAAAAAAAAAACAACAACATAGTACAACAATGCCCAATTGGCCCATGATGGTTAAATAAAATTAATATTCAATAATATACACAAATTTAACATAATTTGATTAAGATTCTAACAGCTCACCAACATGAGGTACGGCCAATAACATTTTGATAAATATATATATATATATATATATTTTCAAACTATTCCGAATAATAAAACAAGCAACAACTGCCCTATATATAACTTTGGAATAAATAATCGATTTGAACTTGTTCACAGTTTATTTTGATAGTCAAACTCTGTGAAATCTTGAGAAATTTTTTTTTTTTTATAGAAGTGAACGGTTGGTTCAAGGTTTAGTAATAAAAAATACACCTTCATTATAATGAAAATAAATTGGCCGCAATTAAGTTATGTAACAAGAAAACATGTGGTAGGAGTGTTCGTGGTCAGTTTTGTTGGGTTTTTAGTAAAACCTTATTAACAAAATCAAAAATAAGTTTTTCTCTTGGAAGGTTCGATATTTTGAAGAGCCAAAAATTTAAAAGACAGAAGTAAAACAAGATATTTGGTTTGCCTTCAAGAACAGAAAAGGTTCTCCTAAAAACAAAAGTAATAGATTGTAGTTATAGGTACAGTCTGTGGGATAAATTTACACCACCTATGATATTATTAGGTTAAGAGTTCGAATCCCATTCCTAAGTTCATAAAAAAAAAAAATGAACCATTTAAATGCTTAAAAAATCTTAATAAATAGGCCCAAAAAAGTACAAATCCAGGTTTTATCAATTAGGTAAATTACAAAAATAACTCCATTTAAATATTACGTTATGAGAAACCTCTATGTTTGGCTGAGTGGTGGGAACCAAACTCAGTTATGAATAGTGTAAAGTTCTCATATGCTACAGTAACAATAAAAAAATTGTTACAGTATAAAGTTTTCACATGTTACAGTAAAAGTGGTTCTAACTACTGGTTCCTACCACCCTTTCAAACACCAATCTTACCTTACAATCTCTCTCCTCCCTTTCTCCAAGTCTCTCTACAACAAGGACGTGCAGCGAGTTTGTGGAGAGGCGGAGATGGCGACTTCTCTCCTCTCTCAATCTCCGTTGCATTTACTACAATCAAGTTCGTCTTCTTTGCAATCTTTGATTGAGTTCCTAGTGGACTTTCGACATGTAAATGTCCGGGTTTTGTAGATCGTTTGTATCTGAGCACAATGGAGTGGGTGGTATCGGATGGTCTGGGTCAGTAGGCGGTGCGTGACTGTGGTGGGCTGCATGTGAGGAAGGTAGGAGAGAATGTTTGAGAAGAGAAAACCTTAAGGTAGGGTAACGTCAAAAAACTCAAACCTAAATAGTATGGCTTATTAATTACAACACCTCATTGACTATTTACTTCTAATGACTTAAATATTGGCCTATTCACTGTAATTTTCTTAAGGAGGCCTCTATTAATACCTTATTTTGCTTTTCACACATCATTTTTTTTTGTAATAAAATATCTTATTATTATATTGCCTATTGATAATATTACCTTTAAAGAAAAATATTTTCAATAAATACTCATCACACCTTCTATCTTAAAAAGAAATTATTGTTCCTTACCTTTTTTAAAAAATTAGAGATGAATTCTGACGTTCAAGAGCATCCCACCAAAAAAAAAAAAAAGTGCTTTATTTTTGTTCAAATTCTCATTTTTTTTTCAATTTTTTTAATCGTTGAATCTCAATGGAACGAAAATTCTCGTTTCTTCTTCAGACGAGCACAAAAAAATTGAAAAAAGTTGCAGAAAAGAGAATCCAACCATGACTTAATAAAGTATGCGATAAAGTATTTGTTTGCTAATGTGATGTTGTGATAATTACATTAGATTCCGAACATGGTTGATGGCATATTCCTCAAATGCAATATGAAAGTAATTGTAACGTTTCCCCAATGCCATTGTCTACCTCTTTGATTGTCCTTGAGTGAGTTGTTCCACCACCGCTTGCTTCCTTTTTCTTTTTTTTCTTTTTTAAAAATTTTGTTTACTCTAAATAATTACCTAAATAGTAGTAAAGAAAGTGGAATCATTTTTATAACAAAATTGAAACGTTTCGCTCAGAAAGCGGAAACATAGTGAGAACTTATATATAAAAAAAATGCTTCTTCAAAGAACAATATATAAAGTTTGATGAATTTTTTTCTTTTTAATCTTTTTTTTTTCCTTTTTAATCAATGGTATATAAAACGTCGGAAACCTACTTTCTCTCAGTGGAACACTGCCTAACATGCGTAAGTTTCATAATAATGATAAAGTAATTCCCCCTTTTGTTTCCCCCCAGATTTTCAAAATGTACACCACTTATTTATTCATGTTTATACAATTTATGACATCCATGACTGCTTTGTACAAATAAAATATGGTATTAAGGGTGGTAAAAATTATTGGTTAAAACTATTTTTATTATAACATGTAAGAATTTTATATTGTAGTATTTTTTTTAATTATTACTATAACATGTAAGAATTTTATATTATTTATAACTAAATTTATGTTGAAAACCGTAAAACCAAACAGCCAAAAAAAGTCTTCTTGAAAAAGGGTTATGTTTGGTTGGTTTGGTAGATGGGTGGAAAAATAAAAAAAATTATTTAAGTGTAAAGATTTTTTTAATATTTTAAAAAAGATGACAAGTAAAATAAGGGCCGTTGTAGAAAGGGTGTATGAAAATAAAATGAAGCGTGTCAATTGATGCTCGCTTTCCCTAAACCCACACTTCAGAAAGGCTGTACGGTATTTTTGTTTTATTTTGCGAGAAAAAAACTAATACATGAAGCAGCATGTCGGTTTCCTAAAAATTGTTGGGAGAATATATAATTTAATCAAAGATTCGAAATATTCCTTTTGAATTTTTGCTTTTAACATGAAGGTGGGAGGATTCGATTTAGAACACCAGTATTAAAGGTAAATGTAAAATTATAACCACTGAACTAAACCTGCAATACAATATTCACTTATTATCCTCGAAGGAAATATGAAACGAACAAAGGAATATCAATCACAAAAAATGGAACGAAAAAACAAGTTCAACGTTTCTACGTTACTCGCAGGAATAAAGCGATAAAATAAAAAGGAAAAGAGAAAGAAACTTAAGTAACTAAATGAAAGATCCGGAAAATAATAAAAGAAAAGAAAGGGAAATTGATTAATTTGAAGCTAGCATGAAGGTGAAGAGGGAGAGAAACCCAGAAACAATAAAAATGGGTGGCATGGGAAAATCAAGACCAATTATTGCCTGCATATAAATATATATATATACATATATATATATATATAATTATGCTTTGAATACTCCATGTATACATGAAGAAGATACATGCAACATTTCATGGTAGGTTTATCCCAGCTACCCATTTTCATCGGCCTCTGGAAAACCCATCTGCCTTTTCAACTCAGCCAAATATTCAAGCCAAGCACACGGCTCGCCTATGCATAAATCCTTTCAATTTATGGGACTATCGTTAGGGTATTCTAGCTTCACAAAACATGTTTTAGGCCCACTGTTTTGGTCAAAAATGGTTTTCTCGTTGGGCCCATTTTTTCAGTCTTAAATGGGTTTTTTCATCTGGGTTGGAAATAACGTTCACTTGCAAAATTTATATATCATATGACCGTTACCTATTAATCATCTAGCGATAAGAGTCTAGAAACATTGGATTGTTAAGGTACAATAATTGCGTCGTTGTGCTGGTGTGTTTGTTTGTAACTTATTTAAGATTAATTAGGAATGAAATTGTGATTATGAATTCTTCCTAAATTCAGTTTTCAAGGGCTTGTGAAAAAAATGAATTTAGGACAAACGCATTTGAAATTCATGAGAGAAGCAAAAAGGGATAATATCAATAGAAATTTTGCTATGTTTGCAATTGAATTAGTTATTAACTATTCAATATTTGGCCAACTTTTTAGGTTTAGGAATTACTCCTATTAGTGTGATTTGATTTTTTAATGCTATTTTCTACAAATAAATAAATATCGACTCTAAGAAAAAAGAAATAAATATTGTATTTGTAAATAGATAAACACACATATGGAGGATTTTTTTTTTCCAATTTTCATGTTGTTTCTTTATTTATTAGGCTGTTATAGAATCTGTAATATACACATATTTGGGCCCATTGGTAATTTTTTTAAATAATTTTGTTTTGGTCAATCACATATATGGCTGATTATAGAGAATAGAGAGATTAAACGTCATTTTACAGAATCAATGTTAATATTAGCCAAATCTAAGTAATTCATAAATCTGTAAAGATAACATTAACCCCATCTATAAAAAGTTATATTGACATAGCACCTAAATGGTTTTTTAATGACAATAAATGGTATTAATGTCCTGCTATTTATTTGGTAATATGTTGTTAAAAAAATCAGCTATTAAAGACCTAAATTTGCAAAGATAGTGATAATATCATTTCCAATTTTAATAAACCGGATGTCATTATAGCAAATATATGTGCTATAGTACTTTTTTTTAATGGAATAAAATCCAAATAATAGGAAACTTTATTGACAATAAAGATGTTAGGATAGATGTCCATAAAACCATATAATGTTTTGTAATGAACATTTATAAATAAATAAACTGAATTTATTCATTATATTTATGTGTATATATTTTGGGTACCTTACGAATATCATAAAAATTCTATAATTATCTATGTGATCTTAAATATTTCATATAAGCCTTATATATAAAAGGATAATATTTAAGGATAATAATTAAAATGGTCGGTAACATATAATTAATTTTTCAATTAAAGTATAGGATTTTTAATTAAGCGTTACTAGTGCAAGTCATTTCTATTAAGAATGGAACTGTATTATCCTAATCATTAATGTAGTAAGTTATTAAATAAATGCATTGTGCATGATGAGAGTATGTAGGACCGGGATATAATGAGATTTTAACAACTAATATTTTCTATTAAATATAGCAAGTTTTAATCATATCGACCGATTGTCATATATAAGATAATCTTAATTTTGAATTATTAGTAGACTCCTATTTGTAAATTTATGTCTTTTTATTTACTCAGTACAGATTTGAGAATCAAATTTTATTCCTTGTATCTTAGGGGAATAATGACGTGAGTAGCCAGGAAAGTTAATATTACAAGATGGAATCCATCAATTATCTAACAAGAAATAGACAAATAATTCTCTTGAGTCTTGATTTGGGGCTTGAACAATAAGAGTGCTCAATTCATGTTTAAGTTCATCAAATTTATTAGTCATTAGAGAATGAATGGCACTCAAGGATAGATAAGTTATAAGAGAGGTTAACGGATATTATCTAGCTCTAATTATGAATTATTTATGATGGATTAACTTATGTGTAATGACTAAATGAACGACTTTAAAAAAAGAATAATTAAATATCTATAATTTCGAGAGTGTAATTCTAAGTATTAATTTGAAGCTAGCATGAAGGTGAAGAGGGAGAGAAAACCAGAAACAATAAAAATGGGTGGCATGGGAAAATCAAGATCAATTATTGCCTCTATATATGTAATTATGCTTCGAACACTCCATGTATACATGAAGAAGAAGATGTAGGCAATATTTCATGGTAGATTTATCCCAGCTACCCATTTTCATTGGCCTCTGGAAAACCCATCTTCCTTTTCAACTCAGCCAAATATTCAAGCCGAACGCTTTGCTCACCTATGCATAAATCCCTTCAATTTATAGGACTATCATTAGGGTATTCTAGCTTCACAAAACATGTTTTAGGCCCATTGTTTCTGTCAAAAATAGTTTTCTCACTGGGCCCATTGTTTTTGTTTTAAATGGTATTTTTAATCCGGGTTGAAAATAACGTTCACTTGCAACATTTATATATGACATGACCGTTACCTATTAATTACCTAGTGATAAGAATCTGGACAAGTGAATGCAACTTAGTTAATTATAAGTTTCTCCACATCAATTATAAGTTAAGAGTTTAAGTTTCGCTTAGCTTCACTTAAAAGTGGTGGCATTCCCTTCCCTTTATATAAAAAAAAAAAAATCTCGAAACATTAGATTGTTAAGGTGGAAAGTTGCGCCGCCACGTACGAGTGTGCTTGTTTGTAACTTATTTAAGATTAATTAGGAATGAAATTGTGATTATGAATGCTTCCTAAATTCAGTTTTCAAGGGCTTGCAAAAAAATGAATTTAAGACAATCGCATTTAAAATTCATGAGAGAAGCAAAATAGAATAATATCAATAAAAATTTCGCTATTTTCACAATTTAATTAGTTATATTAACTATTTAATATTTGACCTACTTTTTAGGTTTAGGAATTATACCTATTAGTGTGATTTGATTTTTTAATGCTATTTTCTACAAATAAATAAATATTGACTCTAAGAAAAAAGTAAATAAATATTGCATTTGTAAATAGATAAGCACACATAAGGAGGATTTTTTTTGGTACAATTTTTATATTGTTTCTTTATTCATTAGGTCATTGTAGAATCGGTAGTATGCCCATATTTGGGCCCATTACTTTTTTTTTTATTTAAATGGTTTTGTTTTGTACTACGAAAAATTGAACTTTTAGTAACTATTGTTTTTAGCAAAAATTTTATGAGAAATATGCATTTAGTCACAACTTTTAATAGAATTTTTGTTGTTACTAAAACTTTTAGCCATATGAAATGTCTTATGACTAAAAACCACATGGCTAAAAGTTTTAGTCACAACAAAAATTCTATTAAAAGTTGTGACTAAATCCATGTTAGTCGCAACAAATGTTATGACTAAAAATTTTGCTAAAAATTATTGTGATTAAAGTTTATTTTTTTATAGTGTCAATCAAGCACATATATGGCTGAATATAGAGAATAGAGAAATTAAATGTCATTTTACACAATTAATGTTAATTAGCCAAATCTAAATAATTCACGAATCTGTAAAGATAACATTAACCCCGTATATAAAAAGTTATATTGACATATCACCTAAAAAGGTTTTTTAATGAATATTAATGCTGTAAATGACTTGCTTTCTTTTTTTGGCAATATGTTGTTTCTAATTAGGGAATCAACTACAAAAGACCTAAATTTGCATAGATAGTGATAATATCATTTCCAATTTTAATAAAAGGTGACAAAGCGGTTCCCCAAGTTATAAAAAAGGTAACAAATTGGTTCCCAAAATTAACGGTTTGACTATTAAATTGGTCCATTAGCAATTAAAATAAAAAGGTTAGGGACTAGAAAATTAAAATAAAAAGTTTGAAACTAAAATCATATTTTTATGAAAGATTGGGAACTAGCATGACAATTTACTTAAAAAAATTATCGAAGTGAAATTGTTGGTTCAAGTTTTAGTAATATTCTAAAAAATACGCCTTCATTATCTTAATGAAAAAAAAGTCTGGAATAGGTTATCAAATAATGAAACATGTGTAGGGGCGTTCGTGATTAGCTTTGTTGGGTTTTTAGTAAAAACTTACTGACAGAAGGGCAGTGGGAACCATTTGTTAGAACCACTTTTACTGTAGTATGTGAGAGCTTTACATTGTAGTAATTTTTTTTAATTGTTACTGTAGCATGTGAGAGCTTTACACTATTCATAACTGAGTTTGTGGTGTAAACTGTGGTTCCCACCACTTAACCAAACAGCCACAAAAGATAAATTTATTTTTTCTCAGAAGGTTCAATATTTTGAAGAGCCAAAAAATTAAAAGAGAAAAGTAAATCAAGATATTTGATTTGCCTTCCTGGGTTGGAAATAATGTTCCCTTGAAACATTTATGTGTAATATAACCATTACGTATTAGTTGTCTAGTGATAAGAGTCTCGAAACATTAAATTGTTAAGAAATAAAGCTGCCACATGCGAGTATGCTTGTTTGTAACTTATTTAAGATTTATTAGTAATGCAATTGTGATTTTGAATTCTTCCTAAATTATGTTTTCAACAAGGGCTTGTAAAAAAATGAATTTAGGACAAACTTATTTGAAATTTATAAGAGAAGCAAAATAGTATAATATCAATAGAAATTTTGCTATTTTAGCAATTTAATTAGTTAGTAGCTATTCAATATTTAACCTACTTTTAAGGTTTAGGAATTATACCTATTAGTGTGATTTGATTTTTTAATGCTATTTTCTACAAATAAATTAATATTGGCTCTAAGAAAAGGTAAATACATATGGTATTTGTAAATAGATAAACACATATATGGAGGATTTTATTTGTGCAATTTTTATGTTGTTTTTTTTTATCCGTTAGCTCGCTGTGGAATCTGTACCATACCTACACTTGGGCCCATTGGTAATTTTCTAAAAAATGTTTTTATTTTGGTCAAGCACGTATATGGCTGATTATTTGGCCACATTCATGTAATTTGTGAACATGTGAAGACAATATTAACCCTGTATATGCTATTGTACTTCTTTAATGGAATAAAATCCAAATAGTAGGAAACTTTAGTGATGATAAATATGTTAATGACCACAATTCTCCGCCAATTACATTACTAGGTGCCATTAGGAGAATTAAAGTGGAACGAAAAATAAGGACCTGTCTTTTTTTTTTTTTAATAAGGAGAAATATTTAATGATAGATTTGGCTACTAGTAAATTTGGGGAGAATTTGACAAAAGGGCAAAAAAAATTTCTAATTGAGGAAATGATCTTCTTTTTTTTTGGCACAAAAAAACACGCTTTTTTAGGCAGGTAAACTGTCCTAGTTTTTTTCAAAAAAAAGACTGAAAATAACTGTAACGAGGAGAGGAACCTCAACAGAGTGAAAAAAAAAACTGAAACTGTTTTCATGCCCAAAAAGCATGTTTTTTAGCGTCAAAAAACTGCAAAAAAAATAAAAGTCATTTGCCCAAAATCAATTTTTCTTAAAGTTACTTTTCAAAATCCCCTGTAAATTTGTTATTAGATTATGTTATTTGGTTTATCATACTATCTAAATTGACCAAAATGTGTAATTTTTATAGGATAGAAAGATAGAAATGAAAATTTTTAGAACAATGAAGGAAATAGGTCAAACTAATATTGAAGGAATAAAAGTTAATAGACCGAAATTTAAATAAGGTTAATAAATAAGCCATTTGACTTTAAATCATTGTTAACCAATAATATAATGAATAAAATACTTAAAATTAAATATCTTATTTGCCTAAGGCTCCCCTATCCCCCTCTTTTTCTCTCTGTTTTTTTTCCTCTCTCTTTAGTGTAGCTCACCATTGACGATGGAGGTAGTTTCTCTCCCTTATTATGGCTCACCATTGTCAATGGAGGTCGGCAAAGCCGCTCGACGAGCTAATGTCAACGATGATGAGACACGACATAGCCCTTTTATGACAATGTTGATTTTTGCAATCTTCACCCACGGCTTCAAAATGATGATAAAGCTCAGACGAGACCGAGCTAGTAACAATGACAAGCCCTTTGCGACAACACTGGTGAAGGTGGGACTCCATCTTCGTTCAGGATTGGGCCTCTATCACTACGAGATTCACGATGACCTTTGCCGGATGAGTTGCATCTTGTATGAGAACATGTCGTCGAAGAGCTTGCATCGAAGGAGCATGTCTGTCATGACCCGAAAACGGGAACCTTGATTAAATGAAAATTTGGGGAAAATAAACCAAAATTTCCTTCAAGAAAAACAAAGTAAATATACACAATCAACTGAAACTGCATCAACTCATAAATAATAATAAAATAAAAAAACTCTGCCTTTCGAGGGCTTTAAAGTTCATAAATAGTGAATAATATTGTCTAGGTATAAATACTGAAAACCATTATAGGGGCCAACGGTACAATACAATTTATATACAACAATTACAGAAATATAAATCTTGCTCAACTTACACATTCAACATGGAGCATAGTCTCTGTCACAATTGTTCTGCAAATTCTAGGAGGAGAAATGTTTAAAAGCGTTAAAACCTAAACGAAAGGCTTAGAAGGGTTCTATTTTAAAAATACAGACTTACGGAGATAGATAAACAGAAATATTTACTTATACGTTACCGAAATTGAACATATAATTTACCAAAAATTGTAATAACTAAACATTTACTTTTCAGGAGCCTGATTAACAACACCAAAGTGGCCCTATAGGTTTTTGTGACCTGCCTCCTAGGATGCTCTTTGCATGATCAGAACTTTCTATAATTAAAAACTCAACTATCCGATAAACATATCAGATAGTGTTTGAAATCTCATTAAAAAACAAAATAACTCGGTGTAAGCAAGAACTCAGACTTGTTTTATCTTTCACAATTCATTTGAAAATGTATTTTCAAGAACCTAGAAAATATTAAAATACAATTCAATTTAAAGGCTAAAACACAATAAACAATTTTAAATCAATTAATTTAAAATCATTTTGATAATTTTTAGAGGTGTATTTGTGTGTAAAATATTTATTTAGTTTGAAATTAATTAAAACCATAAAAATAGTGTGTTGTGATTTTATTTTCAGTGTTAATGTGTTGTAAGATATGCTTTCAGTTTGTAACTATATTCTTTTATGTTTTTAGTAATATCTAAAAAAAATTTCTGAGTGCTAAATAATATATCTGTGTGGAACTATATAGATCTGTTAATTTTAGAATCTTATTTTTATTTCTAGTGTGTTTTAATATAAAATACATATTTTTATAATTGTTATGTTTATAAAATAATTAATGTATTTATTTGTTTTTAGATTTAAAATCTAGTAAAAAAATAGATTAAAACGACACTAAAACGGGCAAAATCGGACAATGAATGCTTAAGAAATCTAAATAAATTCGAATTCTAAAAAGCAGGACATGTGGAGTCACCATACATGCCCGATCAACCGCCAAACCCATCCAAGCCATCCACACATTGCTCTACCAATCAACGCATTAGGCACGAGTTAGTACTGGGGCCCGCGCATGTGGAGCTATCTCAGACCGTTCTAGATCAAGTACAATTGTTTGCATATGGTCTCAGTCAGTTGCTCATTCCTATCCATCTAATTTGTTTACTAGCCCAGATCCAATGACCTATGTAAGCCCACGCATTGTCCCGCCTGCTCCACGCATGTCAACTATCGGATGAAGTCAAATTCGCACTCCAACGGCCTAATCACGACGTTTTCATACCTCCAATAGCCGCAAAGCACTAGATCTCAAACTAAGATTCACATAATGAAAAAAGCATAAACATGTGAAAGAAGAAGAAAATAAAAAAACAAAAGCCACCCTACTTTGTAGAAATTCTCTACGACAGTATCCCATAGTGCTATCATCTACCTATAAAAGGGAGTTTAAGCCTCCGTTGCAACCATTTATTCAGAGCATAATAAAATTATGCTTATATTTTATTTCATATTTTCTTTATAGAACTTGTGGAAATGTTGAGTAAGCTAGGCTAAAATAGTGTAATGAGGCAAGAGATAAATTTATATGTGTAATTATCTAGTGTGAATTTGATTCTATAATACTGTTATGGTGCTTATGTTTCAGTAGAAATAATATTTTCTTATACTCTAAAATAAATATTGTTGTGCTGTCAATTTTTATATAAACTCAGTCATACTTTCTTTATACATTAATTAATTTGCACAATAATATTAACATTATTCTTTTATAGAATATCTCTTACTATAGTATTGCCAGAGGTAGGTATATTGTCACTCTCAAGTATTTCATAAAGTAAAGTTTTGTTGATTTTAACATAAATATTATTCTACCAAAATATTTTAATTTTGATTACTTCTATCTTTTCCATCTTATAATTGTCACAATTAATTCTATAGTAACCACGGTTTTAAAGAAATATTTTGGGTGATACATCAAACTCCAATTCTGCATTTGGGCCTTTTGTCTTTGTTTCACTTAGCAGTCATGGCTCATATTGTTTTTGATCTTTAGTTTGTATGTTCTTTTATTCTATTAGGAACAAAAAAAAAAAAAAACAAAAAAAGGAGTTAAAAAACAATAAATAAATAAATATTAAAATAAAAAGGATAACAGACTCATTAAAGTCTTACAAAGGGCATTACAAAGCTTGTGAACAACAAATGCACACGTCCAAGTAGTGTCCGTCCTTTTGCTTTATTTCGGTTTGACCGTCTCGCCTGTCTACACTATAACCGATCTATGCTTCTTGCGTGAATCTGACAGCATACCACACATCTTCGGTTACATCCGCTCCTTCGTCATGGATTCTTGCTAGCGGTGCCTCCCATCACGTCACATTGGACCTAAGCAACTCATCTCCTTACTCTACTTACGACGCCGCCGACACAATTATGATCGGTGATGGTATAGATCTACCTAAAACCGACACTAGTTCCACATCCCTTAACTCTTCCTCTCATACCTTTCATTTAAATAATGTCCTCTATGTTTTGTCCATGAAAAAAAAAAAATTGATATCTGCATCCCAAATTTGTCATAGCAATAATGTGTCTTTGTCGTGAAAGCTCTTTGCATGAGGGAACGCCTTCTCTAAGTATAGACGAAGGATGGTGTTTATGAATGGCCAACAACTTCCTTATCCACCAGTACGCTTTTAGCTTTTTCTAGTATTAAAGCATCTCAAGCTAAATGGCATCATCGTCTACGTCATCCATCTCTTAAGATTCTTAACCATATTGTGTCAATGAACAACATGTCCTTATCCTCACCACACTGGTCATATTTCCTTTGTAATGCCCGTCAACGCTACAAAAGCCACAAACTCTTGTTCTCGTCGATCATTATTCAATCAACATCTTTGTTTCAAATTATCTATTCTAATGTGTAGACTCTCTTTTGTTATCTTATGGTGGTCTCAAATACTATGCCATCTTTGCCGATCACTTCACCAAAGACATTTAGAGTGTCATCCCTTGGAATACAAATGTGCTGTTTAGAAAGTATTCATTCTTTTCAAAGCAATTGTTAACAAATATTTCGATCGTCGTATCATGTTTCTTTTACGCCGACAATAATAGAGAATATCAATCTCTTGAGAATTCCAACCTTGTGTTTTCCTTGGGTACTCTTTCACCCAGAGTGTTTATTTATGTCTTAAGCCATCTACCTCTAAGATCATCATATCTCTTCATGTCACCTTTGGCGAGTCTGTGTTCCTATTTCACTCACTCCAATCTGATCTTTCTCGAACTATACCTGACACAACCTCTACTTGGCTACCCTACTCTCCTCCTTTCTACTCGATTTTTGTAACCTATCAATTTCCTCGCACTCTACACCCAGTAACTTTTCCACCATGCCGATGTCCATTGAGCATTTGGCTTCTACCCTGTTCAATGGTTCTTCCTCAGAGTCACCGACTCCCACCACCTACACAGACTCTATCCCTACCTCTCATGTTCCATCAACCCCGCCTAGTATTCCAACCTCTTCAACCACTAGCCCCTACCTACCCCAAACGCTCACTCTATAAAGACTCGCACTGAAAACCACATTAATAAGCCAATCTAAAAACTTAGCCTCACCTCCACCTTAACCTCCATCTCAAACCTTGAACCCACCAGTCATAACTAAGCCATCAAAGATCCTAAGTGGCATCATGCTATGTCTAATGAGTTTGATGCTCTAGTCCCTAATGGCACTTAGGACCTTGTGCCTGTGTCACCATGCAAAATTTGGTTGGGTGCAAGTAGATTTTTACTAAATGTAATTTTGATGCTTTTGCTGATAGATAAAAGGCATCTCTTGTGGCCAGGGGCTTCCACCAACATTAGGGCACTGACTATCATGATAACTGATCAGTCTTTTAATCAAACCGGCTATTATTCGTCTCATCTTCAGTCTTGCCATTAATCATGGTTGGTCCCTGTTAGTAATTATAACATAGAATATGGATAAAGGAATTGCAAACAATATATTGCATGAATAAAACAAACAAGTTACAAATTTTTCAAAAATGAAAATAACAAATAGGTATAACAAAACCTTCAACTTCAACTTCAATGGAAGCAACGCAACGTGAAAATTAGACGAAAAATGGTCGAGGCACGTGTAGGTCACGCTTTCCTTAAAACAGATTCGTCCCCTCCGGTTGTGCACGAGGATTCTACGGACGTCTGTCTCCCAGGATACAACGACTACCAACGGAATCTTAAGCACTATTGGATACCGTTTTCGGCGAACTTGAAACTGTTTTTCTTCTATCACCAAAAATGACTACAACAAAAACTAGATGGAACTTGAAAAACAAAGGAAAAACTCTATGACTTAGTGAGTGCAAATTCTATGCAATTGTGTATTTTTCAAACATGTAGAGGAGAGTTCATTATATAGGCTTAGAAAATAGATGTTACAATCCACATTATAATGAGCATTATTCAGAATTTATGTGCATAATGACATTGGTTGCAACCTTCCATTTTCCATGATAATGGTGCTCATTATCTCCCATTAAACCATTGGTTGTAACCCTCCATTTTCCATGATAATGGTGCTCATTATCTCCCATTAAACCATTGGTTGTAACCCTCTATTTTCCATGATTATGAAGCTCATAGTCACCTATTAATCCATACCTTTGGGTGTTACAACATGGGGTTTATGACCTCCATTAATCTCCACCAATGAGCATCAATTTCTCATTCATCCAATTGCCATTTTTCTAACAATCCCCCACATGAATGAAATTGACAAACTACAGAGGAAAAACAATGACACTACACGATGATAGAGTTCTACGGTTAATATCTGCATAGGATAGGTAGGCGTTAACCCTTGAACCTTCCCTTGTTGAAAGTATGTTTACTTTACTGGCTGACTAGTAGACGCGATGTCCTTGAACTGTTCTGCCATTTGTGTAAACGATAACATACCTCACACAGATATTTTCCTGACACAGTTTCAGTTCTCATGGTTATGTTCATTTTGGCCATGAACATCTCCCTGGTTCTGCAAGAGTTTCTAAAGAATTGAGCCCTAGCAATTCTCCTTTGAAGCGGCCCCACTTCTCTCTCACATAGGTGATTTCTTACTTAAGAGTAACCCATATTACTTCGCTCGAATTCTCAACGTATTCGACGCATAAGAATCATTAAAAGCAAACTGCTTAACCTTTCCCTACGGGTATCACTGTTTTTATTATAGGAATGGGTTGGGGTAACCCCCACAGTGATCTTATTCAGTCTATTCAGTTTAGTTATCCCATTGAACCTAGATCTTGGGATCTCCAGTCAACAAGGTTGGGTTTCCACTGTTTCAACCTATTCTTTTATGGGCTTAAGTCCCATTCCTCTTGATGTTTTCTCAACTTGATCTCTATTCAGTCCTTTGGTTAACGGATCCGCAATATTTTCTTTAGACCTTACATAGTCTATTGTCATGACTCCAGTTGAGATTAGTTGTCTAACGGTATTATGTCGACGACGTATATGCCTCGACTTACCATTGTACATCACATTCTGTGCCCTGCCAATAGCAGACTGATTATCACAATGTATGCATATTGCAGGCATAGGTTTAGGCCATTCAGGGATATCCTCCAAGAAATTCCTTAGCCATTCAGCTTCTTCACCGCTTTTATCCAAAGCTATAAATTTAGATTCCATAGTAGATCTGGTTATTACCGTCTGCTTTGAAGACTTCCATGAAACTGCTGCGCCTCCCAAAGTGAATACGTATCCACTTGTAGCTTTAGAATCCTGTATATCAGATATCCAACTTGCGTCAGAATACCCTTCAAGAACTGCAGGATCTCTTGTATAATGTAGCCCATAACTACCAGTATACCGTAAGTATCTGAGTACTCTAACAATCGCTTTCCAGTGATCATCTCCTGGATTACTCGTGAATCTACTTAGACTACTTACAGCATAGGCAATATCTGGTCTTGTACAATTCATTAAGTACATTAAACTGCCTATCACTCTAGCATATTCCACCTGGGATATACTTTCTCCTCTATTTTTGGACAGATGTTGACTAGTATCAATTGGAGTTCTGGTCACACCAGTGTCATTTTTACTAAATTTGTCAAGTATCTTGTCCACATAGTGTGACTGGCTCAAGATGAGTCCATCAAGCGACCTTTTGATTTTGATTCCTAAAATCACATCGGCAAGTCCCATGTCTTTCATGTCAAACCTAGAGTTCAACATATCTTTAGTTGATTTGATCATCCGATCATTGCTACCCACGATTAGCATGTCATCTACATACAGACAAAGAATAACATATCCATCGTCTGTTCCTTTGACATAAACACACTTGTCACACTCATTAATTTTGAACCCATTTGACATCATAACATTGTCAAATTTCTCATGCCATTGCTTTGGTGCTTGTTTAAGCCCATACAAAGACTTCACCAATTTGCAGACTTTCTTTTCTTGTCCTGGAGCAATACAACCTTCTGGTTGTTCCATATAAATTTCCTCTTCAAGGTCTCCATTAAGAAAAGCAGTCTTTACATCCATCTGATGTACTTCAAGATTCCGCAAAGCGGCAATCGCTATGATCATTCTTATGGAGGTTATTCTCGTTACAGGAGAATAAGTATCAAAGTAATCAAGGCCTTCTTTTTGTCTATAACCTTTTATAACAAGTCTAGCCTTATACTTGTCAATTGTTCCATCAGCTTTCATTTTACGTTTGAAAATCCATTTAGAACCTAGCGGTTTACTTCCTGGAGGAAGGTCCACTAATTCCCAAGTATGATTCTGCATGATGGAATCAATTTCACTCTTTATGGC
This sequence comes from Artocarpus heterophyllus, assembly GCA_025403435.1. Classification (NCBI taxonomy): domain Eukaryota; kingdom Viridiplantae; phylum Streptophyta; class Magnoliopsida; order Rosales; family Moraceae; genus Artocarpus; species Artocarpus heterophyllus. Next base: position 13,192,007 of record CM046346.1, read on the forward strand.
TTCTTTCCATAAAGGACCCTCCGATGAGCTTACAGCTTCTTTGAAAGTTTGAGGTTCAGCCTCTAGCATATAGATCAGAAAGTCAGGTCCAAATGATTTTTCTGTTCGTGCCCTTTTGCTTCGTCTAGGCTCTTCCTCTTCATATTCGGTTTCAACTTCTTAATGATCCTGACTATTCTCTTCAATAGTCTTAAACGTTCGTTTAGATGAACTTGGACCATCCTCTTTGGATTTGCAAGGAAATACATGTTCAAAAAATGATGCATTCCTAGATTCCATTATCGTGTTCCTGTGAATCTCTGGGTTTTTAGATTCATACACAAGAAACCGATAAGCACTACTGTTGTGGGCATAACCAATGAAGATGCAATCAACTATTTTTGGACCTATTCTCATCTTCTTTGGTGTAGGTACCATTACCTTTGCAAGACACCCCCACACTCTCAAGTATTTGTAAGAAGGCTTTCTAGCTTTCCACAATTCATAAGGGGTCTTGTCTTCTTTCTTTCGGGGTACCTTATTTAAAAGGTAATTAGCCGATAAAATGGCTTCTCCCCACATGTTCTGTGACAATCCAGAACTTATCAGCATCGCATTCATCATATCCTTTAAGGTATGATTTTTGCACTCAGCCACACCATTTGACTGAGGTGAATAGGGTGGCGTAACCTCGTGGATAATACCATGTTGTGCACAAAATTCACTAAATGGTTCTACATATTCACCACCACGGTCACTTCTTACCATCTTAATTTTCTTATTAAGTTGGTTTTCAACTTCTTGCTTATAGAGAGCAAACTTCTCTATAACTTCATCTTTGCTTTTAAGCAAATATACATAGCAATATTTTGTGCTATCATCTATGAATGTAACAAAATATTTATTCCCACCTCTAGTTTGAATAAATTTTAAGTCACAAACATCGCTATGTATCAAATCAAGTGGCTCAGTATTTCTATCAATCATTTGGTATGAAGATCTCGTTAGTTTTGCCTCTACACATATTTCACATTTGTGTTTGGGATCAATATTAAATGTGGGTATGTGATTCAAGTTAATTAATCTACGTAAAGTATTATAATTAACATGACCTAGTCTACCATGCCATAAATTAGAAGACTCAAGCATATAAGTGGAAGACTTTTTAATTATATTGATGGAATTGGGCTTAACAGCCATTACATTCATTTTCCACATCCCATCTTTCACATAACCCTTTCCCACATACATTCCATGTTTAGACAAAACCATTTTATCAACTTCAAAAACCATCTTGAAGCCATGTGAACTCAGCAGAGTTCCAGAAATGAGATTTTTTCGAATATCAGGCACATACAACACATTTTGTAGCTTGACTTCCTTGCCTGATGTCATTTTTAGAAACACCATCCCTTGGCCCTTGATCAAAGATGTGGCAGAGTTACCTATATATAGCTTTTCCCCAAAATCTAACAGTACGAGTTCAACAAAAGCAGCTCTATCACAGCAGACATGGCGTGTGGCCCCAGTGTCTAGCCACCACTCCTTTGGGTTGGAGTCCACCATGTTGACTTCAGAGACCACGATAGAGAGACTGATGTCTGACACTTCTTGTGTGATGGTGTCCACCACATTAGCCTCTTTCTTCTTGTTTCTCTTTGGCAGCCTACAATCTGCCGACTTGTGACTCACCTTGTCACAGTTGAAACATTTTCCTTGAAATTTCTGCTTCTTTGAAATTCCACCCTTAGGCCCCAGCTTGAACCCCGACTTGGTTTTCTTGTTCTTGGAGCTTTTATCATGCTCCACCACATTTGCTTTGGCAACAGACTTGTTAAAAAGCTTTTTCTCAGATCTTCTATTGTCTTCCTCAATGCGAAGTCGAACAATAAGATCTTCAACGCTCATCTCTTTACGCTTGTGCTTCAGATAGTTCTTGAAGTCATTCCACGTAGGGGGTAGCATCTCTATGATTGCAGCTACCTGGAAAGACTCACTAATTATCATTCCTTCAGCATGAATTTCATGAATGAGTAATTGCAGTTCTTGTACTTGACTAATTACAGTCTTAGAATCCACCATTCTGTAGTTCATGAACCGTCCAACTATGAACTTCTTAGCACCAACATCTTCTATTTTGTATTTATAGTCCAAAGACTCCCGTACTTCTTTGGCCATTTTTTTCAGACTGTACACATTATAAAGTGCATCAGTCAAGCCATTCAGAATATAATTCTTGCACAAGAAGTCAGAATGCTTCCATGCTTCAATAGCAAGCAAGGTCTGAGCATCTGTTTCATCCTCCCTAACAGTAGGAGGATCCTCTTTCAAGAATCTCGCAAGATTCAGTGTTGTCAAATAGAACAACATCTTTTGTTGCCAAGTTTTAAAATTCAGTCCATTAAATTTTTCAGGTTTTTCATTGTGGTTCACAGGAACTGTAACCGACAAAGGTTGCGTCGAGGTTGAAGCATGGACCCTAGGAGATGGCATCGGTGTCTCAGAAGTGCTCCCAGTTGGAACATTCTCAGTTGGAACAACATTCATGTTATCACCCATTTCTGAAAATAGAACCAAATATTAGTTTCCTTTAAAATAAAAGAAACATATTGATAACAACAAAATGTTAAACAATCTGTTATTAACAACAAATCAAAACAAAACAAATTATATAAGATTGCTTATAGAAATCGTAATATAACTTTATGATATGTATACATGTTTTGAAATAAAACTGTTAGAAACAGTAAACTTACTACATATATATATATATATATATAACCGAAGTCTGCAAACAAACATTTAAGATGAATTACAAGCTAAATAATAAAAGCCAAAACAAACATATATTAAAGAAAAGGATATGCACCAACGTTAATGTTTCAAACAATTTATGCATATTGGACATGCACCAACGTTAATGTATCAAACAATTTATACATATTTTAATCAAAATAGTGAGCACACATACACATGGAAATGAAGCAACAATTTACATTAATGAGGAAACAATAACAATACAATGCAACATCTATTTATAATCAACGAAAATGAACATTTATAATAAATGAGATATTGATATTCATTTAGTTTGTATGTTTTCTAAACTGATATCAATAAATGAGATAGACAATAAAGTCCATAACAAAATATCATATAATACTCAATCTTTAATATATGAATAACATAAAATAAATGTTATAATACGTGAATATAATATGTGAATTTGACTAAACAAATCCCATGCAAACAACTAAAACAAGTTTACTATATGTGACAACATGACATACTAAATTAGTATTACAAATAACTAAAACAACCTCAATGTAACAATTCCAAACATTCATAACAAAAGTATACATTTACAACAATAACAAAACCAATATCAAAAGAAAACCAAACTTATCAAAGTTGAAATGCAATAATGTTCTTACAAACAAATATGCAAGCAAAGAATCTATAAAAAGATGGTTGTACTCAAATTAGCAGAATATTAAAATCTGACTAGAATAAACAATGGATTTGTAATATATGCTAACAAGCAACCAAAATAAAAAAAGAAATTTATACGGTTTATTCCTTCATTCAGTAACCTGTTCGTCTTCAAAGGATAATCTGTTTTAAGATTGTTAGTAATTATAACATAGAATATGGATAAAGGAATTGCAAACAATATATTGCATGAATATAACAAACAAGTTACAAATTTTTCAAAAATGAAAATAACAAAGTAGGTATAATAAAACCTTCAACTTCAACTTCAATGGAAGCAACGCAAAGTGAAAATTAGACGAAAAATGGTCGAGGCATGTGTAGGTCACGCTTTCCTTAAAACAGATTCGTCCCCTCCGGTTGTGCACGAGGATTCTACGGACGTCTGTCTTCCAGGATACAACGACTACCAACGGAATCTTAAGCACTATTGGATACCGTTTCCGACGAACTTGAAACTGTTTTTCTTCTATCACCAAAAATGACTACAACAAAAACTAGATGGAACTTGAAAAACAAAGGAAAAACTCTATGACCTAGTGAGTGCAAATTCTATGCAATTGTGTATTTTTCAAACATGTGGAGGAGAGTTCATTATATAGGCTTAGAAAATAGATGTTACAATCCACATTATAATGAGCATTATTCAGAATTTATGTGCATAATGACATTGGTTGCAACCTTCCATTTTCCATGATAATGGTGCTCATTATCTCCCATTAAACCATTGGTTGTAACCCTCCATTTTCCATGATAATGGTGCTCATTATCTCCCATTAAACCATTGGTTGTAACCCTCCATTTTCCATGATTATGAAGCTCATAATCACCTATTAATCCATACCTTTGGGTGTTACAACATGGGGTTTATGACCTCCATTAATCTCCACCAATGAGCATCAATTTCTCATTCATCCAATTGCCATTTTTCTAACAGTCCCTCCGATAACTAGATGTCAATAATGCCTTTCTTCAAGGCCATCTAAATGAAGATGTCCTCATGGCTCAACCATCTGGCTTGTAGACATCTTGCCCAACATATGTTTGTAAGCATTACAAGGCAATCTATGGCCTTAAGCAAACCCCCTAAGCATGGTGCCATAAGTTTTGCACCTTCCTTCTTAGTGATGGCTTTGTGAACTTTTACTTGGACACATCTCTTTTCCTCAACAATCACTCAATTCATACCATGTGTCTTTTTGTTTTTTTGTTGATGATATAATTCTCAAAGGTGATTACCCTATCATTGTCTCAAGCTTCATTTCATCCTTGGTTGCATGGTTCGCTCACAAAGATCTAGGCAATCTATCATTCTTTCTTGGAGCTGAGGTGGTTCCCCAGCCTCGTGGCCTTTTGCTATCCCAATGTTGATACATAGCTGATATTCTCACTCGCACCAATATGATAGCTGTCAAGCCTATTCACATAGTAATGGCCACTAGCCCTTATCTTTTCCTCTCAATAGGCAATAGATTTACCGACCCTAGAGAGAATTAAGCCACTATTGGTAGCCTCCAATACTTACAGCTCACCCGCTCGGACATTGCTTTCACAGTTAATAAGCTCTCTTAATTCATGCATTGCCCCACCATTAAATGTTACACGATTGATCAAGGTCTTCCTCTCCATTGTGACTCTTTTTTTGCACTTCATGCATTCTTCGACATTGACTAGGCTATAAACAAAGATGACTTCACCTCTACTAGTACATATATTGTCTATCTCAACCGCAATCCAATCTTGTAGAGCTCCAAAAAGCGATGTATCGTCGCTCAAACCCCCATTGAAGTTGAGCATTGGTTTGTTGCTTTTATAGCTATCGAACTCACATGGATTCCTTCTCTTTTTAGTGAACTTGACATTTTGCTATCGTATACCTCACCCATCTATTGTGACAACATGAAAGCTACATACCTATGCTCTAATCCGATGTTGCAATTTGCCCTTGACTTTCACTTTATTCGTGACAAAGTTCAACAGGGTGCAATTCTTGTGGCTCATGTCTCCTCTGAATTACTCATTGATGCTCTCACAAACCCTCCTCCTCGCACACGTTTCATACTATAGGGTCAAGATCGGTGTCTCTAACCAACCCACTGTCTTGCGGGGGCATATCAAGACATAAACTCCTCATTATTTGTTTGCTTGTATTCTCTGGCAATTGACATGCCTTAATTGTGATTGAATTGTAAATTTCTATGTATTGTGTCAATAGCTTTATACACATTTTTTCTATTAGACCTGATGGTCAAAACAAATAGTGTTTTGTGTAAATGTAACGGTACCCTATCTAAACAATACCATATATAAAAGTTGTGGAAATAAACAGTGCGGAATTTAAAAAGATGAATATAACGATGGGATTCTACTTAGAAAATCACCCCTACACCTAGGGTGGTGGGCATGATTTTCATTATTCTAGTAGGAAAGTGATACATGTCACAACTACCTACAATAGTATGATCATGTATCCATTCAGTATCTGCCCGAGATTTGATTTTGGTTCGAACCGAGATATATTTCTTTTAACTTTTAAAATAAATAATCATTGTACAATATTTATTTCAACTTTTAAAAAATATATTTATCTACACTTTGATAACAACCGTATCATATGAAAATCATGTGACATGCACTATAACAATTTCAAGATTATACGACATTTATTTAACGACCGTTTCTCAAAAACCATCGTAATAAGGGAAAAACAAAGCGGCAAGTTACACCCGCAAAGACGAAAACCGTTGTGGTAAGGGTGGGAGCTACCACAATGTTTTTTTTAAAAACCGTCGTGGTAGTCATGGTATGCTTGATCTACCACGACGGTTTTTAAAAAACCTACCACAACGGTTTTTAAAAAAACCATCGTGGAAGGCTGTCTTTTTCATTTTTCTTTTTACAGCATTTAAAATGCTAAAAAATGGCTTCCACGACAGTTTATAAAACGACGGTTTATTTATAAACCCTCGTGGAAGGTTGTCTTTTTTTTTTTTTCTTGTTACAGCATTTAAAATGCTGTAAAATAGCTTCCATGACTGTTTATTTATAAATTGTCATGGAAGACTGTCTTTTTCCTTTTTATTTTTATAGCATTTAAAATGCTAGAAAATAGCTTCCACGACGGCTTATTTATAAACCGCCGTGGAAGGCTATCTTTTTCTTTTTTCTTTTTACAGCATTTAAAATGCTATAAAATAGCTTCCACGATGGTTTATTTATAAACCGTCATAGAAGGTTTGTTTTTTATTTTTCTTTTTACAGCATTTAAAATGCTGTAAAATAGCTTCCATGACGGTTTATAAATAAACCATCATGGAAGGCTGCCTTTTTCTTGTTTATTTTTACAGTATAAACCATCGTGGAAGGCTATCTTTTTCTATTTTATTTTTATAGCATTTAAAATGCTATAAAATAGCTTCCATGACAGTTTATATAGCTTCCACGACAATATATTTATAAACCATCATGGAAGGCTTCTTAAAATAAACCATCGTGGAAGGCTTCTTTCTCATTTTTCTTTTTACAACATTTGAAATGCTATAAAATAGCTTTCACAATGATTTATTTATAAACCGTTATGAAGGCTAGCTTTCTAGCCTTCCACGACGGTTTATAAATAAACCATCATGGAAGGCCAAAATGTTCCATGACGGTTTATATATAAACCGACTTGAAAGCTTCATTTTCCCCTTTAAAAATTTTGAAACGCAAGCCCTGTTAGACATGTATGCCATAAGGAGTAAAAATGTAATACGTTTTTGGAGACATTTTTATCAATAAAGAATTTATTCATTTATATATACCAAATCTTGTCCTCTTTACGTTCATATTTGTTGAATGTATGATAAGCAAACAGTAGTCTGAGACTGTCAGTCTAAACCTTAAGAATTGGGCATATGATGGGATGATTATACGGTAGACACGATTCTTAAGGTGATGGTCTAAAACATATGATCCACAATCGAGGGAATAAAGTTGGGCGCTTTATTCATGTAAAGATTGTTATGTTGTCTATATCCCTTTTGGGAGATGGTTTGTCTTGACCATTGGAGTTGGACTCCGTGAATAGAAACATTGGCGCGTTGTCATAGGTGACGACGTGTTGGATCGGGACATAAAGTGAATTGGTTTGGATTAATAATTCTGTCTTGGCAAATCGATTCACTTTAGACAGTCATTTGTATTGTATTCTTAATCCTGAGATGAATAGTGGGCCCGTTATCTCGACTTGTGTCTTTTGATGTACCAATGGGTGACTCCCACATCTCAATAGTGGTATGCATGCCGGTACGTTAGAGGCACGACTCTTGATAGCGTAGACTTGTTATTCATAGATATGGAATCCATAGCTCCTCTTTAGGAGTAATGATATCCTCTTATATGCGTTGTCCTGTAATTGGAAAACTGGAGCGCTCAACCATTTAGATACATAGGTGTAACCGAATGGTATACTATCTTTGGATGGTAAGTTTTCTAATGGTGAGACAATGGAACGTAAGATAAAAATAATCGGGAAGGTAAGACAGAACTTGTCCTTAAGCCGATTATGGATGATCATATGGGGATACGATACACTATGATATGTCATGGAGACTTAGCTACACGAGCTTCGTAATTCTATAAAGTTTGAGAGTGCAGCTCCAAGCTTTTAGTGGAGTAGCGTTGGAGTTGATAATTGTGAAATGTATATCTGGGATATTGGGTTTCATAATTATCATGAGCTTGAACTTTATAGGTCCATTTTGGTCCCCTTTGCTTGCTCACAAAATCCTGTAACGACACGGCGTGCTTTTCCAATAATTGGTGACTTATGTCGGATTTATCAGATTGGTTTAAAATTTGTAAGAATTAAATAATTTATGTCTGTTTATCGGTTGAATTAATTTTGTAAGAAATTAGTTCAATATAAACTTGTTGAATTATTGCGATCAGATAATTCTTGTCTGTTTATCGGTTGTTTTAATTTTGGACAAAATTAGAACAAGATAAACTTGTAGAATTATTGTGAATTGATTTATTTTCTTAGAGATTATCTTGATAAAGTTTATTTTGATCAAATAACTTCTCTATTGGGTTATTTGAATCAAAACTGAGACCTTATCCTTTAGAATCTTGGGTGGAAATAAAAGATTTGTGGAGATTTTTTCTCGGGAGTTCGGCTTGCCGGATGACGTGTTCGGCCTGTCGAACTAAATGTTCGGCCTGTCGATCAGCGGTAGATAAGATTATGCGTTTTCACGCGGATCTTATCAGATATTGATCTGAACTTGATTCTGTTTCGAGTTTTTGAGACCTAATCTGATATGGACTGACCCCAGGACCAATAGGTATAAAAAGGGAGTGAGTCTCATGATTTACTCAGATCAATTTGAGAGATTAAGAGTGATACTTTTCTAGTGAGCATCTAAAAACTCCCTGAGAGCTTTTGTTCACAAATCACGAACACTAGCTTTGGGTTCTCTCTGTTGGTTGGAAGGAGAGTCACCGGTGGAAGAGCTGTACGTGTGAGCCCACACTCACTCCGGTTGTGGATAGAGAATAGCAAAGAAAACCAGTTGGTTGAGGCTCTTCTGGAACGTTACTTCTCTACACAGGTTGCGGAGGTTCTTCGGCACACTGAGGTTAGTAAGATCTGTTTAATTTATACATATAACATGTCAAACTTATGTTTTAGAAATTACTCTGATGAAATATTTTTAAAAAATTTCGCTACGCACTTTGTTTCCAACAAACCCACCTCCCCATTTTAAATCCACCTCCCTCTCTCTCTCCAAGCGCTCCCTCTCTCTCTCTGCCACCGTTGCCTCTGTGCCGCCAGTAAGTGCCCCTCCCTCTCTCTCTCCTCTTCCCCCTCCCCACCACCCCGCTCCTCCCCCACCCTCTCCCTACCCACCCTGCCACCCACCTCGCCACCCACCCCACCCCCCCTTGCCATCCCTCGCCTTCCCTCTCCTCCCTTTCCCCACGCACCCCCTAATCCACCCCACCCCCGCCCCCCCTCGCCTCCTACACCCCACCCACCCCCCACTCCACCCCACCCTCACCTCCCTTGCCTCCCCTTGCCCTCGACACCCCACCCACCCTTCACCCGCCCCACCCTTGCCCCCTTGCCCCTATTGGACCACTCTACCCTACCTCACCCCCTTGCCTCCCTCGGCCCCCAAGGCCCACCCACCCCCACCCTGCCCCCCTCCTCCCCCACCCACCCCCACCTCACCTCCCTAGCCCCCCAAGCCCAAGCCCCACCCACCCCCCACCCCGCCCAACTCACCCTCTGCCCCACCCTCACAAATTTTATTTGTTTTGTGAATATGTGAAAATATATGAATATGTGAATTTGTGTATTTGTGAATATGTGTAATATGTGAAATTGTGTAATTGAAATTTTAAAGTTATGAATATGTGTAATATATGAAATTATGTGAATATGTGTAATATATGAAATTATGTGAATATGTGTAATATGTGCAATTATGTGAATATGTGAAATTATGTAATTGAAATTGTAAACTTGTGAATATGTGAAGGTGTGAACATGTGAAATATGTGAATATTGTGAATATGTCAAATCGCCGATTGAAGTTGTAAATTTGTGAATCTGTGAAGACGTGAATATATGAAATTGTGTTCATGAAATTGTAAACTTGTGAATATTGTGAATATTGTAAATATGGGAAATTGTGTAATTAAAATTGTAAACGTGTGAATATGTGAAGATGTGAATGTGTGAAATAAGTGAAATCATATGAATATGTGAAATTGTGTAATTGAAATTGTAGACTTGTGAAGATGTGAATATGTGTAATATGTGAATATGTGAAATTATGTGAATATGTGTAATATGTCAACTTCTAATATGTGATTTTTAATATGTAGTTGTGTAATATATGAATTTGGAATGTGTAATTTAATATTACTATCTATGTGTTAAGTTTTGCTTACTTTGCATAGGTACAATGTCTTGCGAGGTCGATAGTGACTAGTACGAGGACGAGTATGAAGAGTGCACTCCATCTTCATTGCAATATAGCAAGGGAAACCAATGCAGTATTTCAACGTAAGTGTCCAAGACAATAAGGAAATGTAGAATGTGGTTTTTTTATTCTACGTTTCATGCGAGATATCATTACAAGTGGTATACAAGCCCTAGAAAGAAAAGATTTTTATATACATACAGATATACATGAAGTTATATTAGAATGGATGCAATTTGTAAATATGTATGCCATTTTTAGATAGAGAGATAGATAGATAGAGATATTGATAAACAATTGCTCAAAATAGATCAAATGTAAATGATTTTGTAAATACCTTGTAATTTCAATATACATCAATTTTTGTACGTAATCAGGGCCTTGTTTTAATGGGATAACACACAGGATTGGCCATCCCGTGGGAAATCACAAATTTTTGAAAATTTTTTTTTGGACAATACCAATTTTGCATGATGGTTTTTCTAAAAACTGTCACGGAATCTCAGATTGTCTCAAGATTTCATGACGGTTTTTTTGAAAACCATTGTGGAAGAGTTACACCCACGACCCCCTTTACGTGCCAATTTGTTGTTCCATGATGTAAAAAATCATCGTAAAAACTGGACTTTGTACCATGAATGAGGTTTTCACGATAGTTTTTTAACCGTCATGAAATTTTTATTTGTAGTCTGTAGTAGTGATGTTTGAATCAACAAACCATGAAAAAACGCCACATTTACTCTAAGCATATGCAGCTGGCACCACACACAATAATTTTAGTGCATTATGTATTCTAAGTCAGCCCCTACTAATAAAAAAAAATCTAAGAAATTACTATCGACCCATACGAAAGAATGTTATAGAGCTTGCAAGGGGACTCAATAGACATATATAACTTAAACTTCAATAATTATTTATAATCTAATTAGCTCATAATTAAATCAATAATAATTATTAACTCTAATTTGCTCCACTATCATAAACCAAACCTACATTCTTAAATTACAAATAATAATTGTATGGAACCTTAAATATTAAATGTTGATAATAAGGTTGTCCACTGATTTAATCATTTAACATATGATAATGCCCACCACAATAATATTTATAGTTAGAGGTTTATAGTCTTTTATGTAACCCCTCTAATTACTTATTTGTCTATAAGTTCCATTAATTCTCAAATAGGCAACCTATTTTTGAACAAATCATAAATGAGGATTTGGGTTATGTATATTTGATATCCCTTATTAAATATCGAGTTTTCTTCATTCAAGTTTCTGAATTAATAATCATGAGAACATTATCTTATCATTCTATCTAGTAGGAGTTGTGAATTCTATAGCAAGTAGTTTTCCTAGCTAAGTATAGTACTATGCCTCGAATATATTGAGTTTTTAATTGTGAGTATATGGATGTCACCCATTGACAATCAAAAGATATCATAAATAAAAGTAAGTCCACTAATCACTTGAGGATTAAGGAAAGATCTATCAAATGATAAACAATGATAGAATTCTAATTTCTTGTTACGAAATTATACAAAAAATTGAATTCTATCTTCATCCAGAATTAATATGTTCTAAACACAATGATGTCTCTATCCGATAATCATTATATTACTATAATACAGATAAGATTATTCTACTAAGTTAGGAATAAACATTATCACTATCTTAAGCAAGATAAAATCATGATGATTTGGATTATTTAAAGATATAAGTTGTATGATTTGAACTGATATTCGAATTAATGTTTGGATGCGCATTTATAGAATTAATATGAATAGGGAATAAATTGTAATTTGTGTTTGGATAGATACTAGAAAAAGTATTTGATTTATTAACAAGTCTAACAAAATTTTAATGTTTGTGATATTGAAAAATATGCAATATGGATTTTGATTTATTCTTCTCTTCATTAAAAATACAATGAAAGAAGAATATCGTCTCAATCGGATATTAAATGAAGTTATGATTTTTTCCTCAAATATAGGAGAAAGCATTTCAGCTTTGCTGTAGCAAACATATCTGAGTTCTTGGGGGGAGTAGAATTCTTAAAACTTGGATTTGTAGCATCTAAAAATGATTAATTTGATTTGAATCTTGGGGGAACAAACATGTATTCAAATGATTATATGAACTCAAAGTCTAAAGAGTTAGTTTAATATGTCAAACAAATGGGCCCTAATCCATTTACCAAATGGACCTAAAATGTCCTCTATTGACTGTAAACTAAAGTTTATGCTAAATAAGCATAATTATATCCTTTATGTTATAAACACTTCACATATATGATCATGGATTTTTATACGTCTTGAAGCCTTTATGATATTTACATATATATATATATAATACACATATAGGAAAATAAATAAAATTTAATTTATCAATTATATAATATTTTAAATCTAATAATGTTTATATGGCATTTACACTATGCTAAAGAGCATTATTTCCAACTGTTCATTAGGGTTGCTTAATCACCTAATTAATGGCCAAGTAATTAAGAGCAATAAATAAAAATAAAGCAACAACTCAAAATGATTAAAGAAAGAAAATAGATTCAAAGTACATATACGGGTTCCATTGCAATTTTTGACAATGAAACTAGTTCATAATTAAAAGCAAAATAACAATCCACAAGAGTTCCATCATCATTTAGATAGATGTTGGCATGCATGGCGGCTTGGTGAGTTAAGCTCATTAAGGCCATTAGCGTCGGCGCTAAGGCATGTCAGTAGGTTGTGACATGGGCTTGGGCCAATCTTGGCTATTAAAGAGGACTAGCACATGATCATACATGACAGGATACACACAAGTGGCTATGCTCGAGTTGGGTAACACGATTTTGATATGGGTGGTGAGTTCACTAGTTGGCTGTTTGAAGTTCAAGATGGTCAAAGGTCCTTGATGGTAACAAGGCCACAATTCTCGGATTGGTGTAAGACTTGGTCGAAAACACATGTGGGCAGCAGTTACGACCTTTATGCACGTGTGCAAACCCTATGGGGTGCGGTTCCTTGTCTGAAGGCCACGTGGCTCGTTGAGAGATCATGCAACAAGGCTGATGGTTATGTCTTGCCCATATGGTTGTTGCTGATTGGTTTAAGTGCACCCTAGGTAGTTGGGTGGTGTCAAACATCATTTGTATGGCTTTATTTATCCAGTTTTAAGCAGGGACATAGGTATGTCATGATCCTGCATATGATAATCCTTTATTACAAGTTTAATAAAGGTTAGGAGGGGATTTCCTATAGATACGTGTGTTGGCTTTGTGTTTGATTACATTGGGTTGTTTAGGTTGTGTGTGTTGGTCCCTCAGTTTTTTGTGAGTTTTGTGCTTTTCTTTGCGAGTTTGGCCGACTAAGTGGTGGTCACTTAGGCCATCAAGTTGGTGTAAATTTAGGTGAAAAATTGACCTGCGAAAATTAATTAAAAGAGAAAAAAAGACTTAAGAGAAACATAGTGAATAACTCTCCAAACCTTCAAACTGTTCATTTTCCTCTTCCTTTTGTGTGCCTTCCTTGTTGATTTCTCCTTTCAATTGCCAAAGCCCAAAATACAACTTAAAAAAAAAAAAGACTCTCTCAAAAATAAAACTAATATTTTCTAACCTTTCTTCCTTTTTTTGTTTTTGTTTTTAGAACTCATTGTTTTAGCTCCTTCCCAGAAGCCCTTTTAGCTCCCCAAAACCCTATCAGGCCCCTTCAGCCAGAAAAGGCCTCCTCTTCCTTTTTTATTTCTTCTCTTTTCTTTTCTTTTTCTTTTTCTTTTTCTTTTTCTTCTTTTTCTTTTTTTTTCTTTTTCTTTTTCTTCCCCTTTGCTTATGCCAGCTATAACGCATTTTCTTTTAATTTACGTTGCCGGACAATATAGACCCCAATTCTCAAGTCGTTAATCTAGCTGGCTTAAGCAAAATATTTTTCACTTTAAAATACCAACTGGTGCTATATTCAAGATAATTTTTTTTATATTCTTAGTACGAAATTTATTTGCTAAATAATTGTTACGTCTTCTTCTAAAAATAACTCTAAAATGCTTTTCTTTAGAACCTTACTACACATATATGCACTTGAAATTATCTATACGAATATTCAAGAACTTCATATTACTTATTCCAATCATACTTTGCATAATAACAGTAATTATTATGCTTTCTTCAATATTGGGCTTCATAAACATATCTTGCTCAACAAACACTTGAATGCATTATGTGTAAATTAACTATTCATTCAAATCTTTTAAATATTACATATTTACTTAAACTTAGACTTAAAAGGTGAAAAAGCATTAAGTCTAACGTTTTCTAAAACTCATCTAACTTATAATAATTTAAACATATTGTAAGTTTCATAAACATCATAAGAAATGACAGTTTTAGCGACAAAACTTTCATCAGCCTCAAAATATCGATTTATAATCAAGTTTTAGCGGCGCAATAGTTGTTGCTAAATACATGAGGGCCACTTTTTAGCGATGACATGATTAATAAAAATATCATGGGAGTTGTAATTGACTCGAGACTTTTAGTGACGACATTAGCATGAAGCACCAAATTTTCATGCCAGAATCTCGCATCAAAATGTGATGGCAGCTGTTGTCAGCTATTGTCCACAATGTCATCGCTAAAAGTCCAAATTTAATTTTTATTAAACCTTTAAGCGGCAAAAATGGTTGGTCACAAATTTTTTTGAGAATTTTAATGATAACATCTGTCATCACTAAAAGTCTTGTCATCGTTATATATTTATTTTATTAAGGCATATTCAAACGACATAGTGGAGATGTTTATAGCAATGGCATTTTGATTTTTAGCGATTACATATAAACTTCGACTCTATATCGCTGGTTTGTCCTTACTTTCACATTTTTCTCTCTACCCAATCCTCGCTCTTTTTCCACCTCCATCTGGCATCACCTATGACAGTTTCCCCAAGCACCGCTATCACCTCCCCCCCATCCCAACCCTGCCTAGCTCCACCTCCTCTCTTATTCTCTTTTTTGACCCTATCACCTTTCTCTTTCCCGCCATGGAAGCAACCGCCGCCACTACCACCACCTCCCCCACCTAGCCCAGCCCCGCCCCCTCTCTCATTCTCTCTCTTATTCTGTCCCTGCCCATCCCTCTCTTATTTCTGCCGTGGAAAGCTGCTACCGTCCTGCCACTACTATCGCCTCGAGCGCCGCTGCCGCCTCCACCTCCCTTGCCCATCCTAGCATAGCTTTCTCTCTCTTCCTCCTTCTTTTTCCCTCCACCACCCCTCTCTTTTTCTCTCTCTCTTTCCCGCCAATTCTACCTAGTTGTCGTTGTTGCTATCATCTCTACCACTGTCGCCATCCACTGCTGCTGTGCCCTTGTTTGTAATCACCCTGTTTTATGGTGGTTAAACATGGGTTATGGTTTTTTTATAAATTTTTTCTAATAATTTTTTTGGTTTAAATGTGATTATGTAATGTGTATGATATATGATATAAGGTGATTATGTGAGTTGTGCTTAATTGTATATGATATAATTATGTGGTAATTAAATATGACTTTTGATTAATATATGATTATGTGGTAAATTGAATATGTGATTTTGTAATTTTGTGATATGTAACATATGATTTTGTGATTATGTAATTATGAGATTTTATGATTTAGCGATTTAGTGAATATTTAATTATGAGATTTTTTTATAATATGTGATTATTTGATGTTGTAATTTATTTATGTAATTTGTGTAATTGTGATTTTGTTAATTTTGGTTATGAGATTTTGTGTTTTTGTGATTTTTTTTATTTGGTTTAATTTATTTATGTTAATGTTAATTAACATTTATAAAAGTTAAAAAGCTTAAGATTAATAATATTAAATAATGAATAATCTTAGTAATAAAAATTAAGCACCTAAATATCTTAAATATAATCTTAACTAATTAAATAATAATTAATTAAGTAATAACAATTTTAATAATCAAAATTAAGTAATTAATTATGTTGATTATAATATTAACTAATTAAGTTATAATTTATAAGTAATACTAATCTTAATTAATTAATATTATTAATAATCAAAGTCATGTGATTAATAATCTTAATTATAATATTAACTAATTAAGTAATGATTAATTAATAATGAAATTAAGTACATAATAAAGTAGTAATTAAAATGAAAAATTAATTAATAACTAAGTTATTAGTAATTAATTAGTTAAGTGATTAATAATTACTAATTTATTTAAACACAAAATACTAATAATTAGTAATTAGTATTTTAGTAAGTATAAAAATAATAATAATTAAATATTAGGTGATTGTTTTATAATTACAAATTATTATATGAAAAAAATAACAATTTAACATGTAATAATCAAGAATATTAAACAAAAAAGAATTATTGTTTAATATATAAGTTATAAAAATTAATAGATAATGAATATAAATAATTACATAAAATTGAATACTTATAAGAAAGTGTCAATGCAATAGCACTATTTTTATTGATATTTAACAATTAGGTGGCAAGCATACTATTAAGGTTATACTATGCACTACGAGTCATATGTGCATACGAGTTTATTGCATATCATATATTTTATTCCATTCTTAAGATAACTTTAGACCTGTTCAAGAATTGGTGAGTGGCTCATTGATTCTTAAATTGCCCTATTTGGATAGTTTAGGATTGTAATTTTACGTGATCGACAAGTGGAGTGCTCAACATATTCGTCAGGACAGGGGCTGGTGAATGAGGCTGCGGAGACCACACATGTAAGTATACTATAGTCCTCTTTTTAAATAAAATCTTATCTTATAACATTTTATTTCTTAATTAATAACTTTTTTCCTCACTTTTAATTATAAGGCCAAATAGTTCAAGAGAGACAAACGCAGGCGACATACGCTACAGTTTCCTCTTCAGTCCTTGCCATTAACAAGGTTGCCGTACTTGCAAATATACTGGGCATGCATGGGGGTCACCGAATCGGAGTGAGACCTCAACTGAGTCAGAGATAGTGATGCAAGAATGGGCTGGCTTGACCCGGCCTAGTCCACGGGCCAATTTTATATGGGCCGTGACGTGGGCCTTAAATGGGCTGGCCCATCTTAGCCCATCATGGGTTTAAATGGGCCAACCCATCTAAACATATAATTTTTAATTTTTTTAAAATTTTAAACAAGTTAACAAATATAAAAGTTTGAATAGTCAAAGGAAATATAAAAAGGGATATTTTATTTATGATTGTCTCATTAAAAACCTTTCTAGGGTAAACCCAGTGGGACAAAACCATAGTAAGGAAAAAAGAGTACAATCGGGATAATTATACATAAGATGTTTACAAAATTACTAAAAAAAATAAAAAATAAAAAATATTGTTCATTGTGGGCCTAGATGGGCCGGTCCATTATGGTCCTAAGCCCGACTCGGCCCAGGCCTAGCCTGGCCTGGTCCATGATTTTCCATGGACCGTGCCGGGTCGACCTATAGGCCGACATATATTGGCCAAGCCCAGCATAGCCCACCAATATTTATGAGCCGGGCTGGGCTGGGCTTATTGTAGTAGAACGGGCCCGAGCCAACCCACAGGCCCCAGCGTATTGTTGCATCTCTAGTCAGAGGGAGTCAGGTTTTAGTTCCACATCCTCTAGTTCACAGTCTAGGCATACTTAGTTGTTTTTACAGGTACAAAACTGGCTCATACATATATATACTAGCAATGTGGAATTAGTTAGTTAATTGAGGCAAACTAACCTCGGGATCATTGTTAACATACCTTCACTCCCAGCGTCTATGTTCCTTCGTGCTAACAAAGAAGAAGAAGAGGAAGAAAACGTAAACTTAGATGATTAGAAATTTTGTATATTATTAAACTTGTGCTACTTTTATTTTCTTTTTACTTGTTATGATACTATGTAGTATGTTTTATTTTATTTTACGAAGTGTATGTCGCACTATGTGTTATATTATTAATTTTTTTTCTCATTTCATTTATATTTCAATTGCTATTAATTTTACAAAATTAAAAATATTTTTCAAAAAAATAAATTTAAAATAAAATCAAAATAAAATTAATTATTTAATTACACGAAAATATATATTTTATCCTTTTAAAAAACAAAAAACACTCTTAGAATGTCGTCGCTAAAAAGCCACCCCTAAGAACTTTTAGCAACGACATGTCATCGCTAACAACTAGCGCGCAAAACTTTAAAAGACGACATGTTGTTGCTAATAACTAAGCCACAAAACTTTCATATCGTTACTAAATACTAGCCAAATTTTAAAAATTTAAAAACTTTTAACAACGACATTTTCAAAAATGTCGTCACTAAAAGTTTTTTAGCGATAAACTTTTATCGCAAAAAATTATTTAGCGACGAATAAAAGCTCAAAAATGTCGTCACTAAAAGTTTTTTAGCGATAAAATTTTATCGCAAAAAATTATTTAACGACGAATAAAAGCTCAGTTTCTTGTAGCTAAACCTTCTTATTGCATAAATAATATTGCATAGTGGTATTCTAACCTTTGCCTAGGTGTCCAAACCGTGTGAATCTGTCCCATAAGGTCGCACCTTCCCTTCTTTTTTCTTTCAAGATCTAACCAATGCTATGACGTCACTATAGATTTTTTAACAGATCAATAGAAATTCAGTTTATATAAGTTGCTGTTCAAGTTAGGAAGCCTTTTATGGTAAAATTATCTTGCCTGTATTGCATTTTTTTATTATATTTTGCCAAAATCTTATTAAAAAAAATTGATGGAGCTCAAAATGAAGTCTTATCAGTAAGTTTTTTAATTTTGTTTTAGAAAATCTCATAAATTTAATGTGATTGGATGTGATTAAGTAATAATAATTGCTATTAGTTATTAATAAATGGGGATAACTGTAATTTGACAATCAATTGTCCTGTCACGTATAATCACTAGGATTAATGCTAGCATTATTTTTTTTCTTTGTTGTTTCTGGTTATAGCTAGGAGTAAATTCAAACACAATTAGTATAATTACTATTAGTGCTTTTTTTTTTTACCAATTATTATTTTTTAAAAATTATCGACTAAGTTCTTCTGCCATATAAATTTATGTAAATTTTATGGTTACAGATTGAGGCCAAGAATTCAAATTCCCCACTTCTATGTTTTGTAAAAATAAAAAGATTTTAAAATCCACATTTGAGAGTATAATTTGTTAGCAATCTGATTTTCAACATTGAAATGTAAAATTTGACCTCAGCTGAAGTATCCTGCTCCGGGGGCTCCACAATTGGCAAAGAGAGTGAAGGAACTTCTTTTGGCATCTGGGATGGACCGGGTCGACGAAGACAAAAAACGTGGGCTGGACCATGGAGCTTGGGTTCCACTGATGCTGATGTACCCTGAGGCCCAAATCCCAGTTTGCCAACTCTCAGTCCAGACCCAAAAAGATGCCACTTATCACTACAACTTGGGCCGGGCTCTGGCCCCTCTCAAACACGAAGGTGTTCTCATCATCGGCTCCGGAAGTGCCACTCACAACTTAAGGGCCCTTAAATTCAACGATGCATCGTTGGTTTCTTGGGCCGTGGACTTTGATTCTTGGCTTCGACATGCCCTTGAAGAAGGAAGGTAAATAAGATAAATAATTTCTCAACCAAAAAAAAAAAAAAAAAAATCACGCATGTTGTTTTTCTTAAGAGGTTATTGTTCTTGTTAACTTCTAACCGGTTCGAAATTTAGGTAGATTGTCGCTATCTTACATGTAACATGACAACAAAAAGTTTATTTATCTTGGACACGTTTTTAAAGTCATTGTTACATTAAATCCTCTATTTTAAACGTTAAAATATTGGACCAATTCTTGAAATTTACATTCAAAATTATGCAGGATATTATGTCATAATGTCTCTCTAACTAGTCAAAATTGATCTCTGCTTTTATAATTATACATGATAATAAAGTTTTTCTTATCTTCATTCATGGCATGCATAGTGAAATTTTTGTGATAAAATAATCTTGAAGTGACCATAATTGTTCACCATTTAAAGATGTTGTGCTCAAAACGGAATGATTTCCTTGGTTTTCTGCATCTCTTAAGAACTACTTTTCGAGCTAGTGTTACATCTTTCCTTGATGTTACGATTGCAGATATGAAGATGTGAACAACTACCAAGAGAAGGCGCCGTGCGCGAAAATGGCACACCCTTGGCCGGATCATTTCTACCCGCTGCACGTGGCAATGGGGGCGGCAGGCGACCAAGCCAAGGCAAAGCTCATCCACAATAGCTGGAGCAACGGTACCCTGTCTTATTCCTCCTACCGGTTTACTGCTCCTAACTAGTCTTACTGGCAAGTTGACCAATTGCTGTATTTTTTTAAATCATTGATTGGTTGGTCACTTTCTCATTTGTTACTTGTTACCAATGCTTGCAATAACTCCCCACAGGCAATTAGGGGACTCTCTTGCTGTTTGAATTGTAGAATGCTCATTTGTGTGTTTGTATCATAAGTGTATCTTTGTGTATGAATCTACATTGATCTGATATATGTTGTGGTGATTGATCTTCTTTTTCAAAACCTACTATTTTCATCAAGAGTTGACCAACCAAAACTTCTATTGGTAAAATGCTCGTAGGATGTATATTTCAGAGCCAATTTAGTTGTTGTTGAAATCTTTGCTACAAGTTATGTTGTTATTCAAAAGTTATTGTGACCAAACTTAGGTAGGCTTTTGGCTCTTTTTTTTTTTTTTCCCAAGTTATTGTAAATACCTAAAGTAGAATTAGGTGCTTAATAAATCATGTATTAAACTTGCAAAGAGAACTGAAATAGATATGTTTTACTTTCATTTCATTAAAAAATAATTTGGCACATGTATTAATTTTTTTAGTTTTAATTTCTAGCATTAGGGTCAACATACTGTATTCAGTGTAAAATTAAGAACTATAGTGTTTTATTAAGAACATATCAGTAACTTTATTAAAAATTCAAGTGGCTTTAGCATTCTCATTAATTGCCAGAGATGAGAGAATTGCATAGGCTTTTGGCAGTCTCGGTTGAAATTGCGGTTTCAACCACTATTTTAACAGTGATATCTCTCACATATATAATGTGTTTTCAGTTTTAACTTATTTTCAGAATGGCCTAGCAACTCTGATAAATTGAGAACCATGAATAGGAAAAAATTATGTTTTGGGGTTGTTTAATGAAGCAACGCTTGATGATGATAACACAAACTACCATATTGTTTGTTGGAAAAAGTGAAATCCGCAAATTTCCCGGTCACAACTCGCAACAACAGTTGATGAACACTAAAATGATGGAATATTTGAACTCTAGAAAGAGAAAAAAAAAAGGGAAAATAATAAAAAAGAGCTCATTCATGATCACCATCTTAAATATATTTTCTTAATCTTCAAACTAATGTTTGCTAGTAGTTGCACAAATCTAGCTGACATTGGTACATATATGAATTTGGATTTAAGAATTTGAATTTTTCACCTCTTGGTAGAGTCGGGTGTAAATTTACGGTTAGCTTATTCGTGCAACCAGTATATTTTCCTTTCTAAGAACAGTTGGTTTTTTTCCTTTTTCCCTTTTTGTCTTTGATATATCAATCTCACTAAAATTATCTATGTGGTCTTCCTCTATTCATGTTCTCATGCAATTAAATGATCACAAAAAGGCCACGATAAAAAGAACCCAAAAGAAAGCCAAATTTTTGGAGACTGTGAGTAGAGTTGGATGAGCAGAATTGGGAAGATATGGGTAGGCATTAGGTGGGGGCATCATGCATTCATCGCCTTGCGAGGGAAAGCCCAGCCTTTCTTAAATGTGAATGAATATAGATCCTTCTCAAGTATTAATTCTGTTTGAACATTCCCATCTGGCCCAGCTTCCATTAAGACATCATTGTAGAATTTTAGCCCATAAAACAGACCAGTGTCATCTGTGCGCAATCAGAAGAGTAGTATAAAGCTACAGTATAAAGCTCTCACATACTACAGTAAAAGTGGTTCTAACCACTGGTTCTTACCACCCTTCCAAACATCAATCTTACCTTACAATCTCTCTCCTCCCTTTCTCCAAGTCTCTCTACAACAAGGACGTGCAGCGAGTTTGTGGAGAGGCGGAGATGGCGACTTCTCTCCTCTCTCAATCTCCGTTGCATTTACTACAATCAAGTTCGTCTTCTTTGCAATCTTTGATTGAGTTCCTAGTGGACTTTCGACATGTAAATGTCCGGGTTTTGTAGATCGTTTGTTTCTGAGCACAATGGAGTGGGTGGTATCGGATGGTTTGGGTCAATAGGTGGTGCGTGACTACTGTGGTGGGCTGTATGTGATGAAGGTCGGAGAGAGTGTTTGCGAAGAGAAAACCTTAAGAGTTAGGGTGAGGTCGAAAAATTCAAACCTAAATAGTATGGCTTATTAATTACAACACCTCATTGACTATTTACTTCTAATGACTTAAATATTGGCCTATTCACTGTAATTTTCTTAAGGAGGCCTCTATTAATACCTTATTTTGCTTTTCACACATCATTTTTTTTTAATAAAATATCTTATTATTATATTGCCTATTGATAATATTACCTTTAAAGACAAAAATATTTTCAATAAATACTCATCACACCTTCTATCTTAAAAAGAAATTATTGTTCCTTACCTTTTTAAAAAAAATTAGAGATGAATTCTGACGTTCAAGAGCATCCCACCAAAAAAAAAAAAAAAAGTGGTTTATTTTTGTTCAAATTCTCATTTTTTTTTTCAATTTTTTTAATCGTTGAATCTCAATGGAACGAAAATTCTCGTTTCTTCTTCAGACGAGCACAAAAAAATTGAAAAAAGTTGCAGAAAAGAGAATCCAACCATGACTTAATAAAGTATGCGTGATAAAGTATTTGTTTGCTAATGTGATGTTGCGATAATTATATTAGATTCCGAACATGGTTGATGGCATATTCCTCAAATGCAATATGAAAGTAATTGTAACGTTACCCCAATGCCATTGTCTACCTCTTTGATTGTCCTTGAGTGAGTTGTTCCACCACCGCTTGCTTCCTTTTTCTTTTTTTTTTTTAAAAATTTTGTTTACTCTAAATAATTACCTAAATAGTAGTAAGGAAAGTGGAATCATTTTTATAACAAAATTGAAACGTTTTGCTCAGAAAGCGGAAACATAGTGAGAACTTATATATAAAAAAATGCTTCTTTAAAGAACAATATATAAAGTTTGATGAATTTTTTTCTTTTTAATCTTTTTTTTTTCTTTTTAATCAATGGTATATAAAACGTTGGAAACCTGCTTTCTCAGTGGAAAACTGCCTAACATAAATACAGTGTTTGAAAGGATGATAAAAACTATTTATTAGAACCATTTTTACTATAACATATAAGAATTTTATATTATAATAATTTTTTTAATTGTTACTATGATATGTTAAAATTTTACATTATTTATAACTGAGTTTGTGATAGGAGTTGCAGAGACAAATAGCCTGTAAAAGTCTTGAAAAAGGGTTATGTTTGGTCGGTTTGATGGGTGGGTGGAAAAATTAAAAAAAAGCTATTTAAGTGTAAGGATTATTTTAATATTTTGAAAAGGATGTTACAAGTAAAATAAAAGGCGGCTTTAAAAAGGTGAATGAAAATAAAACGAAGCGTGTCAATTGATGCTCGCTTTCCCTAAACCCACACTTCAAAAAGGCTATGCGGTATTTTTGTTTTATTTTGCGAGAAAAAACTAATACATGAAGCAGCATGTCGGTTTCCTAAAAATTGTTGGAGAATATATAATTTAATCAAGATTCGAAATATTCCTTTTGAATTTTCGCTTTTAACATGAAGGTGGGAGGATTCGATTTATAACACCAGTACTAAAGGTAAATGTAAAATTATAACCACTGAACTAAACCTGCAATACAATATTCACTTATTATCCTCGAAGGAAATATGAAACGAACAAAGGAATATCAATCACAAAAAATGGAACGAAATAACAAGTTCAACGTTTCTACGTTACTCGCAGGAATAAAGCGATAAAATAAAAATGAAAAGAGAAAGAAACTTAAGTAACTAAATGAAAGATCCGGAAAATAATAAAAGAAAAGAAAGGGAAATTGATTAATTTGAAGCTAGCATGAAGGTGAAGAGGGAGAGAAACCCAGAAACAATAAAAATGGGTGGCATGGGAAAATCAAGACCAATTATTGCCTGTATATAAATATATATATATACATATATATATATATATAATTATGCTTTAAATACTCCATGTTTACATGAAGAAGATATAGGCAACATTTCATGGTAGGTTTATCCCAGCTACCCATTTTCATCGGCCTCTGGAAAACCCACCTGCCTTTTCAACTCAGCCAAATATTCAAGCTAAGCACACTGCTCGCCTATGCATAAATCCTTTCAATTTATGGGACTATCGTTAGGGTATTCTAGCTTCACAAAACATGTTTTAGGCCCACTGTTTTGGTCAAAAATGGTTTTCTCGTTGGGCCCATTTTTTCAGTCTTAAATGGGCTTTTTCATCTGGGTTGGAAATAACGTTCACTTACAAAATTTATATATCATATGACCGTTACCTATTAATCATCTAGCGATAAGAGTCTAAAAATATTAGATTGTTAAGGTACAATAGTTGCGCTGTTGTGCTAGTGTGTTTGTTTGTAACTTATTTAAGATTAATTAGGAATGAAATTGTGATTATGAATTCTTCCTAAATTTAGTTTTCAAGGGCTTGTGACAAAAATGAATTTAGGACAAACGCATTTGAAACTCATGAGAGAAGCAAAAAGGGATAATATCAATAGAAATTTCGCTATTTTTGCAATTTAATTAGTTATTAACTATTCAATATTTGGCCTACTTTTTAGGTTTAGGAATTACTCCTATTAGGGTGATTTGATTTTTTAATGCTATTTTCTACAAATAAATAAATATTGATTCTAAGAAAAAAGGAAATAAATATAGTATTTGTAAATAGATAAACACACATATGGAGGATTTTTTTTTCTTTCCAATTTTTATGTTGTTTCTTTATTTATTAGGCTATTATAGAATCTGTAATATACACATATATGGGCCCATTGGCAATTTTTTAAATAATTTTGTTTTGGTCAAGCACATATATGGCTGATTATAGAGAATAGAGAGATTAAATGTCATTTTACAGAATCAATGTTAATATTAGCCAAATCTAAGCAATCCATGAATCTGTAAAGATAACATTAACCCCATCTATAAAAAGTTATATTGACATAGCACCTAAAAAGGTTTTTTAATGACAATAAATGGTATTAATGTCCTGCTATTTATTTGGTAATATGTTGTTAAAAAAATCAGCTATTAAAGACCTAAATTTGCAAAGATAGTGATAATATCATTTCCAATTTTAATAAAGCGGATGTCATTATAGTAAATATATGTGCTATAGTACTTTTTTTTTTAATGGAATAAAATCCAAATAATAGGAAACTTTATTGACAATAAAGATGTTAGGATAGATGTCCATAAAACCATATAATGTTTTGTAATGAACATTTATAAATAAATAAAGTGAATTTATTCATTATATTTACGCGTATATATTTTGAGTACCTTACGAATATCATTAAAATTCCATAATTATCTATGTGATCTTAAATATTTCAGATAAGCCTTATATATAAAAGGATAATAATTAAAATGGTCGGTAACATATAATTAATTTTTCAATTAAAGTATGAGATTTTTAATTAAGCGTTACTAGTGCAAGTCATTTCTATTAAGAATGGAACTGTATTATCCTAATCATTAATGTAGTAAGTTATTAAATGAATGCACTGTGCATGATGAGAGTATGTAGGACCGGGATATAATGAGATTTTAACAGCTAATATTTTCTATTAAATATAGCAAGTTCTAATCATATCGACCGATTGTCATATATAAGATAATCTTAATTTTGAATTATTAGTAGACTCCTATTTGTAAGTTTATGTCTTTTCATTTACTCGGTACAGATTTGAGAATCAAATTTTATTCCTTGTATCTTAGGGGCATAATGACGTGAGTAGCCAGGAAAGTTAATATTACAAGATGGAATCCATCCATTGTCTAACGAGAAATAGACAAATAATTCTCTTGAGTCTTGATTTGGGGTTTGAACAATAAGAGTGCTCAATTCATGTTTAAGTTCATCAAATTTATTAGTCATTAGAGAATGAATGACACTCAAGGATAAATAAGTTATAAGAGAGGTTAACGGATATTATCTAGCTCTAATTATGAATTATTTATGGTGGATTGACTTATATGTAATGCCTATATCAAATTAACGACTTTAAAAAAAGAATAATTAAATATCTATAATTTCGAGAGTGCAATTCTAAGTATTAATTTGAAGCTAGCATGAAGGTGAAGAGGGAGAGAAAACCAGAAACAATAAAAATGGGTGGCATGGGAAAATCAAGATCAATTATTGCCTCTATATATGTAATTATGCTTCGAACACTCCATGTATACATGAAGAAGAAGATGTAGGCAATATTTCATGGTAGATTTATCCCAGCTACCCATTTTCATTGGCCTCTGGAAAACCCATCTCCCTTTTCAACTCAGCCAAATGTTCAAGCCGAACGCTTTGCTCACCTATGCATAAATCCCTTCAATTTATAGGACTATCATTGGGGTATTCTAGGTTCACAAAACATGTTTTAGGCCCATTGTTTCTGTCAAAAATAGTTTTCTCACTGGGCCCATTGTTTTTGTTTTAAATGGTATTTTTAATCCGGGTTGAAAATGACGTTCACTTGCAACATTTATATATCACATGACCATTATCTATTAATTACCTAGTGATAAGAATCTCGACAATTGAAGGCAACTTAGTTAATTATAAGTTCCTCCACCTCAACTATAGATTAAAGGTTTGAGTTATGCTTAATCCCACTTAAAAGTGGTGGTATTCCCCCTTCTCCTAAAAAAAAAAAGTCTCGAAACATTAGATTGTTAAGGTGCAATAGTTATGCCGCCACGTACGAGTGTGCTTGTTTGTAACTTATTTAAGATTAATTAGGAATGAAATTGTGATTATGAATTCTTCCTAAATTCACTTTTCAAGGGCTTGTAAAAAAATGAATTTAAGACAATCGCATTTAAAATTCATGAGAGAAGCAAAATAGGATAATATCCATAGAAATTTCACTATTTTCGCAATTTAATTAGTTATATTAACTATTTAATATTTGACCTACTTTTTAGGTTTACGAATTATACCTATTAGTGTGATTTGATTTTTTAATGCTATTTTCTACAAATAAATAAATATTGACTCTAAGAAAAAAAGTAAATAAATATTGCATTTGTAAATAGATAAGCGCACATATGGAGGATTTTTTTTTGGTACAATTTTTATATTGTTTCTTTATTCATTAGGTCGTTGTAGAATCGGTAGTATGCCCATATTTGGGCCCATTGGTTTTTTTATTATTATTTAAATGGTTTTGTTTTGTACTACGAAAAATTGAACTTTTAGTCACTATAGTTTTTAGCAAAATTTTATGAGTAATATGCATTTAGTCAAACTTTAATAGAATTTTTGTTGTTACTAAAACTTTTAGCCATATGAAATGTCCTATGACTAAAAACCACATGGCTAAAAGTTTTAGTCATAATAAAAATTCTATTAAAAGTTGTGACTAAATTCATGTTAGTCGCAACAAATATTATGACTAAAAATTTTGCTAAAAACTATTGTGATTAAAGTCAACTTTTTTTATAGTGTCAATCAAGCACATATATGGCTGAATATAGAGAATAGAGAAATTAAATGTCATTTTACACAATTAATGTTAATTAGCCAAATCTAAATAATTCACGAATCTGTAATGATAACATTAACTCCGTATATAAATAGTTATATTGACATATCACCTAAAAAGGCTTTTTAATGAATATTAATGCTGTAAATGACCTGCTTTCTTTTTTTGGCAATATGTTGTTCCTAATTAGGGAATCAACTACAAAAGACCTAAATTTGCATAGATAGTGATAATATCATTTCCAATTTTAATAAAAGGTGACAAAGCGGTCCCCCAAGTTATAAAAAAGGTAACAAATTGGTTCCCAAAATTAACGGTTTGACCATTAAATTGGTCCCTCAGCAATTAAAATAAAAAGGTTAGGGACTAGAAAATTAAAATAAAAGGTTGGATATTAAAATCATATTTTTATGAAAGATTAGGAACTAACATGATACTTAAAAAAATTATCGAAGTGAAATTGTTAGTTCAAGTTTTAGTAATATTCTAAAAAATACGCCTTCATTATCTTAATGAAAAAAAAGTCTGCAATAGGTTATCAAATAATGAAACATGTGTAGGGGCGTTCGTGATTAGCTTTGTTGGGTTTTAGTAAGAACTTACTAACAGAATGGTAGTGGGAACCGTTGGTTAGAATCACTTTTACTATAACATGTAAGAGCTTTACACTGTAACATTTTTTTTTTATTGTTACTGTAGCATGTGAGAGCTTTACACTGTTCATAACTGAGTTTGTGGTGGAAACTGTGGAACCGTTGGTTAGAATCATTTTTATTATAGCATGTGAGAGCTTTACACTGTAGCAATTTTTTTTAATTGTTACTGTAGCATGTGAGAGCTTTACACTGTTCATAACTGAGTTTGTGGTGAAAACTGTGGTTCCCACCACTTAGCCAAATAGCCACAAAAAAAAATTCTTTTTTTCTCAGAAGGTTCAATATTTTGAAGAGCTAGAAATTTAAAAGAGAGAAGTAAAACAAGATATTTGATTTGCCTTCAATTTATAGGACTATCATTAGGGTATTCTAGCTTCACAAAACATGTTTTCGGCCCACTGTTTTAGTAAAAAAATGGTTTTTCTGGCTGGGCTTACTGTTTCAATCACAAATGGTTTTTTCGTCTGGGTTGGAAATAACGTTCCCTTGAAACATTTACGTGTAATATAACCATTACTTATTAGTTTTCTAGTGATAAAGAGTCTCGAAACATTAAATTGTTAAGAAATAAAGCTGTCACATGCGAGTATGCTTGTTTGTAACTTATTTAAGATTTATTAGTAATGCAATTGTGATTTTGAATTCTTCCTAAATTATGTTTTCAACAAGGGCTTGTAAAAAAAATGAATTTAGGACAAATGCATTTGAAAGTTATAAGAGAAGCAAAATAGTATAATATCAATAGAAATTTCACTATTTTAGCAATTTAGAGCCCGTTTGGTTCGAGTATTTGAATAGAGTATTTGAATGAAGATTTAAATTTTTATGAGAGAAAATACTGTAATAAAATGATTCGAACCGTGATTCGGACCACGAAACAATCGGGCACTTAATTAGTTAGTAGCTATTCAATATTTAACCTACTTTTAAGGTTTAGGAATTATACCTATTAGTGTGATTTGATTTTTTAATGCTATTTTCTACAAATAACTTAATATTGGCTCTAAGAAAAAGTAAATACATATTGTATTTGTGAATAGATAAACACATATATGGAGGATTTTATTTGTGCAATTTTTATGTTGTTTTTTTTTTATCCGTTAGCTCGTTGTAGAATCTGTACTATACCTATATTTGGGCCCATTGCCAATTTTTTAAAAAATGGTTTTATATTGGTCAAGCATGTATATGGCTGATTATTTGGCCACATTCATGTAATTTATGAACATGTGAAGACAATATTAACCCTGTATATGCTATTGTACTTTTTTAATGGAATAAAATCCAAATAGTAGGAAACTTTATTGATGATAAATATGTCAATGACCACAATTCTCCGCCAATTACATTACTAGGTGCTATCAAGAGAATTAAAGTGGAACGAAAAATAAGGACCTGTCTTTTTTTTTTTTTAATAGATAAAGTTGCATGCAATGAATAATGGTAAATTTGGTACGCGGGGAAATATTTAATGATAGATTTGGCTACTAGTAAATTTGTTATTAGGTTATGTTATTTGGTTTATCATGCTATTTAAATTGACCAAAATGCGTAATTTTTATAGGATAGAAAGATAGAAATGAAAATTTTTAGGACAATGAAGGAAATAAGTCAAACTAATATTGAAGGAATAAAAATTAATAGACCAAAATTTAAATAAGGTTAATAAATAGGCCATTGAACTTTAAATCATCGTAAACCGAATAATATAATGAATAAAATACTCAAAATTAAATATTTTATTTACCTAAGGCTTATTTGCCTAAGGCTCCCCTATCCCCCTCTTTTTCTGTCTATTTTTTTTCCTTCTCTCTTTAGTGTAGCTCACCATTGACGATGGAGGTAGTTTCTCTCCCTTATTATGGCTCACCATTGTCAATGGAGGTCGACAAAGCTGCTCGACGAGCTGACGTCAACGATGATGAGACACGAGATAGCTCTTTTATGACAATGTTGATTTTTGCAATCTTCACCCACGGCTTCAAAATGATGATAAAGCTCAGACGAGACCGAGCTAGCAACAATGACAAGCCCTTCGCGACAACACTGGTGAAGGTGGGACTCCATCTTCGTTCAGGATTGGGTCTCTATCACTACGAGATTCATGATGACCTTTTCCGCATAAGTTGCATCTTGTATGAGAACATGTAGTCGAAGAGCTTGCATCGAAGGAGCATGTCTGTCATGACCCGAAAAGGGGAGCCTTGATTAAATGAAAATTTGGGGAAAATAAACAAAAATTTCCTTCAAGAAAAACAAAGTAAATATACACAATCAACTGAAACTGCATCAACTCATAAATAATAATAACATAAAAAAACCCTGCCTTTCGAGGGCTTTAAAGTTCATAAATAGTGAATAATATTGCCTAGGCATAAATACTGAAAACCATTATCAGGGCCAACCGTGCAATACAATTTATATACAACAATTACAGAAATATAAATCTTGCTCAACTTACACATTCAGCATCGAGCATAGTCTCTGTCACAATTGTTCTACAAAACCTAGGAGAAGAAATGTTAAAAACGTTAAAACCTGAACGAGAGGCTTAAAAGGGTTACATTTTAAAAATACAGACTTACAGAGATAGATAAACAGAAATATTTACATGTACATTACCGAAATTGAACATATAATTTACCAAAAATTTTAATAACTAAACATTTACTTTTCAGGAACCAAGTTAACAACACCGAAGTGGCCCTATGGGTTTTTGTAACCTGCCTCCTAGGATGCTCTTTGCATGATCTAAACTTTCCATAATTAAAAACTCAACAGTCCGATAAACATATTGATAGTGTTTGAAATCTCATTCAAAAACAAAATAACTCAGTGTAAACAAGAATTCAGACTTGTTTTATCTTTCCCAATTCATTTGAAAATGTATTTTCAAGAACCTTAAAAATATTAAAATACAATTCAATTTAAAGGCTAAAACACAATAAAAAATTTTAAATCAATTAATTTAAAATCATTTTG
The DNA here is from genome assembly GCA_025403435.1 of Artocarpus heterophyllus. Classification (NCBI taxonomy): domain Eukaryota; kingdom Viridiplantae; phylum Streptophyta; class Magnoliopsida; order Rosales; family Moraceae; genus Artocarpus; species Artocarpus heterophyllus. The sequence goes on from CM046346.1 coordinate 13,223,866, forward strand.
ATAATTTTTAGAAGTGTATTTGTGTGTAAAATATTTATTTAGTTTAAAATTAATTAAAACCGTAAAATAGTGTGTTGTGATTTTATTTTTAGTCTTAATGTGTTGTAAGATATGCTTTTAGTTTGTAACTATATTCTTTTATGTTTTTAGTAATATCTAAAAAAAATTTCTGAGTGCTAAATAATATATCTGTGTGAAACTATATAGGTCTGTTAATTTTAGAATCTTATTTTTATTTCTAGTGTATTTTGTGTGTTTTAATATAAAATACATATTTTTATAATTATTATGTTTATAAAATAATTAATGTATTTATTTGTTTTTAGATTTAAAATCTAGTAAACAAATAGATCAAAACGACACTAAAATGGGCAAAATCGGACAACAAATGCTTAAGAAATCTAAATAAATTCGAATTCTAAAAAGCAGGACATGTGGAGTCACCATACATGCCCGATCAACCGCCAAACCCATCCAAGCCATCCACACATTGCTCAACCGATCAATGCATTAGGCACGAGTTAGTAGTGGGGCCCGCCCATGTGGAGCTATCTCAGACCGTTTTAGATCAAGTACAATTGTTCGCATATGGTCTCAGTCCGTTGCTTATTCCTATCCGTCCGATTGGTTTACTAGCCCAGATCCAATGACCTATGTAAGCCCACGCATTGTCCCGCCTGCTCCACGCATGTCAACTATCAAATGAAGTCAAATTCGCACTCCAACGGCCTAATCGCGACGTTTTCATGCCTCCAATAGCCGCAAAGCACTAGATCTCAAACTAAGATTCACATAATGAAAAAAGCTGAAACATGTGAAAGAAGAAAAAAAAAATAACAAAAGCCACCCTACTTTGTAGAAATTCTCTACCACAGTATCCCATAGTGCTATCATCTACCTATAAAAGGGAGTTTAAGCCTCCGTTGCAACCATTTATTCAGAGCATAATAAAATTATGTTTATATTTTATTTCATATTTTCTTTATAGAACTTGTGGAAATGTTGAGTAAGCTAGGCTAAAATACTGTAATGAGGCAAGAGATAAATTTATATGTGTAATTATCTAGTGTGAATTTGATTCTATAATACTGTTATGGTGCTTATGTTTCAGTAGAAATAATATTTTCTTATACTCTAAAATAAATATTGTTGTGCTGTCAATTTTTATATAAACTCAGTCATGCTTTCTTTATACATTAATTAATTTGCACAATAACATTAACATTATTCTTTTATAGAATATCTCTTACTATAGTATTGCCAGAGGTAGGTATATTATCACTCTCAGGTATTTCATAAAGTAAAGTTTTATTGATTTTAACGTAAATATTATTCTACTAAAATATTTTAATTTTGATTACTTCTATCTTTTCCATCTTATAATTGTCACAATTAATTCTATAGTAACCACGGTTTTAAAGAAATATTTTGGGTGATACATCAAACTCCAATTCTGCATTTGGGCCTTTTGTCTTTGTTTCACTTAGCAGTCATGGCTCATATTGTTTTTTATCTTTAGTTTGTATGTTCTTTTATTCTATTAGGAACAAAAAAAAAAAAAAAAAGGAGTTAAAAAACAAAAACAAAATAAATATTAAAATAAAAAGGGTAACAGACTCATTAAAGTCTTACAAAGGGTATTACAAAGCTTGTGAACAACCAATGCACACGTCCAAGTAGCGTCCGTCCTTTTGCTTTATTTCGGTTTGACCGTCTCGCCTGTCTACACTATAACCGATCTATGCTGCTTGCGTTAATCTGACAGCATACCACACATCTTCAGTTACATCCGCTCCTTCGTCGTGGATTCTTGCTAGCGGTGCCTCCCATCACGTCACATTGGACCTAAGCAACTTATCTCCTCACTCTACTTACGACGCCGCCGACACAATTATGATCGGTGATGGTGTGGATCTACCTAAAACCGACATCCCTTAACTCTTCCCCTCATACCCTTCATTTAAATAATGTCCTCTATGTTTTGTCCATGAAAAAAAAATTTGATATCAGTATTCCAAATTTGTCATAGCAATAATGTGTCTTTGTCGTGAAAGCTCTTTGCATGAGGGAATGCCTTCTCTAAGTATAGACGAAGGATGGTGTTTGTGAATGGCCAACAACTTCCTCATCCACCAGTACGCTTTTAGCTTTTTCTAGTATTAAAGCATCTCAAGCTAAATGGCATCATCGTCTACGTCATCCATCTCTTAAGATTCTTAACCATATTGTGTCAATGAACAACATGTGCTTATCCTCACCACACTCGTCATATTTCCTTTGTAATGCCCGTCAACGCTACAAAAGCCACAAACTCTTGTTCTCTTGGATCATTATTCAATCAACATCTTTGTTTCGAATTATCTATTCTAATGTGTGGACTCTCTTTTGTTATCTTATGGTGGTCTCAAATACGATGCCATCTTTGCCGATCACTTCACCAAAGACATAGAGTGTCATCCCTTGGAATACAAATGTGATGTTTAGAAAGTATTCATTCTTTTCAAAGCAATTGTTAACAAACATTTCGATCGTAGTATCATGTTTCTTTTACGCCGACAATAATAGAGAATATCAATCTCTTGAGGATTCCAACCTTGTGTTTTCCTCGGGTACTCTTTCACCCAGAGTGTTTATTTATGTCTTAAGCCATCTGCCTCTAAGATCATCATATCTCTTCATGTCACCTTTGGCGAGTCTGTGTTCCTATTTCACTCACTCCAATCTGATCTTTATCGAACTATACCTGACACAACCTCTACTTGGCCACCCTACTCTCCTCCTTTCTACTCGATTTTTGTAACCTATCAATTTCCTCGCACTCTACACCCAGTAACTTTTCCACCATGCCGATGTCCATTGAGCATTTTGGCTTCTACCTTGTTCAATGGTTCTTCCTCGGAGTCACCGACTCCCACCACCTACACAGACTCTATCCCTACCTCTCATGTTCCATCAACCCCGCCTAGTATTCCAACCTCTTCAACCACTAGCCCCTACCTACCCCAAACGCTCACTCTATAAAGACTCGTACTGAAAACCACATTAATAAGCCAATCTAAAAACTTAGCCTCACCTCCACCTTAACCTCCATCTCAAACCTTGAACCCACCAGTCATAACTAAGCCATCAAAGATCCTAAGTGGCATCATGCTATGTCTAATGAGTTTGATGCTCTAGTCCCTAATGGCACTTAGGACCTTGTGCCTGTGTCTCCATGCAAAATTTGGTTGGGTGCAAGAAGATTTTTACTAGATGTAATTTTGATGCTTTTGCTGATAGATACAGGGCATCTCTTGTGGCCAGGGGCTTCCACCAACATTAGGGCACTGACTATCATGATAACTGATCAGTCTTTTAATCAAACCGGCTATTGTTCATCTCATCTTCAATCTTGCCATTAATCATGGTTGGTCCCTCTAGTAACTAGATGTCAATAATGCCTTTCTTCAAGGCCATCTAAATGAAGATGTCCTCATGGCTCAACCATCTGGCTTGTAGACATCTTGCCCAACATATGTTTGTAAGCATTACACGGCAATCTATGGCCTTAAGCAAACCCCCTAAGCATGGTACCATAAGTTTTGCACCTTCCTTCTTAGTGATGGCTTTGTGAACTTTTACTTGGACACATCTCTTTTCATCAACAATCACTCAATTCATACCATGTATCTTTTTGTTTTTTTGTTGATGATATAATTCTCAAAGGTGATTACCCTATCATTGTCTCAAGCTTCATTTCATCCTTGGTTGCATGGTTCGCTCACAAAGATCTAGGCAATCTATCATTCTTTCTTGGAGCTGAGGTGGTTCCCCAGCCTCGTGGCCTTTTGCTATCCCAATGTTGATACATAGCTGATATTCTCACTCGCACCAATATGATAGCTGTCAAGCCTATTCACATAGTAATGGCCACTAGCCCTTATCTTTTCCTCTCAATAGGCAATAGCTTTACCAACCCTAGAGAGAATTAAGCCACTATTGGTAGCCTCCAATACTTACAGCTCACCCGCTCGGACATTGCTTTCACAGTTAATAAGCTCTCTTAATTCATGCATTGCCCCACCATTAAATGTTACACGATTGATCAAGGTCTTCCTCTCCATTGTGACTCTTTTTTTGCAGTTCGTGCATTCTTCGACATAGACTGGGCTATAAACAAAGATGACTTCACCTCTACTACTACCTATCTTGTCTATCTCAACCGCAATCCAATCTCGTAGAGCTCCAAAAAGCGATGTATCATCGCTCAAACCCCCATTGAAGTTGAGCATTGGTTTGTTGCTTTTACAGCTATCGAACTCACATGGATTCCTTCTCTTTTTAGTGAACTTGACATTTTGCTATCGTATTCCTCACCCATCTATTGTGACAACATCAATCAGATGTTGCAATTTGCCCTTGACTTTCACTTTATTCGTGACAAAGTTCAACAGGGTGCAATTCTTGTGGCTCATGTCTCCTCTGAATTACTCATTGATGCTCTCACAAAGCCTCCTCGCACACGTTTCATACTATAGGGTCAAGATCGGTGTCTCTAACCAATCCACTGTCTTGCGGGGGCATATCAAGACATAAACTCCTCATTATTTGTTTGCTTGTATTCTCTGGCAATTGACATGCCTTAATTGTGATTGAATTGTAAATTTCTATGTATTGTGTCAATAGCTTTATACACATAATTTTGTTCTATTAGACCTGATGGTCAAAACAAATAGTGTTTTGTGTAAATGTAAACAGTACCCTATCTAAACAATACCATATATAAAAGTTGTGGAAATAAACAATGCGAAATTTAAAAAGATGAATATAACGATGGGATTCTACTTAGAAAATCACCCCTACACCTAGGGTGGTGGGCATGATTTTCATTATTCTAGTAGGAAAGTGATACATGTCACAACTACCTACAATAGTATGATCATGTATCCATTCAGTATCTGCCCGAGATTTGATTTTGGTTCGAACCAAGATATATTTCTTTTAACTTTTAAAATTAATAATTATTGTACAATATTTATTTCAACTTTTAAAAAATATATTTATCTACACTTTGATAACAACCGTATCGTATGAAAATCATGTGACATGCACTATAACAATTTCGAGATTATATGACATTCATTTAACGACCGTTTCTCAAAAACCATCGTAATAAGGGGAAAACAAAGCGGCAAGTTACACCTGCAAAGACGAAAACCGTTGTGGTAAGGGTGGGAGCTATCACAATGTTGTTTTTTTTAAAAACCATCGTGGTAGTCGTGGTATGCTTGATCTACCATGACGGTTTTTAAAAAACCTACCACAATGGTTTTTAAAAAAACCATCGTCGAAGGTTGCCTTTTTCATTTTTCTTTTTACAGCATTTAAAATGCTAAAAAATGGCTTCCACGACGGTTTATAAAATGACGGTTTATTTATAAACCCTTGTGGAAGGTTGTCTTTTCTTTTTTCTTGTTACAACATTTAAAATGCTATAAAATAGCTTCCATGACTGTTCATTTATAAATTGTCATGGAAGACTGTCTTTTTCCTTTTTATTTTTATAGCATTTAAAATGCTAGAAAATAGCTTCCACGACGGCTTATTTATAAACCGCCGTGGAAGGCTATCTTTCTCTTTTTTCTTTTTACAGCATTTAAAATGCTATAAAATAGCTTCTACGATGGTTTATTTATAAACCGTCATGGAAGGTTTCTTTTTTATTTTTCTTTTACAGCATTTAATTGTTTCCATGACGGTTTATAAATAAACCATCATGGAAGGCTGCCTTTTTCTTGTTTATTTTTACAGTATAAACTGTCGTGGAAGGCTATCTTTTTCTATTTTATTTTTATAGCATTTAAAATGCTATAAAATAGCTTCCATGATAGTTTATATAGCTTCCATGATGGTATATTTTAAACCATCATGGAAGGCTTCTTTAAATAAACCGTCGTAGAAGACTTCTTTTTCATTTTTCTTTTTACAACATTTAAAATGCTATAAAATAGCTTTCACGATGATTTATTTATAAACCATTGTGGAAGGTTGGCTTTCTAGCCTTCCATGACGGTTTATAAATAAACCATCATGGAAGGCCAAAATGTTCCATGACGGTTTATGTATAAACTGACTTGAAAGCTTCATTTTCCCCTTTCAAAATTTTGAAACGCACACCCCCATCCCCATTTTAAATCCACCTCCCTCTCTCTCTCTAAAATCCCTCTCTCTCTGTGCCATTGTTGCCTCTGTGCCACCGGTAAGCGCCCCCTCCTTCTCTCTCTCCTCTTCCCCCTCCCCACTACCCCCCTCCTCCCCCACCCTCTCCCTACCCACCCCGCCACCCACCCCACCCCCCCATGCCATCCCTCGCCTTCCCTCTCCTCCCTTGCCCCACGCACCCCCTAATCCACCCCACCCTCGCCCCCCCTCGCCTCCCACACCGTACCCACCCCCCACTCCACCCCACCCTCACCTCCCTCACCTCCCCTTGCCCTCGACACCCCACCCACCCCCCACCCTTGCCCCCTTGCCCCTCTTGGACCACCCACCCCCCACTCTACCCCACCTCACCCCCTTGCCTCCCTCGGCCCCCAAGGCCCACCCACCCCTACCCTACCCCCCTCCTCCCCGACCCACCCCCACCTCGCCTCCCTAGCTCCCCAAGCCCCACCCACCCCCCACCCCGCCCGACTCACCCTCTCCCCTACCCCCATAAATTTTATTTATTTTGTGAATATGTGAAAATATATGAATATGTGAATTTGTGTATTTGTGAATATGTGTAATATGTGAAATTGTGTAATTGAAATTTTAAAGTTATGAATATCTGTAATATATGAAATTATGTGAATATGTGTAATATGTGCAATTATGTGAATATGTGAAATTATGTAATTGAAGTTGTAAACTTGTGAATATGTGAAGGTGTGAACATGTGAAATATGTGAATATGTCAAATCGTCGATTGAAATTGTAAATTTGTGAATATGTGAAGATGTGAATATGTGAAATTGTGTTCGTGAAATTGTAAACTTGTGAATATTGTGAATATTGTAAATATGTGAAATTGTGTAATTAAAATTGTAAACTTGTGAATATGTGAAGATGTGAATGTGTGAAATATGTGAAATCATGTGAATATGTGAAATTGTGTAATTGAAATTGTAGACTTGTGAAGATGTGAATATGTGTAATATGTGAATATGTGAAATTATGTGAATATGTGTAATATGTCAACTTCTAATATGTGATTTTTAATATGTAATTGTGTAATATAATTATGTAATATATGAATTTGGAATATGTCAATTTTGGACTGTAAGATAGTAATTTAATATTACTATCTGTGTGTTAGTTTTTGCTTCCTTTGCATAGGTACAATGCTTTGCAAGGTCGATAGTGACTAGTACGAGGACGAGTATGAAGAGTGCACTTCATCTTCATTGCAATATAGCAAGGGAAACTAACGCAGTATTCCAACGTAAGTGTCCAAGACAATAAGGAAATGTAGAATGTGGTTTTTTTATTCTACGTTTCATGCGAGATATCATTACAAGTGGTATACAAGTCCTAGGAAGAAAAGATTTTTATATACATACAGATATACATGAAGTTAGATTAGAATGGATGCAATTTGTAAATATGTATGCCATTTTTAGATAGAGAGATAGATAGATAGAGATATTGATAAAAAATTGCTCAAAATAGATCAAATGTAAATGATTTTGTAAATACCCTGTAATTTCAATATATATCAATTTTTGTACATAATCAGGGCCTTGTTTTAATGGGATAACACACAAGATTGGCCATCCCGTGGGAAATCACAAATTTTTGAAAATTTTTTTTTTTGGACAATACCAATTTTGCATGATGGTTTTTCTAAAAACTGTCACGGAATCTCAAATTGTCTCAAGATTCCATGACGGTTTTTTTGAAAACCATTGTGGAAGAGGTACACCCACGACCCCCTTTACGCGCCAATTTGTTGTTCTATGATAGTAAAAAATCATCGTGAAAACTGGATTTTGTACCATGAATGAAGTTTTCACGATAGTTTTTTAACCGTCATGAAATTTTTATTTGTAGTCTATAGTAGTGATGTTTGGATCAACAAAACATGAAAAAATGCCACATTTACTCTAAGCATATGCAGCTGGCACCACACACAATACATATAGTGCATTATGTATTCTAAGTCAGCCCCTACTAATAAAAAAAAATCTAAGAAATTACTATTGACCCATACGAAAGAATGTTATGGAGCTTGCAAGGGGACTCAATAGACATATATAACTTAAACTTCAATAATTATTTATAATCTAATTAGCTCATAATTAAATCAATAATAATTATTAACTCTAATTTGCTCCACTATCATAAACCAAACCTACATTCTTATATTACAAATAATAATTGTATGGAACCTTAAATATTAAATGTTGATAATAAGGTTGTGCAGTGATTTAATCATTTAACATATGATAATGCCCACCACAATAATATTTATAGTTAGAGGTTTATAGTCTTTTATGTAACCCCTCTAATTACTTATTTGTCTATAAGTTCCATTAATTCTCAAATAGGCAACCTATTTTTGAACAAATGATAAATGAGGATTTGGGTTATGCATATTTGATATCCCTTATTAAATATTGAGTTTTCTTCATTCAAGTTTCTGAATTAATAATCATGAGAACATTATCTTATCATTCTATCTAGTAGGAGTTGTGAATTCTATAGCGAGTAGTTTTCCTAGCTAAGTATAGTACTATGCCTCGAATATATGAGTTTTTAATCATGAGTATATGGATGTCACCCATTGAAAATCAAAAGATATAATAAATAAAAGTAAGTCCACTAATCACTTGAGGATTAAGGAAAGATCTATCAAATGATAAACAATGATAGAATTCTAATTTCTTGTTACGAAATTATGCAAAAAATTGAATTCTATCTTCATCCAAACTTAATGTGTTCTAAACACAATGATGTCTCTATCCGATAATCATTATATTACTATAATACAGATAAGATTATTAGTTAGGAATAAACATTATCACTATCTTAAGCAAGATAAAATCATGATGATTTGGATTATTTATAGATATAAGTTGAATGATTTGAACTGATATTCAAATTAATGTTTGGATGTGCATTTCTAGAATTAATATGAATAGGGAATAAATTGTAATTTGTGTTTGGATAGATACTAGAAAAAGTATTTGATTTATTAACAAGTCTAACAAAATTTTAATGTTTGTGATATTGAAAAATATGCAATATGGATTTTGATTTATTCTTCTCTTCGTTAAAAATGCAATGAAAGAAGAATATCGTCTCAATTGGATATTAAATAAAGTTATGATTTTTTCCTCAAATATAGGAGAAAGCATTTCAACTTTACTATAGCAAATATATATGAGTTCTTGGGGGGAGTAGAATTCTTAAAACTTGAATTTGTAGCATCTAAAAATGAATCTTGGGGGAACAAACATGTATTCAAATGATTATATGAACTCAAAGTCTAAAGAGTCAGTTTAATATGTCAAACAAATGGGCCCTAATACATTTACCAAATGGACCTAAAATGTCCTCTATTGATTGTAAACTAAAGTTTATGCTAAATAAGCATAACTATATCCTTTATATTATAAACACTTCACATATATGATCATGGATTTTTATACGTGTTGAAGCCTTTATGATATTTACATATATATATATATAATACACATATAGCAAAATAAATAAAATTTAATTTATCAATTATATAATATTTTAAATCTAATAATGTTTATACGGCATTTACACTATGCTAAAAAGCATTAATTCCAACTATTCATTAGGGTTGTTTGATCGCCTAATTAATGGCCAAGTAATTAAGAGCAATAAATAAAAATAAAGCAAACAACTCAAAATGATTAAAGAGAGAAAATAGATTCAAAGTACATATACGGGTTCCATTGCAATTCTTGACAATGAAACTAGTTCATAATTAAAAGCAAAATAACAATCCACAAGAGTTCCATCATCATTTAGATAGATGTTGGCATGCATGGCGGCTTGGCGGCGCTAAGGCATGTCAGTAGGTTGTGACATGGGCTTGGGCCAATCTTGGCTGGTAAAGAGGACTAGCACATGATCATACATGACAGGCTACATACATGTGGCTATGCTTGAGTTGGGTAACACAATTTTGATATGGGTGGTGAGTTCGCTAGTTGGCTGTTTGAAGTCCAAGATGGTCAAACGTCCTTGATGGTAACAAGGCCACAATTCTCGGATTGGTGTAAGACTTGGTCGAAAACACATGTGGGCAGTGGTTACGACCTTTATGCACGTGTACAAACCCTATGGGGTGCGGTTCCTTGTCTGAAGGCCACGTGGCTCGTTGAGAGATCATGCAGCAAGGCTGATGGTTATGTCTTGCCCATATGGTTGTTGCTGATTGGTTCTAGTGCACCCTAGGTAGTTGGGGGGTGTCAAACATCATTTGCATGGCTTTATTTATCCAGTTTTAAGCAGGGACATAAGTATGTCATGATCCTGCATATGATAATCCTTTATTACAAGTTTAATAAAGGTTAGGAGGGGAGTTCCTGTAGATGCGTGTGTTGGCTTTGTGTTTGATTACATTGGATTGTTTAGGTTGTGTGTGTTGGTCCCTCAGTTTTTGTGAGTTTTGTGCTTTTCTTTGCAAGTTTGGCCGACTAAGTGGTGGTCAGTTAGGCCATCAAGTTGGTGTAAATTTAGGTGAAAAATTGACCTGTGAAAATTAATTAAAAGAGAAAAAAAGACTTAAGAGAAACATAGTGAGTAACTCTCCAAACCTTCAAACTATTCATTTTCCTCTTCCTTTTGTGTGTCTTCCTTGTTGATTTCTCCTTTCAATTGCCAAAACCCAAAATACAACTCAAAAAAAAAAAAAAAAAAAAACTCTCTCAAAAATAAAACTAATATTTTCTAACCTTTCTTCCTTTTTTTGTTTTTGTTTTTGTTTTTAGAACTCATTTTTTTAGCTCCTTCCTAGAAGCCCTTTTAGTTCCCCAAAACCCTATCAGGCCCCTTCAGCCAGAAAAGGCCTCCTCTTCCTTTTTTTATTTCTTTTCTTTTCTTTTCTTTTTCTTTTTCTTTTTCTTTTTCTCCTTTTTCTTTTTTTTTTCTTTTTCTTTTTCTTCCCCTTTGCTTATGCCAGCTGTAGCGCATTTTCTTTTAATTTACGTTGCCGGACTATAAAGACCCCAATTCTCAAGTCGTTAATCTAGCTGGCTTAAGCAAAATATTTTTCACTTTAAAATACCAACTGGTGCCGTATTCAAGATAATTTTTTTATATTCTTAGTGCCAAATTTATTTGCTAAATAATTGTTACGTCTTCTTCTAAAAATAACTCTAAAATGCTTTTCTTTAGAACCTTACTACACATATATGCACTTAAAATTATCTATATGAATTTGCATAATAATAGTAATTTATTATGCTTTCTTCAATATTGGGCTTCATAAACATATCTTGCTTAACAAACACTTGAATGCATTATGTGTAAATTAACTATTCATTCAAATCTTTTAAATATTACATATTTACTTAAACTTAGACTTAAAAGGTGAAAAAGCATTAAGTCTAACATTTTCTAAAACTCATCTAACTTATAATAATTTAAACATATTGTAAGTTTCATAAACATCACAAGAAATGACCGTTTTAGTGACAAAACTTTCATCAGCGTCAAAATATCGATTTATAATCAAGTTTTAGTGGCGACATAGTTGTTGCTAAATACATGAAGGCCACTTTTTAGCGATGACATGATTAATAAAAATATCACGGGAGTTGTAATTGACGTGAGACTTTTAGTGACGACATTAGCATGAAGCACCAAATTTTCATGCCAGAATCTTGCATCAGAATGTGACAGCAGCTGTTGTCAGCTATTGTCCACAATGTCATCGCTAAAAGTCCAAATTTAATTTTTATTAAACCTTTAAGCGGCAAAAATGGATTGTCACAAATTTTTTTGAGACTTTAGTTGATAACATTTGTCATCACTAAAAGTCTTGTCATCGTTATATATTTATTTTATTAAGGTATATTCAAATGACATAGTGGAGATGTTTATAGCAATAGCATTTTGATTTTTAGCGATTACATATAAACCTCGACTCTATATCGCTGGTTTGTCCTTACTTTCACATTTTTCTCTCTACCCAATCCTCGCTCTCTTTCCACCTCCATTTGGCATTGCCTATGACAGTTTCCCCAAGCACCGCTATCACCTCCCCCCATCCCAACCCTGCCTAGCTCCACCTCCTCTCTTATTCTCTTTTTTGACCCTATCCCCTTTCTCTTTCTTGCCATGGAAAGCAACCGCCGCCACTACCACCACCTCCCCCACCTAGTCCAGCCCCACCCCCTCTCTCATTCTCTCTGTTTTTCTGTCCCTGCCCAGCCCTCTCTTATTTCTACCGTGGAAAGCTGCTACCGTCCTGCCACTACTATCGCCTCGAGCGCCGCCTCCACCTCCCCTGCCCATCCTAGCATAGCTTTCTCTCTCTTCCTCCTTCTTTTTCCCTCCACACCCCCTCTCTTTTTCTCTCTCTCTTTCCTGCCAATTCTACCTAGTTGTCGTCGTTGCTATCATCTCTACCACTATCGCCATCCACTGCTGCTGCACCCTTGTTTGTAATCACCCTATTTTATGGCGGTTAAACATGGGTTATGGTTTTTTTATAAATTTTTTCTAATAATTTTTTTGGCTTAAATGTGATTATGTAATGTGTATGATATATGATATAAGGTGATTATGTGAGTTGTGGTTAATTGTATATGATATAATTATGTGGTAATTAAATATGACTTTTGATTAATATATGATTATGTGGTAAATTGAATATGTGATTTTGTAATTTCATGATATGTAATATGTGATTTTGTGATTATGTAATTATGAGATTTTATGATTTAGCGATTTAGTGAATATTTAATTATGAGATTTTTTATAATATGTGATTATTTGATGTTGTAATTTTAGTTATGTAATTTGTGTAATGTGATTTTGTGATTTTGTTAATTTTGGTTATGAGATTTTGTGTTTTTGTGAATTTTTTTATTTGGTTTAATTTATTTATGTTAATGTTAATTAACATTTATAAAAGTTAAAAAGCTTAAGATTAATAATATTAAATAATGAATAATCTTAGTAATAAAAATTAAGCACCTAAATATCTTAAATATAATCTTAACTAATTAAATAATAATTAATTAAGTAATAACAATCTTAATAATCAAAATTAAGTGATTAATTATGTTGATTATAATATTAACTAATTAAGTTATAATTTATAAGTAATACTAATCTTAATTAATTAATATTCTTAATAATCAAAATCATGTGATTAATAATCTTAATTATAATATTAACTAATTAAGTAATGATTAATTAATAATGAAAATTAAGTACATAATAAAGTAGTAATTGAAATGAAAAATTAATTAATAACTAAGTTAGTAGTAATTAATTAGTTAAGTGATTAATAATTACTAATTTATTTAAACAAAAAAATACTAAAAATTAGTAATTAGTATTTTAGTAAGTATAAAAATAATAATAATTAATTATTAGGTGATTGTTTTATAATTACAAATTATTATATGAAAAACATAACAATTTAACATGTAATAATCAAGAATATTAGAACAAAAAAGAATTATTGTTTAATATATAAGTTATAAAAATTAATAGATAATGAATATAAATAATTACATAAAACTGAATACTTATAAGAAAGTGTCAATGCAATAGCACTATTTTTATTGATATTTAACAATTAGGTGGCAAGCATACTATTAAGGTTATACTATGCACTACGAGTCGTATGTGCATACGAGTTTGTTGCATATCATATATTTTATTTCATTCTTAAGATAACTTTAGACCTGTTCAAGAATTGGTGAGTGGCTCATTGATTCTTAAATTGCCCTATTTGGATAGTTTAGGATTGTAATTTTACGTGATCGACAACTGGAGTGCTCAACATTTTTGCCAGGACAGGGGCTGGCGAATGAGGCTGCGGAGACCACACATGTAAGTATACTATAGTCCTCTTTTTAAATAAAATCTTATCTTATAACATTTTATTTCTTAATTAATAACTTTTTTCCTCACTTTTAATTATAAGGCCAAATGGTTCAAGAGAGACAAACGCAGGCGACATATGCTGCAGTTTCCTCTTTAGTCCTTGCCATTAACAAGGTTGCCGTACTTGCAAATATACTGGGCATGCATGGGGGTCACCGAATCGGAGTGAGACCTCAACTGAGTCAGAGATAGTGATGCAAGAACGGGCCGGCCCGACCTGGCCCGACCCAGCCCGGCCCAGTCCACGAGCCAATTTTACATGGGCCGTGACATGGGCCTTAAATGGGTTGGCCCATCTTAGCCCATCATGGGTTTAAATGGGCCAACCCATCTAAACATGTAATTTTTATTTTTTTTAATTTTTAATTTTTATTTTTGAATTTTTAAACAAGTTAACAAATATAAAAGTTTGAATAGTCAAAGGAAATATAAAAAGGGATATTTTATTTACGATTGTCTCATTAAAAACCTTTATAGGGAAAACTTAGTGGGACAAAACCTTAATAAGAAAAAAAGAGTACAATCGGGATAATTATACATAAGATGTTTACAAAATTACTAAAAATAAAAAAAAACCTTAAAAAAAATATTGTTCATTGTGGGCCTAGATGGGCCGGCCCATTATGGGCCTAAGCCCAGCTCGGCCTATGATTTTCCATGGACCATGTCGGGCCAGCCTATAGGCCGACATATATTGGCCTAGCCCAGCCTAGCCCACCAATATTTATGAGCCGGGTTGGGCCATGGAGCCGGGTTGGGCCGTAAGCCTAGCCCATTATTATAGCAGGATGGGCCCGAGCCAACCCACGGGCCCCAGCCTATTGTTGCATCTCTAGTCAGAGAGAGTCAGGTTCTAGTTCCACATTCTCTAGTTCATAGTCTAGGCATACTTAGTTGTTTTTACAGGTACAAAACTGGCTCATACAAATATATACTAGCAATGTGGAGTTAGTTAGTTAATTGAGGCAAACTAACCTCGGGATCATTGTCAACATACCTCCACTCCCAGCGTCTATATTCCTTCGTGCTAACAAAGAAGAAGAAGAGGAAGAAAACGTAAACTTAGATGATTAGAAATTTTGTATATTATTAAACTTGTGCTATTTTTATTTTCTTTTTACTTGTTATGATACTATGTAGTATGTTTTTTTTTTTACCAAGTGTATGTCACACTATGTGTTATATTATTAAATTTTTTTCTCATTTCATTTATATTTCAATTGCTATTAATTTTACAAAATTAAAAATATTTTTCAAAAAAATAAATTTAAAATAAAATCAAAATAAAATTAATTATTTAATTACATGAAAATATATATTTTATCCTTTTAAAAAACAAAAAACACTCTTAAAATGCCGTCGCTAAAAAGCCACCCCTAAGAACTTTTAGCGACGACATGTCATCGCTAACAACTAAAGCGCAAAACTTTAAGAGACGACATGTTGTTGCTAATAACTAAGCCGCAAAACTTTCATATCGTTACTAAATACTAGCCAAATTTTAAAAATTTTCAAAAATTCAAAAACTTTTAGTGACGACATTTTCAAAAATATCGTCGCTAAAAGTTTTTTAGTGATGAACTTTTATCGCAAAAAATTATTTAGCGATGAATAAAAGCTCAATTTCTTGTAGCTAAACCTTCTTATTGCATAAATAATACTGCATAGTGGTATTCTAACCTTTGCCTGCATCACCTCCACATCTACTTTGCCAACCCATCAACTAGGTCGGGGTACGATTTTCTTCACCCACAAACAAATTTGAGTGAGCTTTCTCTTAGCATGTACAAACATTTTCACTCACAAAACATTTGTAACTATCTAAATATGCATGAATCAATTATGAACTGTTTGATGATGCTTTTATTTATGCTTTTACTACTTTTTGAGGCCCTTGTGTTCGTATTGAGTGTGAGCGATTTAGGATTCGCAAGGCTAATGACAAAGAGATCATAATCTTAAACGTGACATGAGCCTCCTTGTAGGTCAAGAAGTTTATAATCATTCTTTTAGGTCAGGAGGTATGTACGATACTTTTGACTTAACTTAGATTCTCAATGGCCTCATGTTTATTAAGTGAATATGCATTAATAATTATGTCACAAAAACTAATATTTGTACTTCTTACAAAACAGAGGAAAAATATTATATCTTGACAGTGTATATCTAACATGCATAGATATAGTTAACTAACACTTACCCTTATCATAAAATAGAGGTAATCTTCACATGTTGATAGCAATCGTAACATGTAAACCAACATATATAGATACACTCAAATTGATTACTTTAAAAACTATTTTATGCTATAGGTATGGTTTGTCCTTACCTAGATTCTGAGTTAAGTAGTTCTAGTTATACCTCATAGGGATGAAATTCTTACTTATGGGTATGGGTACCCATGGGTATCCATCCTGAATAGGGTGGTTATGGGAGTTACTATAAGGGGGTAGGGGTGGCAGCGAGTATGGGGGTTTAAATTAACCTATAAGTCAAGGGTGGGAAAAGTATCCCTGCCTTTGTCCTCGACCTGATTATATGCTCTTTTATTTTTATTTATTATTTTTACATATATATATATCTTATGTGTTTATATATATGTATTTGATTTGAGTTATTAAATTATAATGAAAGGAAAAATAGATACTGAATTTGAAAAGAAGAATCACGTAATGGAGTTGGAATAAAGCAATAAAGAAAATATGCAAAGAAAAAGAATAATATATTTAGTATTTTAATGTTTTGATTTACTTTACGAATTTAGTTTTGGATTAATGGAGTTTGGATTTTATTTATAATTCATTTTTATAAGACATTAGTGATTATGTTGCTAAATTTCACAATATATGTTTAGAACTTGATTTGGGTTTAACAATATTATAACAATTCTAATAGTCTTAATGGGTAAAAGAATTGGGTATAAGGATAGCTCACCCAATAGAAATTCCCCGATTCTGTGTCTTATATTAGGCAGGTATAGGGGTGAAAAAAGTAGTAAGGTATGGGTGTGGGGGAAGCATACCCGTCCTGCACTCCGTTGCCAACCCTAATACCTTGTTAATGCTTAAGTCTGGGAAGCGTCCTTTATTACGGACGGCTAAATAACGGTTCTTAGAAGCGTCCCAGGTAATATTAAACACTTCATTTGATGTGCTTTCAACAATGGTCTGCCAACCTTTGATAACCTTAGGAAGTGAGGCATTGATTGTCTCCCATTTTTTCCACGCTGTGGTGCCGGGCCTGAGGATGTATACCATGCGTTTTGGATGTGTGAGAGGGCCAAGGAGGTTCCTCCGCGTGGATCGCTGACGCTAAACGTTGATGCAGCTGTGGTGGAGTTGGTTCATTTCATCTCTACTGGGGGCTCGATCCGTGATGCTAATGGGAGTGTTCTTGGGGCTTTCGCTCGTCGACATGAGGGCTCATGCTCCCTGTTTATTGCCGAGTGCCATGCATTGAGGGACGTTTTTCTGTTCGCCGCCGCCAAAAGGTGGAGGTTGGCCATTGCTGAAACTGATGCTCAAAAGGTGCCTTCATTGTGTTCCCATAAATGACCTTCGTTCACTTCTTAATGACAATGGTTGCTCATGCTTTGGCAAAAATTTGGACTATCTTATGATAAAGAACAGAATTCATTCTTTGTTGCCTTTCCATCCTTATCTGTAACGATTCTGTTTTACATTAGTGCAATATTTCATTTTCCCCTAAATACAAAAAGATAAATAAAGCAAAAAATTAAATAACAATAAAATAAAAATAAATTAGGCTAAAGCTAAAGTATAATAAAAATATAAAAAACAAAGATAATTTAAATGCTTAAAAAGTGAAAAAAAAATACCGAGTTATTTTTGCATTGTGCTTAGTGTTTGTCTCCAAAAAATATGGTGTTTGTCTCTTTCTTTCTTTTGCATTGTAAAGAACTTCTCCATGATTGATTTTGACGCAAAGATGGGTATTTTTAATTAGAAGTGCCGAGTTATTTTAAAAAACAAGATACGGAGAAGGCCTTAGTAATTGTTCCGTTCTTACTCAATTTACAAATGAAATCTCTCTCTACACTTGCGAAAAATCTGCAAGTATACGAAATTGTATACAAGTATAAAGTAATAAGTAGAGTATCATTTCCAAAAGAGTGTATTAATTTAGTTAAGTATCAAAATCAGTTAACTTTAATTTATTTGAACAAACAAAAATAAAACAGAAAAATTTATAAACAAATTATAAATGAAAATATAAGTAAGTATATAAATAAATGACTACTCAAATAAATAAACCACTAGGGCATTCAATTTCACCAAAACTAATCATATTCGAAATTACCTTAGTTTAATTAGTCAAACTTTACTCGTATGCTAACAGAGAGTTTTTTAAATTAATTATTAATCTTTCTCAAGCATTAACATTATATTCCGGTAAGCAAATTCTACACATTTTTGTGAAAATTCTAAACTAACCAAAATTCATTAAAAACAAGAAATTCATAAAGCTGCACAAGTTTCATAGATATCTCTACCTTATGATAATTTCATGTTATTTCAATCATGGTTTAGATTTGATTATCACTTCTTAGTCCCAAATCAAATCACAAACCATTTAATTACTAGCCAAATAATCACAAGCATTAAGAACAATTGAAACACTCATCATATTAATAAATAAACCTTGCATTAATTAAAACTAGAATAAAAATTTGAACAACCATAATCTGGCTACGTCATTCCTGGAAAACACAAATCAAAACATAATTTAAAATAAGTATATTGGTTTTGGCATAATTAAAGAACAAAAAAAAAAAGAAATAGAAAACTAGAAAATAACCAGAGTGGAGTGTTACAAGTCTCCAGGGTTCTTCTACTAGATCTTCTCCTTCTTCTAAGTGTAGCCTCCAAAAATTTTTTCTCCAATAATAAAAACCTAAACCTAAACTTAAAAAGATTTTTTCTTTTTTTCTCCTCAGGTGCAAAGCAACCTTCATGTAATGACCCGGCTTCTTGAGCTACTACTTAAATTACTTAAACTTTAATTCATAATCTTAAACTTACTTCCTAGTAAGAAAATAAAGAGTAAATTTTTTTTACAAACATACTTGAAAACCATTGTAACTTTTGTTGTAATATAATTAGAAACATAAGTCTCATACTTTAATATATATAGAGTTTTTTTTTTTTTCAATACAACCGAAATCAAATATAGCGGTATCCCTCCCACAAGCCTCTACAAATTTCTACAATCTTCTACGATTATCCAAATTTTTTATTCAGTATGATTCCTATGCTACATTATATACGGTGTAATTCCTTTAAAGTATTTTCTATTGTAGAATTTGTTGCAACATATTCTTCAATAGTTTTGCTTTCTAGCTTATATTTTCCTCATTCATCATCTAACTTTCATCTTAAAAGCACTAACCATTTACTTTATATATATTTGTCCAAAAATTTAGACTTAACAAATTGTGACATTAAAATTGCTTTTTAAGTATTATAACAAACTTTTGAACATAACCTTTATCTCATAAAATTTAAACATAAATTGCTTATAATAACTCTTAAATATTGCATAATGCACTAGAAGTTTCTTAGGTGCTTCAGTTCCCTGTGAAAAGCTTTCTTATTGCAGCTCCCTTTGGCTGTTTATAGCCTCTTTCTATACCGTCAACAGGAGAAAGAAGGAAGGTTTTGGGGACTCCCTGATGCACATGCCACATGGCGGATTTCAATTGGCTAGAGTGAAGGAGTTGGCATCAACGAATACGCTAGAGTTGAATGGCGCACAGAAGCTTACCGGGAGCGCGAAGCATTAGATCTTGCATTGGCCGAGGCTGCTAACATGATGGTCTCCACCTGCTTTACTTGCCTCATGCCTGGAGTGGATTGCACGCCGGGGGTGGACGGATGATGGGAACGTATCAACGGCGTGGATCGCGTGTTTTGGCACCCGACAGTGGTTCTTGATTGGGGTCAATCCAATTTTCTTTTTATTTTTTTCCCTCTAAATCAATTCCAAAATACCAATTTTCCATTTTCACTTAATTTATCTACACCAATGAGGAAAAATAATATTTAAAAAGGGAAACTAAAATAAAAAAAAAAAAGCAATTAAAAGATCTAAAAACTCACAAAAATATTAAGTTGAAAATATCAAAATTACTAGTATAAAACTAGCTCATCAAATGGCTCCAACTTAACATTTTGCTCATCCTTAAGCAAAACAAATAATAGATAAAAAAACCCTAAAGAAAAATCCTAAAAATGAGTGACACTTCAATTTGACACACAAAATATATCCCAAAGATTTTTACATAAATTTTAGCTTAAGGAAAATTTCTAAACATTATAAATGAGCAGAATTTCAGTTCAAATGCCAGCCTCATCTTACTTAAGATCCTTTAAGTGCGTGTATGAATAGCAATCACTCACAACTCAAATCATTTTATGCAAATAAGTGAATTATGGTGGATCTTTAAATAAAATTTGTGAACTTCATAGGCCTGCATTTTATATCGCTCTTCACTAGTGTAGACTAACACAATATCAAGTATTATTAGGACTTAATTAAGTTTGTAATGTGTGGCTTAGGTAATAGTAGGACATAGGATATAATGTGGCTCAATTCACCTACAAGCACACACTCATTCAAAGATGTTTGTAGAGCTTCCTCAACACTAAAAGTAACTCCTCCAACCTTGATTTCAACTTTCTTTTTTCAACCATTTTTTCCTATGTTTTTTCTCTTTTCTCTTTGTTTTCTTTTTTCTTTTGAATTGATATACCCCAAATTTATTTCTTTTCTATTATGAATAAAGGATGCAGCAAACATTTTTCTTGTCATTTTTTATTTTTGTCTTTTTTTTTATTTTTTTTATTTTTATATATCTCTCTTGTTTTAACAAGTAACCCCTTCATAATACTACCCTTCCTCTTTTATCTTAGCATAGCTCAAAATATGTTCCGGAATGATCAACATACTTATAGATGAGGTATACAATGATAGATATCATTCAAAGGTTAGGATGAAATAACATGGGGTTAACAAAATAAAAAGCATAATTAGGCTTAATTAGGTATAAAAGGAATAACCAATGTCAAAGGTAAGCTTGAAAGAACCAAATGGTACAAAAATGGCCTAAATCATCTCCTTAATATAATTCAACCTAAGATTTCATTTTAAGTGATAATCAAACAGATTCTAGAGTTCAATGAGATCATAAAATTACTTCTTTCATATAAAGTTTCTTTAAAAAAGCAAAACGACTAAGTGATTATGGTTTTGTCTAAAAAGTGTTCAAAGAATCATAAAAAAGATAAAAACTAATACAAGAATGACGCTTACACTCAAAAACAAAATTTATCAATTTTCAAGAGCTATATTCTATTCAATCTAGTTCTTATCATTGGCTTCTAATCGTCAAACTTAATCATCCTCAAAAACAAAACCAAAACCATTTTTTTTATTTTTTTAATCCCAAGGTAAACAATTCCTAAGAAAAACATAACAAAACAAAGCTCCTAACCCTAAACTTAAAATTAACATCGTCTTTAATGTTAACAAAAAGAAACAGTAAGTATGAAGAAAACTTCTTTGAATATTTGATCATTTTGGGCAATTTTTTTCGAATGCCATGGCATCCACTCCAAGATTGTCAAAAAAGATGTGAAAATTCTGATCGTCGATCTCTAAACTTACTCAAAGACCTAAATAATGACCAAAAACAAAACCAAAAATAACTTAAGAACTAAAATAACCAAAAAATAACAAAAACAAAAACAAACTAGAAATAAAATTTAAAAACTTTGGGTTGCCTCCTAAGAAACAAGTGCTTGTCAAAGAGTGCTTTCGCTTATAATAAGTGTCAAACAACACCACATATATGTCTTGGTTGTAGAAGCTCTCAAGCTTGGCAAGATTTGGAAGAATTTGGCATATTTACAAACAAGGTAATTTTTCAAATGATGTACTTTTAACAGGAACTTCATTCTAGGCTCAATCTTGAAAAGTGTAAAATATGAAGATGGTGATGTTCGTGGACAATAAGGATTGGTTCGTGATCTATATGGTAGAACTATTAATACCCTCAAATTAATGGTCTTAAGTGCTTTTACATCCTCCAACGACCCTGGTGGTTCCTCCTCATGTAGGAATTCCTCTACTAATCATTCTATTTGCTCGTCACTCTCCACTTGACCATCCATTACCATGTTTGTGATTTGGTCTTTATGGAATTCATGATTTTGGATGGAATATTAATAAAAATTGGAAAATTTAACAGAAAATTCCTTTTGTTAGAACTTTTAATAAAAATTGGTGCATAATACAGGAGTATTTTGGTAACTCTATCATGTATAAAGCTAATTATAATTCAAAAGTCAATGTAATTCAATAATTTTATTTGTTAAAATATAAATTAAAAAACCTTAACTTTTGTAAACAAATAATCTCTTATTTCACTTTCATATGAGTGCACCGAGATAAGCTGATAGTTTGATGATTAACTAAACTATTCAATAATTCCCATTATTTGTATGATATTGTGTTGTTTATGCTCAAAATCATAGTTTAAGTAGTTTTCTTGTTAATATTTCATAGATCGATGGGAATAATTGTTATGTTTTAAAGTTTTGAGGGTATTACAAGAGCTATAGTTAAGGAAAAATTTTTGTAATTTATCCAATGATATAAATTTGGTATTTTCTAATTACATAACAAATTCAACATTTAATTGGTATTGGTTTTTGTGGAGGGTGCGGACTTCGTGGCTTTTTCCTATTGGCTTGGGTGTTGACTGACAGGAGCTAAAGTTGTGTTGCAGTTAAATGAGCTATTTAAGCTTGCCTTGTGATGGCCCCACTAGGTTATGGCTAAATCCAAGTACCCCAAGGATGGTCAAGTCTAAGGATGAGACCCTTTGCAATTTCAGATTCATTGAAGACAAAAACTTTACCAAAGAGAGGATCTCCAAGTATGTGAGTGGTGTGGCAGAGGAATGTGAATAGTTATGAGGGCATTTCCCTATGCCCTTAATGATGGGGATATGCCCATTTGGTCAAGGTGTAATATTTTGATGAAATGATGAGGGTTTTGGTTCCACCGGTGAAATGACTTCCTAAGAAAAGGTTCTGACAGGTAGATGACTTCCTAGGAGGATAATAGTTTTTGAGAGATGGAATGGTAGAATAGCCTCAATGGGTGGGGAAATTTACACTTCAAGAAAGAAATTTTAGAGAGAGAAAAGGTGGTGAGACCTTAATGGTGGACTTTATTTTTCTTGGCTATGGACTTCCCTTAAGCTATGAAAGGTTGTAATTTGGAGCAGATTTCATGGCATTTTTACATTCAAGAGAAGTGGTGTATTGGGTTTTGAGCACCTATAATGGTTGCCAGAAAGTATGGAGTTCTAAGTTTTCTGACAAAGGAAGGGGGTGATTTGGGTCTTGGTAGTACTCTTCCCGAGTAGCTTGAGGTTAGTAATGAAATTTGTGGGAGCTTTGAGGTGGTTTAGAGGCAAATTTAGGTGGTTGTGTGGTGGTTAAATCTTAATGAGGGTGGTGGCAATGGAATTTTACGATGGAAGGAAGGTGGAGATGGAAAAAGAGAAGGGTGGTTATAAAGCTTCACTTAGCTTGGCTTTGGTGGTCTAAGTAGAATAGGTAGCATTGGTTGCATTTGTGGCGTTAGCCTCCTCTAAATTTGGTGAAGAGAGGTATTTATAGGGAAAGGAGTTCTAGATTGGTTAGGAGTCTTCCTCTTCGGGTGTCTAGTTGAGGAAAGTTTTAGGTCTGGTTTTGTAGGAGTAATCATAAATAACAGCTTCCCATGGTAAAAGGTTTTCCCTCCAAGTTTGAATTTTGGGTTTTGGAGTGGGATCAGGTTGTCAAGAGCCTTAATGGCCAGTTGGCCTAAGATTGCCACTTCAGGTGGCCAGCTGTGGGGGCATCTAAACTGCAGGAGCCTTGCCTTGCCATTTTCGACAAAGGTTAAGCCTTGGGGTTAGGTTTCCCTTTTAGCCCACCCCTAATTGAAGGAAATTTGTCTCTTACAGTAGTGATCACATCACTCTATGATTGGGTTTCCTCGAGTGAACTTCTAAGTTGACTTCGCAGGTGACTTGGTGCGTCAAGTGTAATGCACCAGGTGGGCCAAAAAATGGACTTTTCCTAACATTAGGCTAAGGCTTTTGGGATAGGCATTTTGGCTATGTTTACTCTAAATTTCTCAATTAGAATAAAAACCTCCCAAGTGGGTTGAAAGTCTAATTAGACCCAATAAAATGGGCCCATTTTCAAATTATTTATATTTATAATTAAAAGTTATAACATATGATAGTGACAAACGATAGCTTTAACATATGAAATAGCATTATTTATTAAAGCACAACTGAAAATAAGAAATCAAAGATCACAATAAATTAGCATTTGTGTTAGAGATGGCCTTAGTCTTCTATTTTCTTTTTACCCATCACACAACCACATACAAACTCACTCTCTTTCTCATCGGCCTGCCTTTCCATACACCCTCCATCTCTCTTATCATTGGCTTCTCCATGCTTGTCGACCAGTTTTTTTAGGAGGGACGTGGTGAAACAAAAATTTAATCTAATATTACAATACATCTATATATCTTTGAATTTTGTTACTATTTTTCCGCCCTCATATTATCTATTTTATTTTGTTGTTCTTCTTTCAAATAAACTAAATTTAAATAGAATTTAATTCATTTTTTAAAATTTAGAGTCCCAAAAAAGCTATAAGTTTACATGGTAGTATGATTAATTTTTGGTATGAATAGCACCTGTGGTTTTTTCCCATAAAGGTTTTTGGTCATGCTAAACAACCCCATTGTTGTGTTCATCTTTTCAAATTATGTACTATTTGTTTATACAACTTTTATATTTGGTTATTGTTTACACGGAGTACCGTTAATATGTTCAGTGCATATAGAACATTGTTGTTTTGTCCGTCAGGTCCTAACAAGTGGTATTAAAGCAAGACATCGTATCTACAATAAGATCTCGGGATCAAGACCATATGGACGAACTACATAGAGGAAGTTCTATTATCAGGCCTCCTCTTCTTGATGGCACAAACTCCTCTTCTTGGAAGCCATGTATGAGAGCCGTTTTGAGCTTACTTGACAAATGAGTCTGGAGGAGTGTTGAAGTTAGAGGGATGCCACCAAAAACTAAGAAAAATGAAGTCTTTGTTCCTAAGGATTCAAAGAATTTGTATTCAACTAAGAGTGATCTAGCTAGTTGGATTTATAAAGGTTTGAATGTACTTTTAATGTTGTTATTACTAACCAATTTAAATTAATTTCCTCTCATATAGAAGCTAAGACAGCATGGAAGAAATTAGAAGTGGCTATGGGTGAGCGCCTGGAGTAAAAGATCAAAACTCCAAATGTAGGCTTCTGAATTTGATCGAATTATGATGAAGGAAGACGAAATGTTTTCTGGTTTTTACTCTAAATTTTGCAATATTATTAACTCATCATTTTTATTGGGTGAAATTTACATAGATGTAAAAAATTTTGCAAAATATTCTAAGATCTCTACCTGAGAGATTATATGCTAAGATTACTACAATTGTAGAACATCAGGACTTAGACAAGATGATGGTTGAAGAACTCGTTGGGTCATTAGAAACCTATGAGATGAGGCTCAAAAAGAAAGAAAAAGTCCGATGCATAGCATTTATGGCAGAAAAAGAAAAGAAAGATGAACTCTCTGACATTGACCTTCCAAATGATAAAAGCTTTCAAAAATCTTTAAAGGACAATTTCTGCAGTAGAAACAGTAAGAAATTTTCTGGGTTGTAGAGACGAAACCAAGGAAATAGGATTCATGGGAACAGCAGCAAAGAAACAAGCACTGACAAGAATAAAGGCATACAGTGTAATGAATATGAAGGGTATAGTCATATTGCTGTTGACTGTGCCAACACTAGAGCAAAGAAGAGAAACAACAGCCAAGGCATGGCTGTTACTTGGAGTGATGAAGAGGAAGAATCTCATGATGAAGTTGTCAACAATTTCCGTGTTTCTATTGGCAGAACCAATATCGATATTGATGATAGAGACAAATTTGAAGATGATGAAGTAAACTCCTTTGATGAACTCTAAGAGGCCTATGACAAGCTCTATGCCTCGTGGGAAAATGTGCTTGTAAAGAACAAAATTCTAGAAGAGAAGATCACATGCTTATAGTTGGAGAAGAAAGGGCTGGGCAATGGCAACGACTCTATGGATAACAAAAAGCATGGAGTTTGTCATCCAATGAGGCTCAACCAATAACACTATGAAACTTGGTTAAGTACTCATCCTTGGAAAACCTCATAACAAAAAGCATGGTTTGGGTTACACCAAAGATAGAGTGCAAATAAAGGAAGATAGTGTTTGTCAACACAAAACAAGCTAAACCTCTACGGTTAAAAAAGAGACACTACTTGATCCAAAACATAGATAACTGACATTGTAGTCTTTTCAACAATTGTGCACGTAGACTACTCTTCAAAAATACCATGTGCACATTTGACAAACTCCTCACTTCATACCCCAATCATCCAGCAAGCCGAATGTATAGAGGATGACTCATTGTTGTTGTGCAATAGACATGTAGTAAACCCACTAAGGAGACAAGTAAGAAATTTAGGTATGTCTCAAAGAACCATTCCAATGTGTCATCATATTATGGTGTAAAGGGACACATTAGAACTAGTTGCTTTCAGCTTTTGAAATTGAATCAAAATAGAGGTGTTAAAATTGTTGATGAAAACAAATTGAGAAATTCTAAGGCTAAAAATAAGAAAGCTTTGGGAATATTAAGAGAGTTTGGGCTATGAAAGATAAATATGTTAATTTTAGCATCATCCTTAAAGCTTTCTCATCTAGAAATTGCTATGATAATAGTTGTACTGAGGGCACATTTACGTTAAGAAAGGGTAGGAGGTTAACACTGCATAGTTTGAACGCCTTAGGAATTCGCTTGGTGTTTGCACACTCAACCGATTGAGTGTTAGAAAAGGAAAAACAATATATTGTACTTGTCATGGATCTAAGTTGGATTTTTCCTTATTTCTTCTAAGTATGCTGATAGCTCTTAAATTTCAAAGCTATTCATACAACATGTGTTTGTTTTAATTGTTCTTGTGTTTCTTTTGTGTACCTTGAGAAAATTTGTGTTGATATTGTTTTGTGTAATCAAACAAAAAAGTGTTTTATCTTTACTAAAGACAAGAACACAACTTGATGACCTGTAGCAACTTTTTAGATGGTGGGATGATTCTCAAGCCGAAGCCACAGGACATGCATCATAAGAGAAGGGTTACCAAGTCTTGTACTATAGCATCCTAGGATATATATGTAGCTATAACCACCGGTTTGAAAGTGGAAGCTGAGAGTGCAAAAGAAAAAGACAAAGAGATGTGTAAAAGCAAAAAAATTAAAAATAAAAAGAGACACAACAATCACCAAACTATTCTCACGCAATGTGAAAATAACAAAATGTGCCTACAGTGAGAAATATTTGAAGTATAGAAAAAGAGGCAAAGAAAGAGCAAAATGAAATGGGGGAGCTTGAATTCCCAAGAGAGAAGATAATTTTTACAGTCCAGGGAAAAAAAAAGGTATGAGAAA
Source organism: Artocarpus heterophyllus (assembly GCA_025403435.1). Classification (NCBI taxonomy): domain Eukaryota; kingdom Viridiplantae; phylum Streptophyta; class Magnoliopsida; order Rosales; family Moraceae; genus Artocarpus; species Artocarpus heterophyllus. The sequence continues at coordinate 13,251,616 of CM046346.1, forward strand.
AGGTGAAGAAAATATTAATCAAGCCAACACTTCACACATGTTTTGTTGAAATTCACTTGAGGATCATTCTCCTTGGCTAGAGAACCATGCTGGTTTGAAATATCAAGGTATGTTTCTATTCTTGAAAAATTATCTAAATGCCTTCAATCTGTGAGTCATGTCAATGATGTCATTTTATTCTCTCTCACACACATTTGAAAGAGCATAAGTTAAATTGTTTCAAATTCATGTTGAATGATAAAGTGAAGTGTTTCTATACAGTTATATTATTCAAGTTAAATCTGGAAAAATATTCTTGTTTTATGACGGTGTTTTTTAGTGGTTTATTTATGAAAACATTCACCAGTTGTCTGTATAGTCCATGCCTGACATTCTATGCACATACTATTAGGATTTGTACCCTAAAGAATAAATACTTTAGGTGTATTTATGACAATTTTTGGTGAAATAAATAATAATGTGAATATTACATATATTAATAATGATCCTCATATTGCTATCATATCAATGATTATATATTAGCAAACATGTGATATGTGACTATTAGAACTAAATCTTGGAATTAGGCATATATAGAGTTTATATATGGAAAGATCTAATTCGAAGATTTATAGTCTAAATTGCATAGTTTGTAGTCTATGGAGCTGGGTACTTCATAATGGGGGTCTACGTCTAATTGGGGAGGTGGCTTATCTTAGTTGTTAGAGTAGATTGACTCAATAGCAGACACATTGGTATGGTAGGCCTAATGGTAATCGCACACTAGACTAGACCTAAAGTTAAATTGATTTAGTAATAATTCTATTTAACTTAAATCAATTCTCTTTGATAATCTTTTATGCGTCGTCTTAATCCAGAAGTGGATTTATGACTCTATGTTGTAGGTTGTAACTTTTGATATGCCAAATGCAGGAGTTTTGATAAACAAAGGCTCCATTGTTGATATGTTGGAGATACAACCTACATTCAATGAGAGCATAATCCACAAATATGGAATCTATAGCTCTTTAACAAAGAGTCAATGTTATCATTTCAAAGGCATTTTTTGGGTATTAGAGAATATACTGAGGCCTTAGTCATCTAGATATATATGGTAATTAGATGATGTTCCTTTTGTATGTATTATAAAAGGAAAGAATTTCCTTGTGGTAGAATAATGGAACTTTGAGATAAAATAATTGAAAAATAAAACAGAACTAAGTCCTTCATCCGATTATGGATAACCTGTGGACACATAATATGGGAGGTCATGGACAAGGCTAATATATCAGAAGTCTCATACTATGGTATATTAGCAAGAGTGTAGATTTAAGTCTTTAATAGAGTGACACTGAAGTTAAGAATTAAACAGATAATTAATTAGGGATTAATTTATTTGTTATTATTGGAGCTTGATAATAACTCATAAATTCCTTTATGACAGATCAGACAAATATAGATTAACATGGGTAGATAGAAGTACATGCGAGTCCAGTTGTTGGGCCAGACAAGAGATGTGGGCCTCAGTCCGGTTAGACTGTTAGTGGGTGCAGGCCCACTCGGGGATAATGCCTATGTCTACATTATCTAGAAGAATTAATTATTTAATTAATTCTGGAAATAAATTATTCAAATTGGTAATTAGAATTTTGAATAGTTAATTATTTAAATTTTGTATTTGAATAATTAATTAAAATCCTAGTTGAATTGAATTATGAATAATGGTTAATTATTCACAATTATTTAAATCAGATAATTATCTTGGATAATGAAATTCTAATTTAACTAAATTGTTTGAATTGGAGTTATCCTAAATGTTGCAAATAATTACAAATCCCTACACTGTTGGTTGAAATTTAAGTGATGATCCTCTTGAAGTCTATTAGGATTAAGAGAGAGAAACTTTATCTCCTAATCCTGATAGACTATGACTCCTTCTACTACTTCTATAAATAGAGGTCTTCAATTTTTATTTGTTTTTAGACTGCCTAAGTGTAAATTAGAGAGGAGAACTTGGATTACTCATATTTAGTAATCTTAGTTCTTTTGCACTTAAGTGGTTGGAAGGAGTTCAGTTGTAGTGGAGATTTGCTAAGTTGTGCCCACACACACACAACGATTTGAAGGAAGAGAATAGTATTAAACATCTGATGATAAAGATACATTCTAGAAGAAATTTTCGGTCAAAGGTGCTATTTTCGGTCTTCAACTGGTACGTTACATTAGATTTAATTTATTGTTTTTAGCATCATGAGTAAGTTTCCTGGATGTTTCATGAAAAATTTTAAAATTTTGTTGCGTTACCAAACCAATTTTTCCAATACACACTACACTCACAATGACATTGTTCCTTCTTTGATGAATATTGTTCTATTATGCGATGATTGTTTTGTTCACACACCATACTTGTCCACTCATTCTATGTTTTTCTTGTTCTATTGTCGACACATTTGCTTACCAACAAGCATTTTTACTCATGCTCTTACTATTTATTCTATTGAAACATGCACTCTATAATGTTTGTTCTCAGCCTTATTCACAAATTCATTTGTTCTTATGCACACATTTGTTCATACACTTAACTGTTTCTTGGTCGGTATATGGCCTAAAAATGAAATTTGCAGTTTTGATTGTCAATGAAATATGTGCTATGATTTTGAGTTGCATCTTTCAATTTTTTTCTTTGTGTTTCTTACCTTATCAATGTTCAAGTTTTGCAATTCTTTAGAAGTAACAATTGAGGGGGAGATGTCACCTCCATAGACATATCAATGACATGATCGTTAAAAGGAAGTACATCATTTTGAGGGGGAAGAAGAAACACTGTCTGTAGCCATGAAGCTCATAGATCATACAATATTGAGAGCCGGCCCGCTGCGGCCTCAGACTAGAGAAAGCTTACATTTAGCTTACAGTTTCGATAGTTGATAGTTTCATTATTCATTTGCTTTGTGACGATAGTTGTTGGTCCTCCTTATATCAAAAAGAGGGAGAAAAGGTAAAACTTGTTTGTTTTGCAATACTACATTGTTTGGCTAACTCTTTTTGCAAGCAAGTTTAATCTTGTGTTTTGGATTTTATGGATGATTTGGATATTTGTTTTGCAGGTGCTAGTGATACATGATTTTTGATAATAAGATGTCAAAAGGGAAGATTGTTGGAATTTTTAATCCTATTTTTGTGTTGTTATCTATTAGAAACAATATGTATAATTTTGTGGTGATATTAGGAATTAAATGTTGAATATTTATGGATCCTTTTTATCGAATTTTCCAATTGTTTTTATTAATAGTGATGAGTTTTGACTTTCAAGAATAAGAAACTGCTTGTTTTGGTTGGTATCTTTTTGTGAAAAGTTTTATAAGTAATATTGGGTGTTTCTTTGATTTATTCAGTTTATTTGATTGAGATTTTCCCAATAAATTTTAGAATAAAATCTAAGCAAAAGTGGAACTGATTGAAATAACTTTCCTATTTTGTTTTGAGGTTCTATTTTCCGAGTGCAAAAAACGTCCATCTATCTGCACGGTCAAAGCGCATAGACATCTGTCAAGATAGCTTTCGACACAGTCGATTCAAACTTTTTTGATTTGTTTCAAAGTGAAGATTTGACAGGTAGGATCTAAATTTCATTTTCATTTCAAGCAGATTCGACCCTAAATTAGGAGAACAAATCTGGACACTTTTTAGGACTACGCTTTGCCTATTTAAAAGGATCATATATTGTGATTCAAAGATAGAGCTTCATTGTGAGAGCTGAGTGAGAAACCTTTGTGTTTTAGACTTCAATACATTGCTCTCATCCCTGTGTTACCTTAGGGCATTCGTTCCAATCTAGAAGGTCTAAAGAGGTTGAAAATAGCACTCAGTTGGAATATTCCCATGTGACATGACCTTTACATATTAGTTGTTTAGTGATGAGCGTCTCGAAATATTAGACGGTTAAGATATAGTAGTTGCACCACACATGAGTGTACTTGTTTGTAATTTATTTATGATTAATTAGGAATGTAATTATGATTTTAGATTATTTCCTAAACTTCTGTTTTTAAGGGCTTACATAAAATTTGATTTTAGGACAAAACGCTTGGACACACTTCTATGCAATAAAAAATCACTCTAATTTATAAATCAGGTAGTATGGTGAATCTAGATTTACAAAACAACATTTTGGCCCCCTGTTTGAATGATTTTTTTAAGTCAAGATTGAAAATAACGCTCATTTGCATCATTTACGCCTGACTTATCTATTACATCTTAATTGTGCATTGACGCTTATATCAATACATCAGAGAGTTAAGACATGGCTGTCGCGCATGTTGCGCTAATGTTCTCCCTTGTAACTTATTCAAGAGTAATTGGGAATGTAATTTGATTTGGGATTCTTTCACAAAGTGATTGTAGAAAATTTCAATTAAGAAGGAATACGTTTGGAATTCATGAGAAGAAAATTGGGAAAATATCAAAAGGAAGTTTGCTATTTTGGATGGTTCATTATTTCTTCGTAATGTTTTTGGTACTTTTGAGGCTTTTTTTTAAAAAAAATTTATAAGATGTGATTTATTTCTTTTCATGCTATTTTTATAAAAATAAATAAGTATTGTAAATTGTAAATGCAAAAGAAGATAAAGATACAAAATCATACATCAAAACGTAAGCCTCAACTTACTATTTTAAAAATAAATTAAACAAATACTCGCGTCATGCACGAGTATACTACTCGTTTATAACTGATTGTATATTTAATTAGGAATGTCTTTTTTTTAATATCAATTATGTGTGAATGTCATTATTTGATGTTGTATCACATGTATGTCTTAGATCTCATTATCTCAGTTGTTTCTCTCATAATATTACGTATCCTCTCCCCATACTTAGTTGTGGAGCCATAAGTTATTGCCAATGGGGCACTATTTAAAAATTGTTGATACTTTTTGTTGTATACAAACATAGTTATATATTTTGATTATTAAACGAAGATGTAAATCATTATTTTTTTAAGAAAATTGGGGCATAATGATACATTTCAATTTTTTAGCAACAGAACAACTATAATATTTCATATAAAACAAGAACAACTAAGATTTTTTTAACATTTTATAGGAAACATCAATACTTCAAAAGTTGGGTAGGGATACATGCCTTCATTGCTAATAGTTCTCGTTTTATCATGCCCCAGACTAAGGTGAAGACGTGGCGGTTTGAACAAGGTTAATTAAATAAATATAAATTTAATTTCTAGGTATTTTTTAATTTTAGAACTTTTGCAGAAAATTTATAAGATAATCGGGTGAAATATAAATAGAAAATGACATTAACGATTAAATATATTATAAAAAGGAAATTATTGAATTAACCTTAAATTTATGTAGAACTTAGAATCTGCTAAATACTGTCTGGTTCCACTAGCCCACACAGAGTGCATACATAATGCAGACATAAAAGGAAATATGCAACCAAACCATAGTCCAACAAAACATAATCAAAGAGCATGATTAAAGTCTAGAGAATAATAAAACAGATAACAAAACAACTCACGAACACTACAAGTAAGTGAGCAACAATCTACTCTATTGCGTACTACGAACCACCTGAAGGGGAAAAGTAAAAAGTAGAAATCATGAATGAAAGGCTCAGTAGGACTTAATTTTGAACAACATTTACACGGCTAAAATAGAGAATTATAAAACATAACAAGAGGACAAAATTAAAATTTAAGGTGAGTTATATGTGAAGACATAAACTTAAATTTTGAGAGTCCTTACCATCAGCGTCATATGATTTACTTCAAATCATACATTAGTACTTACCGTGTACAAAGCCTAATATAATCACCACCGTAGTGGCCTGAACTGGGTTTCAAGAGCTACCCTCTATGTCACCCTTTGTACGACTTGATCTCTCTATATGGTATCATGTACTTAAAACTCAACCAACCAGGGTCTTAAATTGATTGACATTTAAAAAAAACTGTTTAAACATCATATCTCACTCAGGGAGTGCTAATATCGAGGTACCAATATTTATTTGGAATCATTTTCCTTATGTATATGTTTTCAAAAACACTTGAAAATTTTTAAATGCAAGTCAATCCTTAAAACACTTAAGATCATAGATTGTGACCAAATATCTATTAAAATCATGGCTAACAAGTAAAAGAGTTTAGAGTCCTACCTCGATCACTAGTATTGAACACGTCTACACTGCAATCTTATTCCGTCATATGTTATCTCCAAGGGACAACAAGCGACCTTAGATGCAGACTTAACTTATTAATACGAAAACTTAGACATAATACATTAATATGTGATCTCATGGTTCCTTGGTGTGCCATTAAGATATAAAACTCACATTTATGCATAAGATAATTGATTACTCTTTAAAGCATCTACATAGTGATTTTTGATCAAAAGACAAGTGAAAACACATCAATTTGGGACAAAAGGGATTGAGGTGGTCAAAACTGGGTATTCTGCTATAGTACAGTCGACCCCCAATAGACTACTGGTGGTCGACCCGTGTCTCGCGATTGCACGGTCAACCGCGTTGCACATACCACAGCAGACCGCACCCTTGGGACTAGAATGCTTTATTTCGAGTGTTTGATCTCAATCCGAACTTAAACACTTCAAAATCACTTTCAATGCATTCAAAACATATTTAAAGGGATCATGAACATCATATGAATCATATACACTTAGTTTGGTATACATGCAACTTAGTTTCATCATTTTAGGCAATTTTCATCAATATTCCGAAAATGAGTAAAATAAATGTAAAAATAATTCTAATTTATTTTTAACTCAAATAAAAACTTGAATCTTGTTTGTAATTATCCTACCATCTTAGATAAAACACTATTTGTGATTACTAAGCCTCGGATTACTACATGCAACTCATTTTTCATGGTAAATTTATTAAAAACGAAGATGTCCAAAAAGTGTAAAAATACTCAGACACAAAAACATGAATTTAAACACAAAATTAGAGATAAAACTTCTTAGATGAAAGCTTGAATCATTTTGAGTATATCTAACCTCTGATGAGTTCGTACAAATTTGGTGGCTTCACAATTGATTTTTGGCTTCTGGTTTGCTTCTTAAAATGGGTTCTTTGGTTTAAGTTTTTGAAATAAAATGAGAGGGAAAGAGAGAGTGTGACTTGAAAGAGAGGAAGAGATGGAGGAGTGAAGTCCTCAATTGTTTCCGACTCTTATTCAAAAGCCCCAAGGATCGTTTGGCTCAAAGCCATGGGTGATTTGCTGGTTTCTAGAATGTGAGTTTCAAGGTACAAACTTCACATGCTTTAGTCTGAACAAGGCGATGGGGACCTGTTAGGAATTTTGAAAATTTTTGGCTCTGATTCTTAAATAAATAAATTGAAGAGAATGAGTAGGATTTAAATAAAACTGATTTAAGTAAATTATATAACATATTAGGATTTTAAAACGATTTGTTAATCGCCGAAAATAAAAGAAAATAAATAAGAATACTAATAATTATAAAAAGGAGTTTTACAAAAACGATTAATTAAAAATAAATTTTCAATGATGCATACTAGTTTACCAATTTGCATACTAATTATGTTTAATTCAATTAGGGACATTACAGGTTTGATATTATAAGAAATCTATGTAACCTATGTCTTCTTTATTAAACTCTACTTATATGATTCTTAGCATATAAATAGGGTTATGAGATATGACTTTGAGCAAATATCTCTACTTGTGTGCTTCGCTTTGCACGTTAAAATAAGAAAAAAAAAGTAAAATAATAATAGAAAACAACAACAACAACAACCAAATACATCAACCAGACTTTGAGCTCTTGTGAATAAGCCAAACACACTGCTCTACAATGAAAAATCACACCAATCAATTGTTGGGGAAAACACATTTCTACACTCACACAGTAGACCAAAATAATAAAATGAAACAAAATTAACACAGAAACAAGAAAAACAGAAATTTTTATGGTTTAGCAAAATTGTCTACGTCCACAAAAGAGGAGAAGAAATTCATTAACAATTTTAAGATTACATACTCAACAATCTTTTTTAGGATTCCTCTCTACACAAAGCCCCTTACACCCTTTACCTCTCTCTTTTCTTATTTTTCTCACTTCTCTCAAAAAAAGAGGCACACTTTCTTTCCTCTTTACACAGAACCCTATACAAAATGATTTATATAGAGACTCTTATTGCACGACAATTTTAACCTTAGCTCAAACTCACAAAATAGTAACTTGCTCAATTTGAGTCATACCTAACATTAATAGGGTAGGCAATAAGGTTACTCTAGCTGAAAAAAACAACATTTTGGCCTATTGTTTTAGTGAGTAATGTTTTTTTATTATTCAGGATTGAAAATAACGCTCACTTGCATCATTTGTGTGTGACTCATCTGTTACATTCAGTTGTCTATTAACACTAATCTTAATACATTTGACAGTTAACACATGATAGGCACGTCATGTGTGAATGTATTCGTTTGTAACATATTCAAGATTAATTAGGAATGTAATATCATTTTTTAAACTTCTATAAAGTAATTATTGAAAATTCGAATTAATTAAGGAGGAACACATTGAAATTATAAGCAAATTTAGGATAACATTGAAAGGAATTTTGCTATTTTGGCTGGTTCATTAATTCTTCATGATTTAGAATTTTAGTACTTTTGAGGGTTTTTAAAAAAAAAACATAAGAAATAATTTAAATTGTTTGCTATTTTGTAAAACTAAAAAAGTGCAGAAATTTGTAAATGAAAAAGAAATTCAAATATATCAAAACGTAAATCCACATTTTTATAAACAATTTAACAATAGTGGCGTCATGCGCGAGTATATACTCGTTTATAACTGATTCCATATTTAATCAGGAATATGTTAATCCATTCTGGATTCTTATGCTAACTTCATTTTTAAGAGAATTGCAAAAGAAGTTCCATTTTGTTGTAAATCAATTATGAGTGAATGCCATGATTTGGTATTCCATTATATGCATGACCTCATTAGAATCTCATCACCTCTCAATTATTCCTCTTACACTATTATATATTCTCTTCTCATGATTGTGCTTCAATATGTAACTTACTTTTTTTTTTTCCTTTTTACCTCCGTTTAGATATCTTTGCATATAAATAATGGTGATGAGATATTCCTTTTGTAACACCCGCCTATTTTTATCTAATGAAACACGTTAAGTTAGTAACGACGTTAATGAAATTTTATTAATAATTTATGTTATAGGTAATGATATATGATGTTAATATCACTAACTTTTTATGTCAAGTTTTATGACAGGTGATGACCGCATGGAATCGTTGTGCTCAAGTGTTCATGATTATTTTAATGTATGTTTAATTATGATGCGGTGATGTATGAATGTTTTAATGTATGGCATTTATCGACTATTCGGCAGGCCGAAATGTCTACCCAAGATCGGCAGGCCGAAGAAAACCATCGGTAGGCCGGACTTGGTGGAATCGGCAGGCCGAAGGGGAAAATCGATAGGCCAAACACGGTTGACAAGCAGTCAGCAGAAATCTCTTCAAATTTATGGCTGAGATAATTACGTTAAATGGGTGATTTATTGTGATTAATTGGCACAATAATGGAATGTTTTATCAGTGAAGGAAATTAAAGGGTTTGACTTCGCATTGATTTGTATTATTTTAAATGGTTTTCTACTTTTAGATGGCAAAATTATGGCAAGTAAGATTAGAGTTTTGACTTTCCATCTTCTCTCTCCCTCCTCCACGGCAATTGCCATCTAATAGTCAGAAAATTCTGATTTAATGGAGGGTAATGAATCTTCATTATACTCATAACGTTAAAAAAAAAAAAAATTAACGTTCTTTTCCGTCAAATATTCACTCTTTTCTCTCTCAGTTCTGAGACATTTTCTCATTTCCTCTCTTCCTTTTCTCTTCTCCACGCATTCCATTTCTTTTCTCTCAAAAATTCTCTGCAAGAAAATTGAAAGAAGAAGTCATATTTTGTTGGTTGAATTCAAGGATTTTAAGAAGAAATTTTCAAGGTAAGTACTTTTCTGGTAATTTTGAAAAGAATTCTTCTCCTCCAATCGTTTGCAATATCTTTCTATAGGTATTGTATTTTTGCCCTGAGTTTTTATTATGATGTTCATGTATGTATTATGTGATGTTTTTCCAAGTTTCATATCATTTCGGTGTTTTTATGAAAAATATGAATTTTTTATCTTCTAACCCCTCGCAGTAAAATATTACTGTTTAACTTTGATGCATGGAAATGTAATGTTTATTCAAGAGGTAAATGAATGATGTTTTTCATGAAGGTTGTCAAAAATGTGCATGTATAATGTATGATGAATGTATTTTATGATAATGAAATAATTTTATGCATAATAATAATATGTTTGTATGAATTTTTAAATTAAAATATATGTATTTTAATTGTTCGAAAACATTTTTTAAGATATTCATGTTTAAAAATGTATGGTTTGTTTTTACATGCTTAAGGTAATTTTTATGATTTAAGGAAAAATCATGATAACATGTTTATGTGATGACAACTTTTATTATGGCTATGAATTATGTTTGTAATATGTGATGAATGTATACATAAATGTTATATGAATGATGTTATATGAATGGATGATATATGAATGGATGGTTTACGCTATGATGTTAAGTATTGATTTTATTGTATTTTAAATGGAATAATGGCATGAACACACAAAGGAACGAGCACTTCGAGACCGCGGCGTCATCACCAAATCACGTTAAGGTTAAGTAAGCATTAGCTTTAAGGTAAGTACATTATCACCTGCAACATGACACCTTTTTCAAGGTTTGATAATATGTTCACAATGGTATTCACGATGATTTTATGGTTATTTTCCTTAAAGGATTTCTTATGAAAGATTTTCATGATTTAAAGTTATGCATGTATGATGATGAAATGTTTTATAACATGAAAATTATATATATATATATATATATATGTATCACCTAATAAGTGTTGCACACCAATGTTATGAAATGAAATGTTATGATGTCATGTTTGGTTTGGGATTAGCTACCCTTCTCCTCTCATGACGGCGCGCCTACAATGATGTTTATGGTGCAACACTTGGGCCCTTAAGATAAAATGGAATAAGTTTTTAAATGGTCAATGCAATGAAAGATATGTTTCTATGAAATTGTGCTTAAGGCACTGTTATGATATGATGACAATGATGATGATGATGTTTATGTAATGTTTTAAATTGTGAGAATTATATGTACTTACTAAGCATTAGCTTAATCATGTTTTATGTCATGTTGCAGATAAGGGTAAGAAAATCATGAATTAGTTGGAGGACATGGGAAGGCATGTGAGCACTAAGCACGATGAATTCTAACCGTAAGCATGCCAAGAATAATGTTCTTATATTTTAAATCAAGTTTCATATTTTGGAACACAATTTTTTTATGATAAATATTTAAAGGATTCTTGAACTATGTTTTATATTTTATTTCATTATTTTAAGTATTATGAACTTTCGTATTTTTATGAAAGGATGGTTTAGTTTTAAAAATTAAGTTTTCCCAAGGATTTTTGGCTCGGTCGGCCTGCCGAACATCTTGGTCGGCCTGCTGATGTCCAGAAGTTCGGCCTGCCGGACAATGATGAGTTTTTAAGCCAGATTTGCAGAGCCTCTGCCGGCCTGTCGGTTGAGAAATTCTAACCTGCCGATCTTGTTTGGCCTGCCGAACTATGGGAGTAAGTAAACTTTAAATAATGTGATGATTAATGAGATATGATGTGATGTTTTTATAAGTCCTGATTTTACAACTTGGTTTACCTATATTATTAAAATAAGTTCATGATTAATTTAAAGTTTAATTGAATAAATTATGACATGGAATGAGTTTAGCAATGTGATTTAACAATGTTAAGTTATAAAAAAAAATGTATGAATGGATCCTGGTTAAATATGTTTAATTACTTTTACAATTAAAAGTATCATTTAAGTTTTGTATTCATATATATGTTTTGGGTTAAATAAGTAAGAATGTAAGAATGTAACGACATCTGTGACGTCGAAAAAGGGAATTTCACCTTCAAGTAAATATCTCTAGTAATAACCTTTTACCTCTACTTGTGTGTTTTGCTTTTGTGCCCTTTTTTTTTCATCTTTTATTTCACTGTGTAGGGGTAATACAATAATTTTGCACATAAAATTGATCATCGCCCTCTTTTTTTTTTTTTAAATATCGATCAAGAGAAAAGGATAACTCATGGTTCCTTCCTATTTTTTGATGCTTTGCTTCTGATCAACACTATTTGTGGCTATGCATGATAGTCGGCCTACTTCCCCTGCTCTTCTCAGCTTCACTAGCAAGATCTAGAAGAAGAAGGAATGCCTCACAGGTCAAGGGAGACACCAGTGTAATGCCAGCCAAGGGCTCTCTGACGCTTAAGTCAAGTACCTGTTTGGCCAAAAGAAAAGCTGGGGGTAGGTTAGAGAGAGTCCACCTAAGAAACGAGTAAATGCTCCTATTTGTAGTCTTTGACATGGACCGAGTGTGAGGCGGGTTCGCCCCATGAACCGGGTGCTCTATACTACAGTGTTAGAGTGACGGATGATAGATGTCATGATCTCCTTGAGTGGGGGATCTCCCATCTAAAGGCTAGAATGATATCACGTGGTGGTCTTATGCAAATTTTTTCTCCTTGTATGGAAGTATCATTGTGCCCGGTTGGGCTGCCTCTGGTGCTAAGTAAGGTACCCATGTTGACCTAGTCTGGTCTCCTCCTTATTGGGTAGTCGAAGGTAACTGAGGAGACATTCTACCGTGCTCATGGTTAGGTGATCGCAGTGATTCTTACAGGGGGCAACGGTGCATTCTGCCAATCAGAATGGTTAGTAGTCCAAGGGATGATCCTTGGACAGTGTGCAAAGCACACCCCTAAAAGTTGCCCTTAGTGGACCCAGTGGGTGTTTAGGTAGGTTGCACTTCCTCTTGTCATATTGGTCGGATCGTGAACTGCATTCGCTCAACTATCTTCTCAAGATGTGTGGATTTCCAAGGGCTGGCTTGCTTAGGGAGCCCCTTTAGGATGTCTCCGGTAGCTAACATCAACTGACATGTGGGAGCCCATGATTAATCGTTTCCCTAATGAGTACAATGATTGCATCTCCTTATTTTTTGTGCCCATACTCACCTATAAATAGGGGCATCTTCTTTGCCCATTTTCGCCTTGAGTTTATGTTTTTATGTGCTGTTACCGAGGAGATTTTAGAAACTTTTTGAGACTTTTGTCTGAGCATTGTGTCATCATCTGAAAAGGTAGTTCCCATAACCAGTCCAAGCACTGTGCCAATAGTATGAGTAATTTATGTGATTCTTAGAACCAGTCTAAGAATATATCATGGTTAATTTCATCAAGTGATAGTCCGAGAATAGCCAAGCAATCAAGTTCTAAAGTGAGGGAGATCTAATTCGAAGAAGCTTCTTGTGTCATTTAGCCCGAGGAAGTGATGTTTGCTACGAAGGGTCCCCGACCAACTGCCCTTGTCAAGTTCCTATCTCTGGCAAAGGCCACACAACTAGCTCAGATCCTTAGTGGGGAACTGTCATGGATCAAGAATTTTTTAACCTTTTGGATGGGGTTCCTTCCATCAGCATTGCCTGAGGAGAAGACCCTTGCATTGGGGTGACTGCCTTGAGCACTTTGCAATTAAGAAAGTAGCAAACAAGGTTGGCAGCTACTTTTGGTAGTGGCAAAGGGGTGTTTGGTTTGGAAGATACCTAGAAGGTGGACGTCGTTGGTGACCTAAGTGAAAACAGGGCCGGTGATGATGTCAAGGCAAGGCCGAGGGCTAGAGAGGATGAACACATGTTCCCGCTAGTATAGACGAGCTTATAGGGGTACACTTCTTTTAGGGTACACTAACCAGATCAGTCCTTTATTACAGAGTTCTCATCAGCGATGGCCTAGGGCTAGCTGCTCGCACTTTGTCAAGAATAAGAGATCCCAGATTATGCTACTCTGCTTGTGCTCGGACCAAATGACATGGCAGCCAAGCCATCAAATAGGTTCATCTATATGTAGAGTTTTTCGGGGTAGGATTGTGGAGGGCATGATGCATCCTGTATGCATCAAGCACTCCACAACATTGTTGGAAACAAAGTGCATAGCGGAATTTTAAAAAAATTTTAATCAGAGTAATTTCCAAAACACAAGTTTGACATGTTATATGTATAAATTAGACAGATCTTACTAACCTTTGTGTGAAGAACCTCCGCAGCCTGTGAAGAGAAGTAACGTTCCAAAAGAGCCTCAACCAACTGGTCTTCTTTGCTATTCTCTATCCACAACTGGAGTGAGTGTGGGCTCACACGTACAGCTCTTCCACTGGTGACTCTCCTTCCAACCAATAGAGAGAACCCAAAGCTAGTGTTCGTGATTTGTGAACAAAAGCTCTCAGGGAGTTTTCAGATGCTCACTAGAAGAGTATCACTCTTAATCTCTCAAATTGATCTAAGTAAATCATGAGACTCACTCCTTTTTTATAGCTATTGGTCCTAGGGTCAGTCCATATCAGATTAGGTCTCAAAAACTCGAAACAGAATCAAGTTCGGATCAATATCTGATAAGATCCGTGTGAAAACACGTAATCTTATCTCTCGCTGATCGGCAGGCCGAACAGCCTGATCGATAGGCCAAACACGTCATCCGACAGGCCGAACTCCCGAGAAAAAATCTCCGCGAATCTTTTATTTTCCACCCAAGATTCTAAAGGATAAAGTCTCAGTTTTGATTCAAATAACCCAATAGAGAAGTTACCTGATCAAAACAAACTTTATCAAGACAATCTCTAAGAAAATAAATCAATTCACAATAATTCTACAAGTTTATCTTTAACTAATTTCTTACAAAATTAATTCAACCGATAAATAGACATGAATTATTTGATTCTTACAAATTTTAAACCAATTTGATAAATCCGACATAAGTCACCAATTATTGGAAAAGCATGCCGTGTCATTACAGGACTTTGTGAGCTAGCAAAGGGGACCAAAATGGACCTATAAAGTTCAAGCTCATGATAATTATGAAACCTAATATCCCAGATATACATTTCACAATTATCAACTCCAACGCTACTCCACTAAAAGCTTGGAGCTGTACTCTCGAACTTTATAGAATTACGAAGCTCGTGTAGCTAAGTCTCCATGACATATCATAGTGTATCGCATCCCCATATGATCATCCATAATCGGCTTAAGGACAAGTTCTATCTTACCTTCCTGATTATTTTTATCTTACGTTCCATTGTCTCACCATTAGAAAAATTACCATTCAAAGATAGTATACCATTCGGTTACACCTATGTATCTAAATGGTTGAGCGCTCTAGTTTTCCAATTACAGGACAACAAATATAAGAGGATATCATTACTCCTAAAGAGGAGCTATGGATTTCATATCTATGAATAACAAGTATACGCTATCAAGAGTCATGCCTCCAACGTACCGGTATGCATACCACTATTGAGATGTGGGTGTCACCTTTTGGCACATCAAAAGACATAAGTCGAGACAACGGGGCCACTATTCATCTCAGGATTAAGATACAATACAAATGATTGTCTAAAGTAAATCGATTTGCCAAGAAAGAATTATTAATCCAAATCAATTCACTTTATGTCCTGATCCAATACATCGTCACCTATGACAACATGCCAATGTTTCTATTCACAGAGTCCAACTCCGATGGTCAAGACAAACCATCTCCCAAAAGGGATATAGACAACATAACAATCTTTACATGAATAAAGTGCCCAACTTTATTCCTTCGATTGCGGATCATATGTTTTAGACCGTCACCTTAAGAATCGTGTCTTTCGCATAATCAGTCCATCATATGCCCAATTCTTAAGGTTCAGACTGACAGTCTTAGACTACTGTTTGCTTATCATACATTCAACAAATATGAACGTAAAAAGGACAAGATTTGGTATATATAAAAGAATAAATTCTTTATTGATAAAAATGTCTCCAAAAACGTATTACATTTTTACTCCTTAGGGCATACATGTCTAACAATCTCCCACTTGCACTAAGTGAGTAAATACAGCAAATTTTGCATCCCCATAGCTTCCACATGCCTCTCAAAGACTCTCCCAGTAAGTGTCTTCGTAAAGGGATCAGGTAAATTGTCCTCTGACGCGATCTTGCACACCGTGACATGCCTGCCCTCAACGAAGTTCTTTATCACATGATACTTCCAATCAATATGCTTACTCTTCTTGTGAAATCTTAGTTCCTTAGCATTAGCTACCACCGCACTGTTATCACAGTACAGTGATACCGCTTTATCCATACCAAGAACTACCTCAAGATTCCCAAGGAACTTGCGGAGCCACACTGCTTCTTTTGAAGCATCACTAGCCGCCACACACTCAGCCTCCATCGTTGAATCCGAAGTGTAATCTTGCTTCGCACTTCTCCAACTGATGGCACCGCCACCCAGAGTAAACACAAACCCTGAAGTCAATTTACTAGAATCCAAACAGGATTGAAAATCTGAATCAGTGTATCCTAGAGGAGTTAAATCCTCACCCTAATATACAAGCATATACCCTCGAGTCCTTCTCAGGTACTTGAAAATATGCTTTACCGCAACTCAATGGTTCGGTCCTGGATCCGCCTGAAATCGACTTACAATCCCGATCGCATAGCTAATATCCGGTCATGTGCAAAGCATGGCATACATGAGACTACCTACTGCCGAAGCATAACGCGCCTTCTTCATGTATTCTCTTTCTTCATAAGACTTTGGAGAGTCTTTCTTAGAAAGAGTAATTCCAGACCTAAATGGTTGCCCACCTTTCTTGGAATCCTATATTGCAAACCTCCTGAGAATTTTATCTATGTAGTCGGCCTGAGACAAAGCTATCATTTTGTTTTTCCTATCCCAAAAGATCTGGATACCGAGAATAAAATTAGCCTCACCTAAGTCCTTCACGTCAAACTGCTTGGTCAACCATAATTTGACTGATGACAACGCCCCAACGTCATTGCCAATTAGCAGAATGTCATCTACATAGAACAGTAGAAAAACCACCTTCCCATCCTTAATGTGTTTGTAAACACATGGTTCATCCATGTTTTGTGAGAACCCATAAGTCTTGATCACTTGATCAAATCTTATGTTCCAAGAACGAGAAGCTTGCTTAAGTCCATAAATAGACTTTAGCTGCTTACAAACCTTACCCTCTTGACCCGCGACCTTGAACCCGTCTGGTTGTTCCATATAAATGGACTCATCAAGATAGCCATTCAAAAAATTCGTCTTGACATCCATCTGCCAAATCTCGTAGTTGAGAGCAGTAGCTATGGACAAGAGAATCTGGATAGACTTAAGCATGGCTATAGGCGAAAAGGTTTCCTCATAATCGATTCCTTCCTTTTACGTACAACCCTTAGCTACCAGTCTAGCCTTAAAGGTTTCGACCTTTCCATCCACTGCTCTTTTCCTCTTGTAGATCCACTTACACCTAATGGGTTTTACCCCTTCGGGAAGATCCACAAGCTCCCAGACCCGATTAGTCTCCATAGACTTCATCTCTATGTTCATGGCCTCTGTCCAGAGTCTTGAATCAACATCCTCCATAGCTTCTGCGTAAGTATAAGGATCCCTATCATGTTCATCCGGTTCAGCCAAGAAGACCTCCCCATTGAACATATACCTCTCAGGTTGACGCCCGATCCTCCCACTACGCCGAAGCCCCTGAGGTCGTTGTTCAGGTTTGTTTGGTTTTTCTACACCGATCGGAATGGTTTCGTTCGGAACCTCCAGAGTGAACGGATCACCCCTTAACTCCTCAAGCACCACTTTGCTTCAAGGTTTAAAGTCGTCCATGTAACTCTCCTCAAGGAAAGTTGCATTAGTTGAAACCACGACTTTATTTTCCTTTAGGTTATAAAAATAACCCCCTTTAGTCCCTTTTGGATATCCTATAAACACGTAAACTTCCAAACGTGCTTTCAATTTATTTGGATCCTTAAACAGGACATGAGCCGGACATCCCCATATACGAATATGGTTTAAGGATGTTTTCCGCCTTGTCCACAACTCGTGAGGAGTTTTAGGGACCGATTTTGAATGCACATTGTTCAAAAGATAACATGTGGTTTGTAGTGCATATCCCCAAAAGGATAAAGGTAATGATGAATAACTCATCATGGACCTAATCATGTCCAACAAAGTCCTATTCCTTCTCTCCGCTACGCCATTCTGCTGCGGAGTGCCCGGCGCAATCAAATGGGATAAAATCTCATTCTCTAACAAGTGTCCCAAAAACTCATCAGAAAGGTATTCCCCACCTCGATCAGATCGAAGTGCCTTTATGGGTGTACCTAATTGCTTTTCCACTTTAGCCCGAAACTCCCTGAATTTATCATAAGTTTCGCTTTTGTGATGCATCAGGTACACATACCCATATCTTGAGTAATCATCAATAAAAGTGATGAAGTACTCATACCCTCCTCGTGCCTGGATGTTCATCGGTCTGCAAATATCACTATGCACAAGTTCTAGAGCCCCTTCGGCCCTATTGCCCTTAGACATGTATGGTCTTTTGGTCATTTTACCCTCCAAACAAGATTCATATTGAGGTATAGATTCCACCTTTAAGTTACTTAAAGGTCCATCCCTTACCAACCTTTGAATCTTATTCAGGTTAATATGGCCAAGGCGCAAATGCCAAAGATAAGTCTTATTAGAGTGAGAAGTTTTAAGTCTTTTTGAGTCATTATCATTTATCTCAGCATTAAGCAATAAGTCCATCTTAGGTTTGATAAAATATAGATTATTTTGCATCCATCCAGAACAGATAAAAGATTTCTTTTTACGAATCATCACTTTTTCATTAAAAGATACAACTAGGAGTCTTTAAATAAAGAAGATACAGAAATTAAATTCCTTTTAAAAACAATCTCGCAAAATTAAATTCCTATAATTATCAAAGTAAAGATGGACATCTCCCACTGCTTCCGCTGAGACCAAGGATCCATCGCCCATCCGAAGCGTTAAGTCTTCACACAGCAGACTTCTCATTTCTTTGAATCCCTGCAGAGAAACACAAACATGATTAGTTGCACCGAAATCTATGACCCAGATGTCACTAGATTCCTCAACCAAACAAGTTTCTAGGTATAGAAGATCACACATATCTCCCTTGGAAAGGAAGTCCTTGCAATGCTTCTTTATATGCCCGACCTTACCACAGAAGAAGCACTTAAGCTTATTTGGGTTCTTCTTCTTCTTCTTCTTGCTCTTGGTACCAGCAGGAATAAAAAGACTTCCTGTTCTTGGCCCATTGCTTCTTTCCATTCCCAGAGTTAGGATTGGAACCAGAAGCAGCTACCATGTTGGCCTCACCACCAGCAGGAGACTCCCTGATCAACAGTTCAAACTCCTGTAACTGTTTCATCAGTTCTGTCAAGGTCATATCCCGTCTATTGCTTAAATTAAAAGTAGCTCTAAACAGAATAAATTCCTTAGACAGAGTCTCAAAGACCATAGTCATCTAAGTTTCAGCATCGATGTCGGCTCCATTGGTTTGAGCCTCAGCGAGGTAACCCATGACCAACATCATGTGCTCCTTTACAGATGTCCCCAGTCTCTGTCTACAGTTTAAGAGTTTCCAAAACGCCCCTTGCCGCTTTGTTATGGCCTGGCCTCCAAACATGTCCTCAAGATTATCCAAGATCTGCTTCGCAGTCTCATAATCCTGATGTTGAGCCTACAGTACGTTGTTCATGCTAGCCATAACATAGCAGTGGGCCTAATCATTAGCATCTTTCCAATGGTCGTACACTTGGAATTGCTCATTACTTGAGTCTCCCGTAGGCTCAGGAGGACAAAGGGTTGCCAGTACATTTTTCAGTTTCTCAAAGGATAGGACGATGTCCAGGTTTCGTTTCCAATCGTTATAATTCGCACCGGTTAATTGGTTTTTGTCAAGTATCGATGATAAAGCATTTTTAGATATTTTCAATCTACAATAAAGAATCATATACCAAACATAAGCAAACATATATAATAATTTAGTAAGATAATACAATCATGTAAAATCATACAAATGTGTTTATGTGTCAAAACCTTGAAAATATCACAACCTTACAACGATAATTCTCAACTCAGAATTCAACAAACTCCTAGGGGAGTCATGCCAAATTCAATCAGGAACACAGATCCCCTCCTGATCAATATATGCCAACCAGGACCCGTATGATCCAGCATATACTAATAATCATTTCTTTTGCCATTAATTTTATTAACAGAGCTCCTAGGGAAGGTTAATAATAAAATTAACGTGAGTGTATAACCACCGTTTTAATATTTTATCCATGATTTATAATCACCACCTAGGGGTGTGCAACCATAAATCATACTAAAATACCTTATCCTTTCAGAGATCCAATCTGGTACATGATAGAAATCCCTTCCTAGGGGTCGAGACCACCATGTTCTTCCTATGGACCAACGATAGAGGCCTTAGGTCATCTCTTCAAAAACCTTCTCTCACTCAATCTTTTGAAGTCAAGGTTTTATTTTAAAATTATGCATGAACAATTTTAATATGAGTGGCACTCCCTATTCTATATGACATGTTATCAATATACATGATAAATCATATTATAATGCAGACAAGCAAAGCAATCAAGCAAAGCTATAAGCAAAATAATAATAACCGTAATATTATGGTTCCACCCTAGAGAATAGAAAAACAAAGATTACAAGAGAATAATCGAGACATTTATCGATTCTTCATCCTTGAATCCTCAAGCTGTATCCTTATTCATGCAATACCCATCTTCAAGTCTTCAATCCCGTATGAATCAAATACTTCATATTTCCGGTCATATCCAAATTTAATGTTTCTCAGAATCGTCTCAAAAATAAAATTAAAACTGCACCAAAAAATTACACCTTTTCTGGACACTTGGCAGCTCTCGGTCGGCAGGCCGATCTATGTGATCGGCCTGTCGATCATGAAGGTTCGGCCTGTCGGCAGAGCACCTCAATTTCTGTCCCACTGTCGGCCTGCCGAACCACACGTCTGGCTTGCCGATCTGTGACCTTCGGCCTGCCAAACTGTGACGTCCGGCATGCCGACCGAGCAGTAATCACTTGTTCTAGAAAATACAACTTTAATGCAATTTATCAATTTTATTTTCAACAATTCAAAAACATAAAATTAGAGACTCATGAAATACCTAGAGGCGCCACCATCAATCTTCTAGATCCGTCTTCTTCGAATAATTATTTAATTACAAAATTCTTACAAATTATAAATTAAATAACAATTCCTAGACGGAGATGATAGTCCATCATCTAATTACATGAAAAACCTAGATACACATTTTAACCTCTAAGGAACCATAACCAGTATTAATTAATTAATAAATAATTAAACAACGATTTAATCAACCATAATTAATTAATACACATTCACCATATAATCCATGACAACATATATATATATTATATAGAAACCTAGAGTGCCATCTCTCTATAAAATTCAATTCAAGCATAGGAGAGATTAAGATCACAAAATTTATGCAAATAACATGATCATAAACTTGCAAATTTATGTAAAAAACATGGCTCTGATGCCAATTGTTGGAAACAAAGTGCGCAGTAAAATTTTAAAAAATTTTTAATCAGAGTAATTTCCAAAACACAAGTTTGACGTGTTATATACATAAATTAGACAGATCTTACTAACCTTTGTGTGAAGAACTTCCGCAGCCTGTGTAGAGAAGTAACATTCTAGAAGAGCCTCAACCAACTGGTCTTCTTTGCTATTCTCTATCCACAACCGAAGTGAGTGTGGGTTCACACGTACAGCTCTTCCACCGGTGACTCTCCTTCCAATCAAGAGAGAGAACCCAAAACTAGTGTTTGTGATTTGTGAACAAAAGCTCTCAGGGACTTTTTCATATGCTCACTAGAAGAGTATCACTCTTAATCTCTCAAATTGATCTGAGTAAGTCATGAGACTCACTCCCTTTTTATAGCTATTGGTCCTGGGGTCAGTCCATATCAGATTAGGTCTCAAAAACTCGAAACAGAATCAAGTTCGGATCAATATCTGATAAGATCCGTGTGAAAATGCGTAATCTTATCTCTCGCTGATCGGCAGGCCGAACAGGCCCCATCGGTAGGCCGAACACGTCATCCGGCAGGCTGAACTCCCGAGAAAAAATCTCCGCGAATCTTTTATTTTCCACTCAAGATTCTAAAGGATAAAGTCTCAGTTTTGATTTAAATAACCCAATAGAGAAGTTATCTGATCAAAACAAACTCTATCAAGACAATCTCTAAGAAAATAAATCAATTCACAATAATTCTACAAGTTTATCTTGTTCTAATTTGTTCAAAATTAGAACAACCGATAAACAGACAAGAATTATCTGATCGCAATAATTCAACAAGTTTATCTTGAACTAATTTCTTACAAAATTAATTCAACCGATAAACAGACTTGAATTATTTGATTCTTACAAATTTTAAACCAATCTGATAAATCCGACATAAGTCATCAAGTATTAGAAAAGCACGCTGTGTCGTTACAGGATTTTATGAGCTAGCAAAGGGGACCAAAATGGACCTATAAAGTTTAAGCTCATGATAATTATGAAACCCAACATCCCAGATATACATTTCATAATTATCAACTCCAACGCTACTCCACTAAAAGCTTAGAGCTGCACTCTCGAACTTTATAGAATTACAAAGCTCGTGTAGCTAAGTCTCCATGACATATCATAGTGTATCGCATCCCCATATGATCATCCATAATCGGCTTAAGGACAAGCTCTGTCTTACCTTACCGATTATTTTTATCTTACGTTCCATTGTCTCACCATTAGAAAACTTACCGTCCAAAGATAGTATACCATTCAATTATAGGACAATGCATATAAGAGGATATCATTACTCCTAAAGAAGAGCTATGGATTCCATATCTATGAATAACAAGTCTACGCTATCAAGAGTCATGCCTCCAACGTACCGGTTTGCATACCACTATTGAGATATGGGTGTCACCCTTTGGCACATCAAAAGACACAAGTCGAAACAACGGGCCCACTATTTATCTCAAGATTAAGAAACTGCCTGATTTTACATGACTCGTTGTCTCAGATAGTGGTATAGTGGGCCTGTTGTCTCGACTTGTGTCTTTTGATGTGTCAAAGGGTGACACCCATATCTCAATAGTGGTATGCATACCGGTACGTTGGAGGCATAACTCTTAATAGCGTAGACTTGTTATTCATAGATATGGAATCCATAGCTCCTCTTTAGGAGTAATGATATCTTCTTATATGCATACACTATAGAGATGCCCTAGGAGGCATTCATGCAGATGTTTATAATGAAGAAACTGCCCCTAGGTCAGTTGGTATTACTTCCACAACAACTTTTTTCTCTAAAGCCCTAATTCGAATAAGCTTTAGAAGTATGAAAGGTTTTATGCCGGGAGAATTGGTCGTCCTGACCTAGAGGAGAACTCCTTCCTGACCAAGTCATCCAATGAAATTTCAAGAAGGATACATGTGGTCGAAGAGACCATGGGCCCTTTCCTCAATCAAAGTGAACGTAGATAAGTTTAAGCATAAGGCTGAGTCTCTTCTACATCAGTCATTTTTGCTAAGCAAGAAAAGCCTAGCAGATTGACAACATTCCCATTGATTGGCCGATCAATCAAGTTATGGTTACTCACTGAGGAATTGATGTCTCAGGCCTGAATGTTGTCCGACCTAAGCGGCTAATAAGGATATCATCCATGTCTAGCTCTAAGGACTCATCTAGAGGCTCCCCTAACCTAGGGTTGCCTATCAAGGATGAGAACCTTGAGGACATGATTGTGCAACTCTACCCATAGAGCCCGCTTCATTTATTGTTTTCCATTTGGTTTGAGCAAGTATTGATTTGGTTCTTTTTTTATTTTGCTGACATGTCATCAAGGCAAAGGCTATCTAAGGGGGAAAGGCTGAGAAGGATGATAGAACTTCAAGAGAAAGGGAAGAAGAAAGACATTGGTGGGAAGAGGAAGAGGATAAAAGGCTACATACTGATCAACCTACTGTCGGCCAGGCCAATGCATAGCCAAGGTGGCACTATGTAAAATGTAGATCTGCCCCTGCTGCCTCTATCTCCTCCTATCTTACCAGACTATCAACAGAGGGTAGCTCTACTCCCATTAGGCCCATCGGTCATTAAAACCCCCGAAGGAATGGTCCCCAAAGAGGATCAACTTGAATATCTTTGAAAATGGTCATTTGAAGAGAACTACTCCATGGCTCTTTAGCACATCATCTGAGTAAGTGATGATCCAAGCAATTATAAACTCTTCTTTATATGATCTTATCCAACGGTATCTTCGTAAGGTGTGCAAAAATGAGGATTACTGACACCCAAGCTCGGCAGCACTTCCATTTACAAAAGGAGAGGATGAATCAAGCTGGGGAAAATAAGATCGAGACCGAGGAGAAACTGGCTCAGAAAGAGGAAGAGCTTGCTCAAGCTAAGGAAGAACTCTAGCAAGCCAAGGAAGAAGTTGAGAGGCCCAAGAGGAGGCAAGGTGTGCAAAGGCTGAGCATGATCGGTACATCAAGGAAGTGATACCAGCCATATTCACTAAGAATGCTTCTCAAGAAGTGGAAGACTTTAGGGGCACCAAGGAGTTCTCCGATAACTAATGGGACTACATAAGGGACCTCCATGTTCATCTGATCGAGAAGCACCCTAAATTGGTGAAGTTCGACGGGGCCATCATTGACGATGTTCTGGACACCAAAGAAGCCGCGGACAATGATGTTATGGAGATCTCGGCCCAACATAATAGGGGCATTGAGGAGTAAGGTAGGTAGAAGACCGGGCAAGACATTGGTGACCAACTCAAGGCCTAAGCTTTTCTTTCTTCTTTTCCTAACTTTGGGAGGTGCCTCGTACTTGTATCTCCTTAGCATTGTACTTTTATTTTATGAATGAAATTTATTGAATTTCCTTTTACCTAACTGTTAACATAATCAGAAATTTTTCTTTTCTTTTTTATTTTTTTTATTTGCTCTGCTCGAGAAATATACATCCTTGTAGTAGCCCCCTAGACTTGGGCAAACTTGTTTGCCCAAGTCTAATTTGGGTCAAGCATGTTAAGTGCTTTGGTAGAAACGACCTTTACGCTTGATTAAGGGCTAATCAAGAAGCCGACGTTCCTTTGAGACATTATCGTTAGATTGGGTTCAATCATTGGTAAGCTTTATAACCAATCTCCCCCCAAAATTCTAAGTTTAGGACGTGTTATCAATTTTCATCCAAAGGTAAGATGTGTCTGGCTACTTTGTTTACTGATCCGAACTTCATGTCGAGAAACTGAGGCTTGTATTTAATATGAAATGTCCAAGCTTGGTTCTAATTAGGGACTTTATCTAGTTAAGATGCCTAGTTGGTTATCAAGGCTTGTTAGTAAGCCATCAGGCTATGTTGCCTTCTCTCGCCCTATTTAAGTAATGATCTGCTTGGGTTTCTAAGCTAGTATGGAGATCTGATGCACTATTTCAAAAGATTTCATCCTTATTACAGAAGTATATTCTTTGTTTGTACAATTGGGGTATATCTTCTCCCTTTTGTCTCTTAATTTTTACATGAGATTACAAAAAGTGTGGTGGAACCAAAGGTCAAAAAAGGTGTCTGCTTCTCATATTAATGTAACAGAAGCATTCCATAGTTGATGGAGCATGTTGCCTTTGGTGCTAGCTAGGCTATATGTACATGGTCAGACTAGACACACTTGTTGTAAAATCTTACCACTACTTGATTTCGAGTAGCTGTAGGCCATGTTTATCTTCTTTTCTTCCAAATCCAACTCAGCCATCACTTGCTCGACATTCCTTTCTTTTTCAAAGTACTCAATTCAATGACTGGGCAGGCCAACCTCTACTGGGATTATAGCCTCAACACTATGGACTAGGGAGTAAGGGGTCTATTTGTAGACCATCCGAGCATTTATCCTATAAGCCTAGAGAGCTTTTGGCAGCTCATCGATTCAACACTCTTAAGGCCTTCCAGCTTTTTTTCAAATTGTCCTTCATGGTCTACAACCTCTACCTATACGTTGCTCTGAGGGTACCTGAGGGATGAGTAGCTGTAACGCCCCTATGTGGGGGTTAACAGTTTTTAATGAGATAAAATAAAAATAAATAATAAAAGTAAAACCTTAAAAATAAAATTTGCCCGGGACTTAAATGAAAACTCTCAACTCAAAAATAAAAATATAAACGACAAATAAACCACAGTTTTAATGTAGCACCTTAAATTTAATAATATAAACTGTTGTCATCATCATTTTAACCCTCAACACATTGTAATACAGTCACAGAAAGTAACAATTGATGCTTACATTATCATGAAGAACATTCTTTACAATTGAGCAGTCCCAATGTAATATAGTTACATCGCTTCCTCAACTATATTTCTCGTAGCCACCTCACACTTAGTGAGTCCTGAAAAGATAAAAATATAAGGGTATGAGCAACACTATGCTCAGTAGAGAAAGCCATTACTCACCTCTATCATTACCACATTAAAATCTGCATGGTTAGTAGGTTACATCATATTCCAGATTATGAGGTTTATTATGATCACATCTTATGGATACCGTAGTTAATCGTTACCAAGTGTCATAATTACACATTTATACAAATATTACCAATCATCATTGTTCATAGGTATCCATGTTAAATTGAGTATCACTCAACTCATCGAAACCCAAATGGGCGCACTTGATCACCCTATAAACATTCCAAGGGTGTTCCGGTGAGGGGACATCAAGCCCCGAGTCCTCACCAAATCGATTCCTGTACAGTGTGTTCTGGGACTTTCAACCCAAGGAAGCGTCATCGCCTTCCCCCTATTTTACCTTTTAGGGTTTTCATGCCCAAGGACGTAACCGTCGCCCTCTTCATGTCTCACAATTTCTCTATATTGAATCATTATCAATAGAGTTAGTTTTCCTAACCATGCTTCTCAATTTATAACATGTGTCAATTCATTATGTTCCTCGCCGTACAATACAAGACGAGTCCATGTCATAGTTTCATATGTGATAATCATATAATATCAGTTCAACATAGATATATATATATTGCGGCAAAACAATCAATTTTAATTCTATAAAAACCTCACAAAAGATGAGTAATAGAATCCCTACCTTTCAAGCTTATCAACAATCTTTTAATCCTGGAATCAATTAACGTTAGCTCCATACTCCCTTGATCCTAAGGCGTGCATAAGGACAATTAAAACTAAAGCACAACATACAACTACATTCATAAATAAATCATGTGTAAACCTATCTTACTAGTATGCCATTAAAGCTTTTATATAAATCTCTTTTGAATACCACAGTAAACAATTTTTGTCTTAACACAATATAAATTTTCTGTCTAGGGCATATACACTTAGACTTCATACATAAGCTCCAAAATAGCAACAAACATATACTTAGGTTTAAGAACGCAAATTTGAATAATCCTTTAGTATAAAAGAAAATTTATAAATGAAAGACTAAATTTGTTCATAAGATTCTAACCTCGGATTATGGTTAGTTGGAAGCTTGAAATGGCTTCAAAACAGGTTCCTTTAGTTCGGTATGACTGAAATTCTTGCTCAAATGGAGGTGATGGTGGCTGATTTTTATGGCTGCCTTGAAGAAGTTCTCTAAGTATTTTGCTTCAGCAAAGAAATGAGAAGAAGAGTGTGGGAACCGTGGAAGAGAAAGGAAGAAAAGATGAAGTCTTTGAAGAGAAGTGATGGAAACAATTATAGAGGAGACATGTTGAAGCATGTCACGGAGGAAATAAAGAAAATGAGGGTCAAGAGTAGTTGGAAAAGATATCCTTATGTCTCATCTAAAGACTTTAACACATATAATGCCAATATGACATTTTTGAGATTTATTAGAAGTTCTAAGGCTTTTTAGTAATCATACTAAATAAATATAGGAGAATTTTAGAAAATTTAAAAATAGATAAAAATAAATATTATAAAATAAATTTAAATGAAGCAATTTTTTTTTATACATTAAAAATTAATTTAATTACCTCAATACCCGTTAGGAGAATAACGGGTGTCACAGCTCTACCCCCCTTAAAGAAATTTCGTCCTCGAAATTTCAATTCTAGCAATACTAGTAAAAATTATGATTCCACTATGATTCCAATTCTGAGTCTAAACCGTTAATGTTGTTTGTCCTCCAAATTTAAGTTATCGTATTTCCACTTATTTACTTGCATAATAAATCTTACTCCTAAATCCCTCAATAAGAGTATTTCTGACAAGTTTCAACTTATAACACCGTATAATAGTCTAAGAATCTGATCAGGCATACATATTGACCATATCATGATTCCGGTCCTTCATTGTCCATGGACTGTGATTTACAATCACATTTAAGGAGATTGCCAGAGAAATTTTATATACTTCATCTTTAGGTTCCTTTTCCTTTTTGAGTAAGGAAAAGTCAAATATATTTGATTTCATACCTCAACTAATAAACTAAAACATAATCATAAAACATATATCACAAACATTTATATTCAAAACCATACATTAAACTTATTCATAGAGATATTAAACGGAATCTCAGAGTTACAGACAAACCCGACATATTTTTCATTAAACAGCTATCCTCATGACACAAACATTCAACCCAAATAATATACTCATATTTCATATGGAATATCCCCATAACTGACTCTGGTACTTCCACATAATATTAACAGAATATTACACATTACAAACATGATACGGATACGTTTCGAGAGTACAAGGCACTCCGTATACCAGCTATCCATATCATGCATGCTTATAGGATACAAAAACATCGATAAACAAAAGATCGGACCTTAAGAAGGATGCGTTTCGAGAGCATCAAGTACTCCGTATCCAGCCATCCCGGCATTAGGCTCAATGAATCTAAAAGATTGAACAACGACGTACCACAAGAAACACAGAATACAAGGTAAACGGTTATTCGTAACACACGAAATACGGACACACATGCCTACATGCCAAAGATAAAACAAAAAGATTACAGATGGAGATTCAAATCAATTGGCCGCTCCCGGCTTTCCCTTTCCCATTCAAGCTTGGATGTTGCAGTGTCGGATTCTGGATGTATGATTTGCATTTTATCTATCAATTCCTCAGCTGTTGAAGCAGTGACAAAGATTTGTCTCTCCGATTCTGTAGTGATGTTTTCTTCCACAGCGTAATCTAGAAATTTCAAAAGACCGTCATAAAAACCCTTTACGTTCAGCAGTCCCAAAGGTTTGGAATAAAAGCCCAACAATTGCCCACAAGCAACTATAAATATTTCCTCAAGAGTACCTAGACCACCAGGTAATGCTATAAAAGCATCAGAATTATAGATTATGTCTTTAAAATTTTTAGGGATACTCCTGACTCCTTCTCCCTTACCTATGGCTTCCTTACAAAGGTTTCCTTCAACTGGAATATGAGGCCAAATTCTTACATCAGTAGCGTCGCTAGACCTAGCTGCTAGTGCCATATTTACCATCATTTTTATACTACCACCCCCATAGATTATGTTAATCTTCTTGTGTGCTAGGACTTGCCCTAAGTGATTTGCAGCTTCTAAATAAGCTTTATCTTTTCCAAGGCTGGAACCACAAAAGACACAGACATTCTTTATTTTCTTCGTGGACTGGGAGGTAGACATATTTGGTTTATAGAAGTGGTTGCTTAATGTCTGCTCCACTTAGACTTCGGGTTCTACATGAGTTTTTAAAGATGAGAAATACACAAAAAGGGCTAAAGAGATAGACGAGTAGGTAATGAAAAGGTAATCCAAAGATTTAAACAAAATCTTGTGCGGATAAGAAAGTAAGATAAGGTGATTGATAGTTTACAGAAAATCTGATTCACTTTTTGAAAAAGATTAGACTCTAATTGTATAACTTTTGACAATTGAGAACAATTTGACAGAAGACCCTCATGACACAACTGTAGACTTTTTGACAAATATACACCAAGTCTAGAAATTTAATATAAACGACAAATACTGTAGAACTTTTGAAATTTGAGACACAAATCTTGAAATATCTGGATAAGCTTTTCAAAATTCAAACATATTACTGTACCGTATGTAACGTGTCTGATAAGATAATATATTTTATTATATATATATTTAAGAAAATCATAAATTAAATAAGATATTAACACTTACTGTATCAATCTAATAATCACAATTATTTCAAACACAAAAGCAAATATTCTGAGTAAAAGAAAAACACAAACTGTTGAACATCAGCTAAAACTGCTTCAAATAAGCAAAGACTAAATAACCTTTATAGTGCGATGACTTATTCCCCATCCAGTTTTCTTATGGCTTGGCAAACAGGATCTAGAAATACCATATTCCTGAGGCGTTGTCTTTCTGTATAAAATTTAGGCCAGAGTTTAAAAATAGCTCCTTGAACATATCCACTAGGGTGACCGTGGAGAGGAGGATGGATGCTATCCAAGTTCTCCTTTGAAAGTCCATCCCTACAAAACCTTATTTTATCCTCTCTATTCGTAGACATATAACCAGGTGAAGTACATTCACCGTTACAATTTTGTCTTCCACATTTGTTACAAGTGACCACGATGGCACGAGCTCTTCTTTTCATTGCACTACGACTGGTACCTGTTCCTGATAAACCGACATCTTGACTAAAGTCACTCGGACGGATTTTCCCCTCTATTAACATTCTCACATCACAAGGGATACCAAAACGCATAAGAATCCACAACCGAGTAATTCTAGCCTTGTATTTCTTTTTGAGAATCTTTTGGGAGAGTGATGGGAAATACTTTCTCAGGTGTTGGTACTTTGGGTCCATGATGAGATGAAAGAAGAGTAAATAGAAAGGAAAAATTAAGATAGTAAATTGCAGAATCCTAGAATTCCTTCTTCTTTTAGAGGAAAAGAAGAATTTTTAATGAAAAAGAAGAGGATTTGCGATTTAGAGAGAAAATAACAAATTAAGAGAGAAAAAGTGAACTCGAAGAAATAAGCTCCTATGCACAGTAAACGTATACGTAAACAATGATTAAACCACTGTATATGACACGTATAGAAACCACGTGGGAGAGACAGTGTGAATCAAACTGATTTAAGATTTAAACTAGGCCCAAATGTTCTTAGTTGAAAATGGTCAGGTTGTTTCGGCCTTAACACATTTAGAACGAGTTAAATAACAAACATAAAATTGAAAACCAATTCGTATGAATCTTAAACCCAATTCAAAGTCCACTATAGATAAAGTTAACTATAAACAACAAATCTAATTTAACGACAACAAGGATCTTCCTGAATGATATTTAAAATCATTTCATAACAACACAATCTTCCAGCAACTCAAATAATTTTGTTTTAATCAAAACCTTATTGAACAATACATACACCCATATGTTATTGATAATACTCAACATCTATCAATGGATTCATCATCATTGCTACCAAGGGTTTAGAATGTGACTAACCTTGAAATCAATACGATTTACGTCTTTCAACGTAGACCATATCAACGAACAAAGACACTTGATGTTACTACTTATGAACATCTACAATCCCCACAATTCTACTTATACAATATACAATTTCCTCATATAACAAAACCTTAGGTAACCAAAAGATTCATTGATACACTTAAATACAATGTACGTAACAAAATATTCCAATTTTGAGATTCATGTATTCTAGACTTTACACAGTCTCAACAGACCAAAAGTCTAACATTTATCTCTCTCAAGATTCAATACCATGATTCCCAACTTATATCATATTCCTCAAATATATAGAACTTTTAAGAAAAGACATTGACACTTATGTGCTCCATCGAATCCACACATAATCATTACTTAGGTTTGAATCAATTACGAAAAATTTGGCATATCTATGTCAAACTTTAAAATCAATAAATCAAGCCTTATATTTCTTATTGTTTTTCACGAGACAAAAGGCTTTTAAATCCTCTTATCTATACGAATTTCTCATCGTTTATACGAATTAGATATGCTTATAGATCCTAATATTATACGAATCTCTCATAAGCAATCTACTTATAAACTCATTCCAAATAATTATCATTCCCTCATAACTATTAATACTTTCCTTCTATATAATTATTGTACTCATATAACTATTGATATTTTCATTCTATGGCCTTTCCATGTTACATCCTTCTAGACTGTATAAATCAATGTGAAGGTTCATTTTGATGATGACAATGAAAATTCAGCTTCAAAACTATCTCAAAAATATATTTTTTTAAAGTGGTGCTACACTCCCTAGGTTAACCGAACCTAGGCTCTGATACCAAAAATTCTGTAACGCCCCTATGTGGGGGTTAACAGTTTTTAATGAGATAAAATAAAAATAAATAATAAAAGTAAAACCTTAAAAATAAAATTTGCCCGGGACTTAAATGAAAACTCTCAACTCAAAAATAAAAATATAAACGACAAATAAACCACAGTTTTAATGTAGCACCTTAAATTTAATAATATAAACTGTTGTCATCATCATTTTAACCCTCAACACATTGTAATACAGTCACAGAAAGTAACAATTGATGCTTACATTATCATGAAGAACATTCTTTACAATTGAGCAGTCCCAATGTAATATAGTTACATCGCTTCCTCAACTATATTTCTCGTAGCCACCTCACACTTAGTGAGTCCTGAAAAGATAAAAATATAAGGGTATGAGCAACACTATGCTCAGTAGAGAAAGCCATTACTCACCTCTATCATTACCACATTAAAATCTGCATGGTTAGTAGGTTACATCATATTCCAGATTATGAGGTTTATTATGATCACATCTTATGGATACCGTAGTTAATCGTTACCAAGTGTCATAATTACACATTTATACAAATATTACCAATCATCATTGTTCATAGGTATCCATGTTAAATTGAGTATCACTCAACTCATCGAAACCCAAATGGGCGCACTTGATCACCCTATAAACATTCCAAGGGTGTTCCGGTGAGGGGACATCAAGCCCCGAGTCCTCACCAAATCGATTCCTGTACAGTGTGTTCTGGGACTTTCAACCCAAGGAAGCGTCATCGCCTTCCCCCTATTTTACCTTTTAGGGTTTTCATGCCCAAGGACGTAACCGTCGCCCTCTTCATGTCTCACAATTTCTCTATATTGAATCATTATCAATAGAGTTAGTTTTCCTAACCATGCTTCTCAATTTATAACATGTGTCAATTCATTATGTTCCTCGCCGTACAATACAAGACGAGTCCATGTCATAGTTTCATATGTGATAATCATATAATATCAGTTCAACATAGATATATATATATTGCGGCAAAACAATCAATTTTAATTCTATAAAAACCTCACAAAAGATGAGTAATAGAATCCCTACCTTTCAAGCTTATCAACAATCTTTTAATCCTGGAATCAATTAACGTTAGCTCCATACTCCCTTGATCCTAAGGCGTGCATAAGGACAATTAAAACTAAAGCACAACATACAACTACATTCATAAATAAATCATGTGTAAACCTATCTTACTAGTATGCCATTAAAGCTTTTATATAAATCTCTTTTGAATACCACAGTAATTGTCTTAACACAATATAAATTTTCTGTCTAGGGCATATACACTTAGACTTCATACATAAGCTCCAAAATAGCAACAAACATATACTTAGGTTTAAGAACGCAAATTTGAATAATCCTTTAGTATAAAAGAAAATTTATAAATGAAAGACTAAATTTGTTCATAAGATTCTAACCTCGGATTATGGTTAGTTGGAAGCTTGAAATGGCTTCAAAACAGGTTCCTTTAGTTCGGTATGACTGAAATTCTTGCTCAAATGGAGGTGATGGTGGCTGATTTTTATGGCTGCCTTGAAGAAGTTCTCTAAGTATTTTGCTTCAGCAAAGAAATGAGAAGAAGAGTGTGGGAACCGTGGAAGAGAAAGGAAGAAAAGATGAAGTCTTTGAAGAGAAGTGATGGAAACAATTATAGAGGAGACATGTTGAAGCATGTCACGGAGGAAATAAAGAAAATGAGGGTCAAGAGTAGTTGGAAAAGATATCCTTATGTCTCATCTAAAGACTTTAACACATATAATGCCAATATGACATTTTTGAGATTTATTAGAAGTTCTAAGGCTTTTTAGTAATCATACTAAATAAATATAGGAGAATTTTAGAAAATTTAAAAATAGATAAAAATAAATATTATAAAATAAATTTAAATGAAGCAATTTTTTTTATACATTAAAAATTAATTTAATTACCTCAATACCCGTTAGGAGAATAACGGGTGTCACAGTAGCCTTTCTTTGTGCCGAGCTGCTCACACATTAGTTTAAAGCCTACAACTTCAAACTGCGTGGAGTTGTCAATGATGATAGTACAAGGAATAGCTTTGATGCAAATGATGTTCTTTCAAATAAAGTTAGTGCACTTGGCCTCTGTGATCTCAATGTAAGGTTACACCTCAATCCACTTGGTGAGAAAATCAAGAGCAACAATACTATATTTGAATTATGATTAGGCTATGGTGAAAGGTCTAATTAGGTCGATGGCATAGTTAGGGAAAACCCATGCACATGTGATTGAGTTAAGCAATTTGGGGTGATGGTTGTGGATTCAAGCATATTGTTAGCACTTGAGGCATTTCCGAATGAATTCCCTTAAATTTTGATCCATGGTGGGCCAGTAGCACCCCTATCCTAGGCACTTAAGTAACAAAGACCGACCACATACGTGGTTGCCACAAAGACCACTATGGGTTTCCTCCCCTAAGTACTTTGCTCCATCTAGGCAACTGCATCTCTAATAAGCAGTTAAGTGACCTTGTCAGTATAGTCTTCCCTCGATCATCATGTATCGAACAGAGTTGTTCCAAATTCACTAAGCTTTTTCTTGGCCTTTGGGTAGTTTAGCTTTTGTCAGGTACTTAATGATCAGGTTCATCTAAGTTCTGGTCTACTTGGTTGCTTCGTTCACAATCTATGCTCTAGTCACCCTCGGCTCAACTAGCCTTTCTATTGGGATAGACATCAAATTACTGTCTTTTAGTTGTAAAGCCAGCTTAGCAAGGTCGTCAGCCTCTGAGTTTTTGGTGCTTAGGATCTTACTGCGAACTCTGAATTGGCTGAGCAAGGCTTTAATCTTCCATAAGCATTCAGCCATCCTTTCCACTCTCGTCAACCCACTAGTCACTTATTGAACTACAAGCATGGAATCACTACAAATACGTATGTTGTCTACTCTGCATTCCTAATCAATGCTTAGCCTGGTCATCAAACCCTCGTATTCAGCCTCATTTTTAAAGGTCTTGAACTCAAACTAAGGGGCGTAAATGGTCTTGCATTCATTGAGATCTATGAGGATGAGCATGACTCTCAAATCGTTCATGCTAGAGGATCCATACACATAAAGTTTCCATTCTAAGTGCTTAGCTTTTTCAGCACTACTACTTGGCTGATCGATTTCCTTAACAGACGCCTTCTCCTTCTTGGGTAAGGTCATGGCTTGGCTATTTTTTGTAAATTCCACGATGAAGTCCACAAGGGCTTATGCCTTTTTGGTTGCATACGGATTAACTGAATTTCAAACTCTTCAAGTTCTATAGACTACTTCATTGTCCAACTAGAGACTTTTTAGATTTTAGAGGACTTGGTGAAAAGGGCATTTGGTCGGTGCCTGAATAAAATGCCTTGAAAGTATAGTTGGAGCTTTCGAGCAAACATGGTTAGTGCCAAGGCTAGCTTCTCCAATGGTAGATATTTCTCTTCTACTCCTTGAAATGCCTTGCTGGTATAATAGACAAGCTTTTGGATTTTGTCTTTTTCTTAGACCAAGACAGAACCAATCACTTTCTCAGACACTGCCAAGTAGGTGTAGAGTATCTCTTCTAAAAGAGGTTTGGATAAGAATAAAGGTATTGCTAAGTACCTTTTGAGGTTTTGGAAGGCTTTTGCACATTCTCTGCTCCAATCAAACCTCCCCTTAAGCACGTGAAAAAAGGTGGCACTTGTTGGTGGACCGGGAAACGAATCACAAGAGAGCTACAACTACCCCAATAAGCTTTTGAACTTCCTTTATGGTACGAGGTGAATGCATATCTATAATAGCCTGAACCACTACCGAGCCGCATCGGTCAACATCAATGCAAAAGCTTTGCACATGGTAAATTAATGGCATTTTGTAAAGGCATGTATCCTCGGTAGGTCTCTAAGTGCTCATCAGCATCTGTGCTTCCATCGTATATGGGTATTTAGGGGACCTTGTACTTGTTTTGCATCAAAGCTCTCATAATTGTGTCAGTGAAAGGCAAGTCAATCATGTTGTGTCATTCACCCTAACCCGTTGGTTAATGATTTGATCAATTTGTCTTTTAAGATTCTAAAAATTATGATTATTAGTATCCTTGGGGAGCTCTACATAGTACAAAGCTTAACTTTCACGATGATTGTTGTCCTGAATAGTTGCTCAATCTCGGGCCAATTAGACCCCTTATTATTCGAGCTGATCAAAGAAGGAAGTCCTGAAGCCTTGTGGCAAGCGATCTCGACCTACTCGGCATCTACCCAATTAGAGTTGCCCCTTTGCAAAGCGTGCTTTAAAGCATAGGTCCCTAATTGTTCGAAATCATCTCCATCATAGGGACCGCCACCTTGTTTTGCTTGGCCTTTGTCCCGGTCTTCCTAGGTTGGCAGAAGAAGAGCCAGGGGTGGTTATTGTGCTTGTTGGGCAGCCATCTCCTAGGTCAAAAGGCAAACCACAGACGTCAATTCTCAAAGGGATCGTCGACATTCTAGGCAAGCTCCCTGTGGCCAATGGTCTCAGCTTTCTAGGACCAAGAAACTAGGGGTCTACCCTAGCCCTTCGATCCTTGGTTTCAATTAAGGTTATTTCCCAAGCCCTCTTATCGGGGAACATCATCCCAAGTTTATCCCCTAGTCAGCATAGGGGGAACAAATCAACGCTAAAAGGATACAGTACCCTCCTTCTAGTGCCAAATATTGATGCCTTGCTTCTGATCAACACCATATGTGGTCGTATGGTAGTCGGACTGCCTCATCTACTCTTCTCGACTTCATTGGCAAGACCTGTAAGAAGAGGCAATACCTTCGAGGTCAAGAGTGAACATCGATGTGGTGAAACCAAGGGCTCTCCGGCACTTAATTAAAGTACCTATTTGACCTAGGTTAAAGAGAGTCCACTTACCTGAGGGAAATGTAAATGATCCTATTGATAGTGTTTGACATGGCTGGGCATGAGGCTGGTTCGCCCAGTGATCTAGGTGCTCCATATGACGCTGTCAGAGTGGCAGGTGATACGTGTCACGATCTCCTTAAGTGGCAGGTGATAGGTGCTCCATATGATGCCATGTGGTGGTCTTATGGGGAATTTTTCTCCTTATATGGAAGAATCATTATGCCAATTGGGCAACCCCTCATGTCGAGCAGGGCACCCATGTTGACCTGATCTAGTCTCCTTCCTATTGGGTACTCAACAATAGCGGAGGAGACCCTCTATCATGCTCGTTGGTCAGGTGATCACAGTATTCTTACAGGGGCAATGACAGTATTCTACCGACGAGTAGTTGGCAAGTCCAAGGGACAATCTTGGGACAATGTGCTGAGCACACCCCTAACACTATCATGCAAAAAAAAATTGAGAGTAACTATAGATCTTTTCCTTCATAAGCTCTTTCTCTCATATCCTCTCCATCTTTACCTATTTCAACCTTTTTTACCAAAGACACCCTTAATAGAGAAGCTACCAAAA
Organism: Artocarpus heterophyllus; assembly: GCA_025403435.1. NCBI lineage: Eukaryota > Viridiplantae > Streptophyta > Magnoliopsida > Rosales > Moraceae > Artocarpus > Artocarpus heterophyllus. The sequence continues at coordinate 13,289,494 of CM046346.1, forward strand.
ATGGCAAGATTGCAATAAAATAAAATTGTTAGGACCTATATGTTGATTTTCTAAAACGACTTTAGATAAAATATGCAGAAATTGGTAAAGGTGTGGAACATGTATAAAAAAAAAATTGCATAGAACTTTTGCAAAACATGCAATAGAATATATTATTTTATGCGAATAAATATACATATAATTTATTCTTATCCAAAAAAAGAGATGAGGTCGAAGATCATCTTTCTAGAAAACATTCTCTAAAAGAAACCACCACATTCCTTGCGTAGTCATTGCATTGAATGGACGAACAGGTCAACATTTAAGGGAACTTTGGATTTCTAAATTCATCGTTGTATTGAATGGATGAATGGGTCAACATTTAAGGGAACCTAGGGTTTTTAAATTCATTCTTCTTACTTTTCTTTCTCGCTAATTTCAACACATGAGCAAAGCTGGACTAGGAATAGAAAAATTGTTATATGTTTTTTCTCTCTCTACAGCCTATTCCTAGACTCTTTGGCAAAACTTTTGTAGCCTAATCAAGACTCTTACTTATATGTAGAATGAATAAAGAAGTCCTTTATTTATAGTGAATAGGAGACCTAATCATATATTTAATTAAATTAAATAAAAGAGATATTCTCCCTTTCCTTATCCATTATGAGCATTATGCATAGATACTATATCTGTGTATATTGCACCAATGAGATAAGAGGGAGAGGGAAAAATATGCCTATTATCTAATCTGATTTGTTTCCAATTTTGAATCAAATCAAATTTATCCAAAATTAGAAAGTTCTAAACATGGAACTTGGTGAACTAGCTTTGGACTGCATAAGGAATCCTTCTTATAGCGGTGTGCACCACACACGATGCATGGGATACACACTGTGTTTTTTAAAATTAATTATAATTTTTATATTAAATAATCTTATTTATTTATTAAATAATCTCATTATGTTATAAAACAATTCATAATTAATTTATTTTGAGTGGTATTTAATTTAAAATTCTCTAATTTTGAATTAACTAATTACACCAATAATTCCATTGATCCAAATAGTGTTTACAAAGATAAAGGAGGGACAAATCGACTCAAAGTTTCAAGTTTCAATAAAACTATTATATTAATTAAACCCTTTAATTAATATATTACTCTTCTATTAATGCCAATATTATTCTACTAGAAACTTAGAATTGCACTATTAAAATTATAAATATAATTACTCATACTTTAGAGCTATCCATTTAATATATTCATTGTTTATAAGTCAATCCTCCATAATTAGATCTAGATAAAATCCGTCAATCTCTCTAATTATTTTTTTATCCTTGAGTGCTGTTGATTTTCTAATAAATAATAAATTCATGAACTTAATCATGAATTAAGCACTCATGTTATTCAAGACCTTAATCAATACTCTGGAAAATTATTTATCTGCTTCTTATTAGAGAAGGAATAAATTTCATATTGTAATATTAATATTCACAGATACTTACTTCACTTTGCCTTCAAATTACAAGGGACATGATTAGATTTTTGAATCTATACCTAATAAATCAAAAGACATAATCCCTAAAAGAGTAGTCTACTAATAACTCAAAATTAAAATCATTTTACATATGCTCATCGGCTGATGTGATTAGAACTTTTTATATTTTAACATAAATTATTTAGCCATTCATCTCATATCATGTCCTAACCCTATATAATCACATTATGCATAGTGCACTCATTTAATAACTCACTACATTGATGGTTCGAATAAGACCATTTCATTCTTAATAAAAATGAACTACTCTAGTAACACGTAATTAAAGATTTCCTTCTTTAATTGAATAATCAATTCTATGTTCCTGGCCATTTTAATTATAATCATTAACTATTATTCTCTTGTATATAACACTTATATATAATATTTAAGTATATATAATATTTAAGTTACATCGATTATTATGAAATTTTAATGATATTCATGATACAAATCATCTTTTTACTCATTAATATGTCTTTTACAAAACATTACATGCTTTAAGGCATCTATCCCACCACTAAATACAAAAGTATAAAGGTTGAAGACCCTATTTGCCACATTCATTAAGAGTTAAGGAACAATTATGCTAAATAGTGAGGATTACTTTAACATATACCCTCTATACTATGGTCCTTTAACTTTTAAAAATAGTCATTTATTATATTAGCAATTAACTTCTTTCCATTCAATTTAATTAGTTTTAAGGCACATTTTGCAAATAATTAAATTCTTTTTTGAACTATCTCATCTATATCATTTTGTCTGCCGACATTTGAAAGGCCACTATACCCTCTCAAACTTTGTTTTTTTAGCAAATAATATTCTTTCATCTTATTTTATTCAACATAACAAATCAATTTCTCTTTTCTTCCAACTTTGGGGAGCTCTTTGTCGACAGGCTTTATAACTTGAGAAGTAGAAGTCATTTGTTATAAAATAAATTAGCAAAATAACTCAAAAAATAATTAACAAATAATAATGAAAAAAATTATTATATGATAAAAAAACATATGAATATATAAAACTGTAAAACATGATATCAGCACAAGAGAAAAATAATGGATGAAACAGAAAAAAAAATCAATTTGACATCACAAAAGAAAAAAATAAATGATTAGCCTTTAAAATCAAAATGCTTATCCAAAAAAATATAAATGTGAAAAAAAGGAAATACAAAAATCGTAATTAGTTCATAATTTGAGGATATAACATATGAGGTGTGTGAAAAAAAATCTTTATTTTCTTTTTATTATAAAATTTAGGATTAGTTATAAAAAATTTCCCTCAACTATAGCTCTTAGAACACTATGTCCACGAACTTTAAAACATAACATCTATTCCCTAATCTATAAAATATTAATTAAAAAAAACTCATTTTGTTAAAATTTTTTATAAAAGTTGGTACGTAATTAATATTTGACACATAATAGTAGTTTAGTAACTCTATCATGTCTAAAGCTAACGTAAATTAAAAAAGTTTATATAATTCAAAAATTTTTATGTTTTAAAAAGTAAACTCAAAAACCTTAAATTTAAAATAAAAAAGCAACAATTTCTTCTTTCACTTTCATGTAACTAAATCGAGAAACAGTAATAATCTAATGTTTCACTAAGCTGTTGAACAATCTCCACTATTTGTTTACTATTGTGTCATTTATGCTTAAAATCATAATTTAAGGAGTTTTTTTTTTTTTTTTGTTATTGTTTCAAAATTGGGGTGTAACAAATGTTATGTTTTAAAATTCGAGGATTATAGTGTTACAAGGGCTATAGTTAAGGAGGAAATATTATAACTAATCCTAAAATATAATTATGTAATTAAGTCTATGATGATTATCTTTATTTTTTATTTTACATGAGGACACTTTTTGTAATTGGAATTAAATTTTAATAGAAGGGGGTGTAAAGAGTAATAAGAGGTTATCTCAACAAAATCATCTGCATTAAAATAATTTCACTAATCCTTCAATCCTTCTCCTTCATTTCACTTTTCTCTCCTATCAAATAAAAATCTTAAAATTGTATTAAAAAAGGGTTATTATCATTTTGGCACCTTGTATTTTAAAGAAATATCAATTTGGTATTTTATTATTTAAAAAATATAAAAAATTATTTTTGAAAATATTATTTTGAAACTCTGAGCCTTTTTTTTTTGCATGCAAAATGTCCTTTTTTTTTCTTTTTATTCATTTTTTAATTTAAAATTATTAAAATGGTCAAATGAGAGTTTTGACATCTAGAAAAATAGTTTAAAAATACTAAAATAAAATATTTTCGGAAACAATCAAGTATTATTTTGATTTTCAAATAACAAAATATCAATTTAAATTTATGAAAACATAGGGTATGGAAATAATAACAAACTCTGTTAAAAAAATAATAATAACAAACCAAAATTAAAAATGTCACAAGGTGTGAAGTGAGAAACTAGATAAGAGCCGGGACGTTGAGGCAATCTGGCCGCAAAACTCGAGTCAATTTGTTTTGTATTTTTCCCACCTCGGTTTTAGCAGCAAAAATTGAATCCAACCTTTTTGGAAATTTTTTTTTCACGTTTTAGAGTCAAACAAAAAAAACCCCACATAACCAAATTTTGAAGACCCCACCATTTAAGGTGGTTGAAGATGCAATGCTCAAGCAATTTTGTCGTCAACGAATCAACGCGAAAATACAGCCATTAGCGGACCTGACAGCTATCCCCAATTTGCAGTTTTATTGCTTCGCGGCCACGCTGATGCTTTTAAATGTAAAAGATGTTTTGGAACTATTTTTATTATAGTATATAAGAGCTTTATATTGTAATAATTTATTATTATTATTGTAGCATAGAAAAATTTTACATTATTTATAACTAAAAGAGTAATAAGAACGGTAAATCTTTCCCTTTCATAGCAGCAAAGAAAAAGAAGAAGAAAAAAGAACGATATTTTTGCAGGATAGAAATAAAAGCCCCACCTGTTTCTAGTAATTGTAAAACATACATATTTCTCTCTAATGCATAGTTTTATATCGATTTAGTATGCAACTAATTCATCACAAGTAGTAGAGCTTAGGAGAAAAAAAAATATCGGTGATTTTTAAATAATTTTACAAACTTTATATATATTTCATGAATCTTATGTCTCGTATGTTTGATGTTCAGAAATTCTTTTTTTTTATTTTATTTTTGCATCTTTGAGTTTTTTTTTCCTCAAGTAGTTAATTAATAAATTTATAATTACGGCATAGATATAATACCTAATATTGTCTCTGTCTAAAGCTTCGTTTAAAAAGCACGTTAGGAAAATAAATCGAGAATTTATTCTAATGCAACATTAGGCACCTATAAGTATTATTTTTTTCTTTTTTTAGAGGAGTATTAAAAGAGAAAAAAAATCACTTGCCCTTTGTATTTTATTTTGAGATGATTGTGGTGACGTGATCAATATACAAATGATACTAAGATACCACGTAAAGATTTTCCAAAGAAAAGTGGGGCCATAAAAGTATACCCTATACCCATTTTAAGAAATTGTGTTTGTTTCTCAACCAGCATAAAACTCTAACCAAATTCCCCAAGAAGTGATTCACATTTCACAGCCAGTCCCAAGATTCCATTATTCTCGGTGATTCCCAAATCTGCTTCTTCTTCTCCGTTTTCTGCAACAAAAAAAAAAAAAAAAAAAAGAAATGGGTCGGAATAATTACGACGACGACAATATCGATGTAAATAACGATAACAACGGGGATCAATATGAGAACGACAAGAGTATCGACGATCCAAACGACAAGAATAAGAAGAAGAAGGAGGAAGAAGAAGAGGCTCTGTCTGTGGAGCGGATCTTCGCGAGCCAGGAGGTTCCGTCATGGCGGAATCAGCTAACGTTGAGGGCTTTCGTGGTGAGCTTTGTTCTGAGCATTCTGTTCACCTTCATAGTCATGAAGCTCAATCTCACCACTGGTATCATACCTTCTCTCAACGTTTCCGCGGGGCTTTTGGGCTTCTTCTTCGTGAAAATTTGGACCAAATTTCTCGAAAAATCCGGCCTTCTCAAACAGCCCTTCACACGGCAGGAGAACACCGTCATTCAGACCTGTGTCGTCGCTTCCTCTGGAATTGCTTTCAGCGGTAAATACTATTCTTTTTTTTTTTTTTAATTCGTCAATTTTTGGTTTTCTTGTAATTTGTTATGTGAAATGGGCAATTTGTTTGGATTATATTTATTTATTATTATTATATTTGTTCTTCTTGGATACAGTTATATGGTGAATAAAAATATTAAGTTTGGAAATTGACATTATTTTTTGGTTTTTATTATTCAATAGTCCTTAATTTTTTTTTCCCTTATTAAAGACGTTTGTGAAATGTTTAGAATCATAACATTGGTTCTGGGATTTTTTTAATTTTTATGAAAATTATTGTGACTTCTTGATTTTGTGTTCAAATCTGTTTCTGTTTTGTTTTCTAAGTTCCTTGTGTTGTGTTGCGCTGCCAAGAAAACATAACTTAATCATAGCTATATAGAGAAAAGCGTGGACGGCTGACATTAGTTATATTCTTCTTAGCAACTGCTTGGCCTTATTATGTGTCGTATTCTTCTCCCTCTCTTTCAATTTTGTTTTTTCTCCCCCACTTTCTGGTTGGACACTCTGCAGAAATTTTGGTGAATCAAAGTTTTGATTTTTAAAACCGGTAAAAATGTTGTTATTTTAAAAAATAAATTTTTTTTAAATTTATGCTGAGAGTTTTTAAAACTTTTATCTCGAAAAACATGTGAAAATATTTTTAAAAATTCTGAAAACAAAATCATACAGACCTTTGTAATTTGTGTTGTTGATTGTTCTCACTTTTGTGATTTTTCAATTGATATGACCATTTTGAGTTTTGTGTTTTATATATGTTTTTGTGATGTCTAAAAACAATTAAAAAAATCAGCATAACAAAAAGAATGTTAAAAAATTGTTTTGTGATTTTCAACGTTAAAATCATATCTGATAATTGAACGGTATTTAATAAAAATTTCGTGCATTAAAACTTGCCTGCCATCAGTAAAGTATTTATACATAATATAAAGTGGAACGCGCGTATCTGTGGTGGGAATGCAATAAAGTTCAAATTTATCTCTTTTGCACGATCGGGCCTGGTGTTGACTTCAAGGGCATTCATTATTATGACATCAACACTTACCTTCTCCACCTCTCTTTTATTTATTTATTTATTTATTTACTTGTTTATGTAATTTTAGCTTGTCAAATATATTCCAGGACATTTACTTTGAAGCAAGATATTTCTTTTTCTATTAATTGGCTTTTGGAAGATGTGCCAGAAATTGTCTAACTGTGGGTAGCTGTTTCATGGGATGAAGCATGTGAGCTGGCACATGCTATGTTTAAAGTGAAGTTGACACGTAAACAACTTTTCAAGAACCTTTCACTCTACAAAATAAACAAATAAATAAGGTGTTTAAAAAACAATTTAAACCAAAAGTTATATAAAGTTTTTAAATGTTATAGTAAAAAAATTATAATATAAAACTTTTAAATGTTATAGTTTTTAAACTTAAACAAATAGTTTGAACTACTTTTGTAAACACTATAAAAACCTTCAAAAAATAAAACAAATAAAAAACTCACTGGCAATTCCCTCAACCTCATGAATAAAGCTAGAATTTTATATATACACACACTAGTGTGTAAGGTAGAGCAATCCTATTTAAATTCATAAGGTTATAATCTTATTACTCATGCAATTATGAGACTTAGTCTAACATATAACTTATATTTTAGACTAGTTCTCACAGTTTTATGAGTAACGAAGTTAAAACTCGTAAAGATGAAAGGGATTTTTTTATTAGCATTTGAATGTCATAACATGAGATTACAACCACCAGCTGCATATACACCAGAGGCAAAACTTTCCAATTATATTAGTTGAAGCATGATGTTGTGGTACATGTGGATTTGTTTTCTTCCACTAATTAAAAAAGACTGTTATTTTTCCTAGAAAAAGAAGAAGAAAAGGAAATGACTGTTATTACAAACAGACGCACAAAAATGATTAGTCATAGAGTCGTAGACGCATGCATTGCTGAGCAATGTTTCTTACATATGGTTGTTCAAAATCAGGTGGATTTGGTAGTTACCTCTTTGGAATGAGTGAACGCATTGCCAAAGAATCTACAGACACCAGTGATTTCAAGAATCCGTCTTTGGGATGGATAATTGGCTTCCTTTTTGTTGTCAGTTTTCTTGGTCTCTTCTCTGTGGTGCCTCTCCGGAAGGTAAACTCTACTAACCCGTTAATTCCACTAAGTATCAAATGGAAAAACTAGTTTTTCTAACAGAAAAATACATGAGGACACTGCTGTGTTTTGAGCACCATAACTAGTAGAGAGAGTGTCTCATCTGTAGGCCCAAACTCTCTACTACTGCAAGGCATTGAACACCGCCGATGTCCTTTAGCATTGTTGTTTTCAATATTAACATATGTTGCCTGTGTTGGGTTTAGATCATGATCATCGACTTCAAATTGACCTATCCAAGTGGTACTGCAACTGCTCATCTTATCAACAGCTTCCACACTCCCGAAGGAGCCAAGCTAGCAAAGTAAGTCTCCAAAATCATTTACTCCTTCCAGTTTAGTGCAGTCTTTTAAATCATATTGAAAAGGATTTATTTGTCAAATGACCAGATTTATTTTAATTATAAGTCTACACCAACCAAATCAAACCAAATCAGTTATGCATGATATAGTTTCTTTAAAAATTTCAAACCGACTAGACCGTCCAAAAATAAATTAACATTTTTGATGTGATTAGTTTTTTCCCCCCTCAAACCTATCAAAACAACCATAAACACCTCTATGTCCCTTCAGGCCTCGCCTTCTCCACTCTTTGCATTTTTCCCTCCTACCAATCAAGCTTTTAGAGGTGAGATGTTGTGGAATGTTTTTACTCTTTAGAGCTTCACCAATTGGTTTTCGTTTCTATGTTACTCTTCCAGGAAACAAGTACGAGAGTTGGGAAAGTTTTTCTCCTTCAGTTTCCTCTGGGGTTTCTTCCAATGGTTTTATACCGCGGGAGAAGATTGCGGGTTCACAAGCTTCCCCTCACTCGGGCTCAAAGCGTTTAAGAACAAGTACTTTTCTCATTAACCTTCATTTCCATGTTAGAGAAATATATTTTTTGTTGAGACAAAATTTCTATACCTGTTTATCCCGTTTAAATCTATAAAATTGCGATGCATTTTAATTATCCAATAGAAAACATTGTAAAGGGTATACAGAATAGGCTTTAATTTTTCACTTACATTTCATCATTCATGTCAGAACAATGTTTTAAATTTGCAGGTTTTTCTTTGATTTCTCTGCCACATATGTCGGAGTTGGGATGATTTGCCCTTATATTGTGAATATATCAGTGCTGCTTGGAGGAATTCTTTCTTGGGGTATTATGTGGCCTCTCATAGAAAAACGAAAGGGTGATTGGTTCCCTGCAAGCCTCGGCTCAGGCAGTATGCATGGCCTTCAGGGGTACAAGGTAAAATTTCCACTGAAATGATGTAGAATTACATATATATTGCACTTGCAGCTCCCAAAATTTTGAAAGAATTCATTATATATATTTGCATCTACTAGAAAACTTTACTGCAAAACTGTCTTTTAGGTATTCATTGCCATTGCTATGATCCTGGGCGACGGATTATACAACTTCTTAAAGGTGATAGTTAGAACATTGAAAGGCTTGTTTGGTCAGATCCGCAAAAAAGACCTTCTCCCAGTTGCAGACAGTTCTGCTCCTACAAAACCAGAGCTTTCTTTTGATGACAAACGTCGGACACAATTGTTTCTGAAAGACCAAATTCCTACATGGTTTGCTGTTGCAGGTTATGTTGCAATAGCTGCAATATCCATCGTTACTCTTCCGCATATATTTTCCCAACTCAAATGGTACTACATATTGGTGATTTACATCTTTGCTCCCTCCTTGGCTTTCTGCAATGCATACGGGTGCGGGCTTACGGATTGGTCCCTTGCTTCTACCTATGGAAAGCTTGCTATCTTTACAATTGGAGCATGGGCTGGCGCCTCGCACGGTGGTGTTCTTGCTGGCCTAGCTGCATGTGGAGTCATGATGAACATAGTCTCAACAGCCTCTGACCTCACTCAAGATTTCAAGACTGGCTACCTAACTCTGGCTTCCCCGCGCTCCATGTTTGTGAGCCAAGTTATTGGGACCGCGATGGGCTGCATTATATCTCCTTCTGTCTTCTGGCTCTTTTACAATGCCTTTCCTGACCTCGGACACCCTGAAAGTCAATATCCCGCTCCATATGCTGTTGTGTACCGAAACATGGCCATACTAGGAGTAGAAGGGTTCTCTTCTCTGCCACGTTATTGCCTTACACTTTGCTACGTATTCTTTTTCGCAGCCATTCTGATAAATGCGGCTAAGGATTTGTTTGGCAAGAGATGGGGAAGATTCATCCCAATTCCAATGGCGATGGCGATACCTTTCTACATAGGCTCATACTTTGCCATTGATATGTGTGTTGGAAGCTTGATCTTGTTTGTGTGGACAAAAATAAACAAGGCCAAGGCAGAAGCTTTTGTGCCTGCAGTTGCTTCTGGTTTAATCTGTGGCGACGGGATATGGACTTTGCCGGCCTCAATACTTGCACTTGTTGGGCTTAAGCCCCCAATTTGCATGAAGTTTCTCTCAAGGACGACCAATGAAAAAGTCGACGCTTTCTTAAATCCTTCCTAAAGCCATGTTCAACCAATATCCCCTCAACTTCTTTGCCCTCTCCCCCACCCTGCAACCCCTTTTGTGTTTGCAATGAAATAAGTTAGTTTTAATTGTTGAGAGCTAAGTAGGGCCAGAACAAAATGTGGTTAAGAAAATTGTATGTAATGTTTGTTTATATGTTTTAGAAGACCGAATCCGAAAAGGTAAAATGCTTCCTTTTTTTTTTGTCTTCTTATTACCATATATCTGTTATTATTATGTTGGATAGTTACGTTCTAAGTTTCTAAACATTGCGTCAGTTATTACTTAGCTCTGGAAAATAAAATTGTCACTTGATTTTTCAAAATTAGAGTTGTTGAACTTAAAAAAAAAAAAAGAAGAAGCTCTCCTTTAGTTTTAATCTCCACCTTCATACATATATATATATATATATATATATATATATATATATACAGAATTTACCGCAAAGGACTTGGACTTGGGTCAAAGAAATTCAAACTTCACTTGGAAAGAAAACGATTCAGTATTGGTTGGAAGAGTCAGTGAAGGGTTTTTACCTGTGATGGATGGAAGTGCTTAATATGCTGCTTGTATAGGAATTATAAAAGCATTGTTTGGTTATAATATGAGATGCTATTTCCTCAAATGCAAAAAGGCTTTCTAGGGTTAAGATTTTTTTTTCTAACTCATCAAAAAACAAAAAGAAGATTTTTTATCAACTTTAAATGATTTTTTTTTTTTTTTTTTTGCTTGGGCATTTTCATATTTGCACACATCGGTTGTTAAGCAAGACATTCTGTCACTTTAATAGACTGATGTTAACAAAAGGACTATCTTTACTACTTTAGTATAGATTAGGAGATTATTATAAGACATCGGTGGTATTGAACACCATCTGTTAGTTTAAGGTAGATCTTACAGGATGAGATTCATTAGTGGGCCTTACCTAAAGGAGGCAATAATCGTGTTCGTGTCGGCATGTTTATAGCACGACACGTTTAGCTTGAACACAAATACTGCACGATTAATAAACGTGCCAGAAATGCGAACATAAACATGGCACTCCAATGGCACGTGTAACACGACACGACATGATTAACACGATTATTAAAAGTGTCGTGACGGGTTGACACGATAAAACACGCATATAACACGCTTATGACCCAATTAATTAAAAATTAAAAAAAATTAAAAAAGCCAATAAAGAAAATTAATAAAAACACAATATCTAATTAATACTAAACTACTATAAATATTTCAAATATTTTTATTTTTAAGTTTAAATGTGCTATAAATGGGCGGGTTGTGCCGTGTCGTGTTAACACGTTTATGACCCGTTTAATTAAACATGTTAAGGCGTGTTTAGCGTATTAGCACGAATCCAGCCCGTTTATTTTCGTGTTATTCTTGCCAACCTGTTTATACCACAATTAATAAACGTGCGGTTCAAATCCATTTATCTCGTGTCGTTTTCGCATTGTATCATCGTACCTTGTCCTAAATTACCGGCTCTAGCCTTATCTTTTACTACTAATGATACTTAGTATTGGTGGCACTCTATAGAAGTTAAGAAGAAACTTTTTTTTATTATTGACTATGCATAAACATTTTGCAAGGGCTGCAATTTATACAATTGAGGATTGCCTAAAAAAAGAAAATAATTCCTGATATTAACACCTAAAAATCTGTCTATAATCAGCTGTCAATCACCTAAAAATCAGCCATCATTTAGCCTAGCAACAAGCTGTCAATCTCCTAATAGTCAGCCATCAATTAACCTAGAATGAAATCGGCTAATTTTAGGGAATTACAAAATTTGCATATTCTAACACTCCCCCTCAAGCTGGAATGTAAATGTTTGTCATTCCTAGCTTTTTCACCATATCTTCAAAACTTGGTTTGTGAGGACTCTTCGTCAATACGTCTGCTGTCTGTTCCTTTATTGGAATATACGTCATGCAAACACGTCCACTGTCAAACTTTTCTTTGATAAAATGACGGTCCACTTCCACATGTTTTGTCCTGTCATGATGAACAGGATTGTGAGCAATACTAACTGCAGCCTTGTTATCACAATAAAGCTTCATTGGAGCGTTACTTGAAATCTTCAGCTCTTGGAGCAATCTTCCGAGCCATACCCCTTCACATATGCCATGAGCTAAGGCTCGAAATTCAGCCTCTGCATTACTTCTTGCTACCATTGGTTGTTTTTTGCTCCTCCAGGTTACTAGATTACCCCAAACATTGGTACAGTATCCAGAAGTTGATCTTCTATATATCCACGGAGGAACCTGCCCAGTCAGCATCTGTATACACTTTCATCATCCTGTTTTCTCCCTTTTTAAGAATAACCCTCTTCTAGGAGTGCTTTTTAGATACCTTAGTATCTTGTAGATTGCCTCAAGATGTCTTTCCTTCGATGAGTGCATAAACTGACTTACTACACTTACAGCGAAGGCAATATCTAGACGAGTGTGTGCCAGATAAATTAGTTTGCCTACCAGTCTTTGGTATTGTTCTTTGTTAACCTCTTTGCCTCCTTCAAGTCCAAGTTTTACGTTGGGCTCCATGGGAGTTTTAGTTGGTTTGCACTCCAGCATTCCTGTATCCTGGAGTAGATCCAGAATATACTTCCTCTGAAAAACCACTATACCATCCCTGCTTCTGGTAACTTCCATTCCCAAGAAATACTTGAGAGTACCTAGGTCTTTTAATTCAAATTCTCCTGCCAAGTATTCTTTTAACTACTCCAGCTCACTGTAGTCATCTCCTGTGACAATTATATCATCTACATACACAATCAGGATGGCCCTTTTTCTGCTTTCAGAATGCTTATAGAAAAGGGTGTGATCTGACTATGCCTGTAGGAAAGCCCATCTCTTCACAGCTTGAGTAAATCTCTCAAACCATTCTCTAGGAGACCGTTTTAAGCCATAAAGAGATTTTTTCAACTTGCAAACCAAGTTTTCCTTCAGTTTGAACCCAGGTGGTGGATCCATATACACTTCTTCATGCAGATCTTCATTTAGGAATGCATTTTTTACATCTAGCTATCGAGATTTGCAGCTAGTGACAGAAGAACTCTGATAGAGTTGAGCTTGGCAACCGGTGCAAATGTCTCCTTATAGTCTATCCCATATGTTTGAGTAAAGCCTTTAG